>CM037787.1:20617140-20655058 GCA_021229015.1 Solen grandis | reverse complement strand
GTTGTGTGTGACATTGCAAGAATATAATATCATTTAAATGTAAGTCTAAATTAAAAAGATATATTTATATATATATAATTATTTGAGCATTGTTTGACAATAAAACGTTTAAAAGGTAACACTTTATTAAACCTATTTATGTGGCATATATATATATACACCAAATATATTGGTTTAACATTTGCGCCACTTAATTAGGTTTTGTACCATCACCACATATATATATATTTATATGAAACCCTTTTTGTTTGGGGTGTTTATATCTATCCACTTTTTCTCGACACGTTTTTCATGCAGTATTTACAGTATAAAATTCATCAAGTACAAAGCTGAAACATTTAGGTTTTACATGGAAACTCGTAGCAATGATCTCCATTTATACCAACCAATCACAGTCCAGTTTATACTTGCGCGCTGAATATATATCGCCCCGTAATTTTTATCTGTAACTATATAACACCCCATTTTTCGTGAATAACTATGTAATCGTAAAAGTCATCTTGGGTCAAGTAAATTCCCATGGATACAAGGATTTACAAATACACCACTTATTGAACGACATGAACGATGTTCCATGAGAATAAATATATTATGACAGTTTAACATGTCATTATTGAAATGACTGCGTGATTAGTTACATGTTTTCAGAATAAAATATTTATTTATTGCGCATATACATTTCACCCCTTAATTCGGTATAATTACCTATGTAATGTTTGATTACTATTACATTATGTACTCAATTCCAATATCAGATATAAAAAATATTTCACATACAATGTAAATAAAAGAATTCATTATTTGGCTATAAACACTATACTTTTTACACCAGAAGACTTACATGTTCGTTCGTATACAAAGCCAATTGATATTCGATTAATGTATATCAAGGAGACAGATGCATGGGCGTAAGAATGCAAGTAAATGACCAAAAATCTTATACTGATACAACAACAGTAAATAATTACATGCATAGGTATCTTGAAGTTTTTATCAGCTTATCCGAATTTGATTTCAATTTTCATGCAACAGCTTTAGACTTACGTTAAACAGTAAAATGTGTAGTTTCAATGTTTTAAGGATACATTCAGTCTTGCGCATTCATGCAAAACCTAGTTCAGTATTGCGCTGATATTCGTATAAAACCAGTGCATGCTTTGATATATACTTCGCCACTCGTGAAAATATCAATTTTTATGTTCACTCAGTGATATTATAAATCGATCTTACACCAAAACAAACATTTTTTTTTCTTTTTCTTTAATGATTTAAAGGCAAGAAATTAGCTGTTTCATTCACTTTGTCAAAATTGGCAGGATTACCTCGCGTGCGTTTCTTGCGTAACACCCAGCACAAATGACGCTCCGATCATTTCATAACGTAGGGTCAGGTTCAAGTTCCAGAGTAAAAAAATATGAAAATGGTAATATTCACTATGTTAAGCAGTGAAATTACCATTTTTAATTCATTGATATTTCCCTATAATCCACCTGAAAGCATTAAATAAAATATATATATATTCCAAATAAACAGGTTGTCATTAGTATCACTTTCAATTGATATCATATTCTTACAATGATATTAATGTATCTGACTTCATTCTGTTTAGAAATTATGTCCAATAGAATTGCATAATATACTATGTCTATCTTATTCAGTATTTCATTTTAATGCCACATACATTTACAATGTCAACATTTTTTTTTCTTCTAAATTTATATAGTTGTATATGTAAGGGCTATGACATATAGAATTGCATAATATACACAAAATTCACCAGAATTATTTTTTAAGTTTAATTGAACTTTACATTTAATGATATTCAATTAACCACAAAATTGCCAAAATTTGCGTTTTTCAAATGTGGGGTGTATACAAGTATATATATTTCCTAAGCATTTATTTCACTCCGCACTTCCGTATATGCAGCGTGATTTCTGGCTTAACATCTTATTAATAACATATCTATTCTCTTTAATCGCAGAAACACAAAAATGTATGCAGCGCAAGAACATATGAGAGTAATTTGATATGGCTTATCGGGACTGATCCGCAGTTTGTGGGGATAATAAATAGATCTTGCTGTGAGAAACGTCATTATAGTTTCATGGTCAGTAAACATTTGCATGGTTGGTGCTTGTAACTGTATAAAGAAAGATTTGGATGATTTTGTAGAAAGGCATCGTTATAAATATGATTGTATTCTTTGATTCTCCATTTTACGGCTGTGCATTCTTCTGAGCAATTTTCATAAAATGCTCATATTAAAACAAGAATAATCAAATCCTGTAATTCAAACCTTGAAACATGCCAATCTTTTACGGCTGTGCATTCTTCTGAGCAATTTTCATAAAATGCTCATATTAATACAAGAATAATCAAATCCTGTAATTCAACATGCCAATCTATCGTAGACCTTTTCTATTTCACCTTTTTTTGCAATCTATTATTTCGAAACATTCAAGCATAATGAAACGATAGTCCACGATGATTTTATCAGTCTGAGGAAAAAGAATATTTATATGTATGAAATAACTAAATATTGCGGTTGTTATTTTGTCTTGGACGAAATAATACCGACATTACATATCAAAGTGCTGATAATTTTGGTGATATTTAAGTGTGTTACCACACTGCAGTATCACGCCGTAGACATGTAGCATGATGTCACATTGTAGCAACGTTAAATGTTGCAACGACGTTAAATGTCGCATTTGACGTTTTATGTCGCAAGGCTGACGCTAAATGTCGCAATCAACGCTAAATAAATTTGTGAACGTAACATAGCCTTGCGGATATTCCTTTTCTTGAAACGAACACTAAAAGATTGTGTTATTTACCGTGCAAAACTATTTATTCCAGCACCGTTGCTGCAAACTATTTATTCAAGCACCGTTACTGTTGTTGTCTCCACAAAATAAATTTGATTTTCGTAGATATGGAATACCTCGAAGTGATATAGTTTCATTCGTGAAATGCTTAAATTAAATCAGTTTTCGGTCAGACATACTCCATATCTACTCAAAACAAATAAACATCCTCTATATCTCAAAACGGTAATTATCATTATTCATTTTAGCAATATTGAAGAAAAAGAATTCGTGTACATTGTATTGTCTTATGTTTTTGCATAAATTAAGGATTAAAACTAGATATTTGCATATTTGGTTAACATCTCGCAATATATTCATTACTGTGTTGACATTGCAAGAAAATAACATTATTTAAATGTAATTCTAAATTAGAAAGATATAGTTTTTTTTATTATTTGAGCATTATTTCTTAACAAAGCGTTTAAAATGTTATACTTTATAAAAACTATTTATGTGGAATATATATATACCACCACATATATTGGTTTAATATTTGCGCCACTTATTTAGGTTTTGTACCAACACCCCATATTGTCAAGAATATATATATATATATATATATATATATATATATATCTGAAATAATGTCGGTGAAATGGTTAAGCAGACAAACAAATTATTTTTATCCTTCCAGGTACTGGTTAGAGGTAGTCTCTATCTCTTCATCTATAAATACAATTCTAGTCTCAACCGGTCAATACAAGGCAATGCAAATAACCGATATATAGTATGGTCCATGCATGTTTGCTGCCCATCAACCAGGCGTTAATACCCTAATATACATACAAAACAAAGGCATACTTATATATCCAATCAGGTCAGAAGTGCGCACTTTGGAGAACAGATAAATAACCAATGATTGTTTCAGATTTTTTTTGAGATTTTAGTCACACTGTCAATTCAATATACACTTGTAAAAATGAGTTTATACAAAATGGACATATGAAACCAGACTATAAGTTTACATTTCATCGTCCTGTTCATTTAATACAAGTAGTTTTAACAGATATATTCATGTATATTGATTCATTAATGTCTATATCAGATCCAGTATAAGATATAAAAACGTTATTTAATAAGCAATTATAAGTTTAATTAGTTTAATTAAGTTTGTAAAGGGTTAGGGAGAATTCATATAAACTGTTCTCTATTACATAAAAAAGAGTATATTATAATTATTTTATAAAAACATAGTTACTTGTTGATATATATTTTATAAAAAGTATTAATTTTCTAAACTGCTTAACAACTGTTGTGTAAATCAAACTTGCAAATTTAAGAAAACCTGGTCTGATTTAAGACCTTTCGTTCAAAAACTGCCTAAAGTTTGTTATACTTTCTTATTAGAAATTTTGCATTACAGTTTATTAAAATGCCATGCGTCTTTGTTACATAATTTTCCATCTCAAATTTAGTCTTAACTAGTGGTGTATGCCTAAGTAGATACCTGTATGACAAATATAAACAAAATTTACACTCCGGTTTGGGCTTATGGACATTTTTCTTATCTAAATCTCGAACATGAAACTTTTTTGTTTTTTGTTTTTTTGTTAAAAAGAAGGAATGCTAAACATTTTTTTTATATCTTTTTATTGATTGTCGTTAGAAAAAATCGGCAAACAAACCTTAATTGTTAAATTAATGTTTTGACTCAAAATATTTGAAATGCGTAATAAATTGCCACCCTACCCAACCCCTTTTAAAGACTGGTTATACCATTACCAGGCTAGGGTGCATATACAAGTGTCGCTAAAATATCCATAATTCAGAGATTAATTTCAAAGTTTAGTCAATAATTGCGAAACCTTGTGAACACACTAGAGTCAACATTTTTGATCCAATCGTCTCATAATTAGGTCAGAATGTGTTTTTTTTTCATGAAATTTAAGTTGATTTCGAAAATGAGTCACGTCGAGTCAAAACGTAGATCATTTGTTCAAATCCTCGAAAAACCTTGTGAACACCAATGAGACCGCAGTTTGGTCCAATCTTTTTAGAATTAGGTCAGAATGTTCGTATAAAATTTTGGATGATTTCCCCACCCTCTTAATTTTACTTGTGACCTTATATCTTAAAAACTGTTCATATCCCAATCCCTAAACCATATATATTCTTGTTCCTCATGATGAGATGGATTGAATGGTACTTCTTTTATGTGCACATGGGTCACCAAGGGTTCAGACTGAACCCCCTGAATTCTACTAATGACCTTATTCCTAAAAAGACCTTATTCCCTAAACCATATATATCCTTGTTCCTCATAATGAGACAGATTGAATGGTACTACTTTGGTGTTCCCCGAGGTCACCCAGGGGTCAGGCCCCACCTCCTTAACCCCCGGGAAAGGAGTCTGGTCAGTTTTATTTCTGACCTTTATTTAAAAAAAAACATTGAGATCCTCAACCATAAAGAATATTTATCCTTGTTCCTCATGATCAGGTGAATTAAATAGTACTGTATGATTGTCTAAGGAGAAACTTCGTAAACAATTTATACTTCCTCACCTTTTCACCGAACCCTTTGAGATATTGTCTTAAAACTTGGAATGCATGTTTATATCCTTTGTTTAATGTTTGATAATCAGTGATTCTTATTTTGCTTTTTACTCTTTTTACTGCAACATTTTTTTCTATATTGACAAGCATTACAATAGTCGAGCGCGCTGTTTTACGGGCATCTCTTGTTTTATTTAGCGTAGATTAATTATGATTATCTTTTCATGGAAATAGTTGAACATATTATATGCCAAAATCAACTTTGCTTTTTTGACGAAAATCGTAATTAATGATACGTTTTAGTAGACAGAAAGGATATTTAATTATCAAGAATGATTATCAGTCATAAAATAAATACATGATAATAAAAAAAGAAATAGAACGAAGGAGTAATATTTGTAATAATAGGTGCAGGAAAGTAGTGTTCTTTGACTACACACCCATAGGTTTAAGCTGGAATTGAGAATATTTCCCGAATGTTCCAGTTGTAAAGTACTGGTCCAACCCAGGAACCACCGTGAGGGATAAGTTTATAATATATAAGGCGTAGTTGCTTTTGTTGTTTTGAAAACGACGTAAAATTAAGTTTAATACAGTAGCAGTAGTTTAAGTGGAGGTGGAAGTGGTACTGAAGAATATTTCTTGCTGTCGCTGTCGTTATCCTCCACCGAGTGGTAATACAGTCTCCGTCCATCTGTCCGTCCTTCCGTCCCACATATTTGTACGGAGCATAACTTAAATAAGTGTAAGAGGTATTAACTTGAAACTTCATAGGTGGATAGATCTCATTTAGAAGAAGAATGATAACTCTACCATCCAAGAAACATATTAATGTAAATTTGTAAACCGGATTTAATTGTTAAATCAAGAAACTATAAGTTGCCTAAACTATTCTCTAGTTGGATGGTGCGAAGCAGATGGTTGAACGCTGTGAGAAGAAAGAGAAAGAAAACTGTAACAGTGGCTAAAGATTTGGCCCTGTTACACAACAAGTATACTGTCTTTTTCGCGTTATCCTACGTACAAATTTTTGCAATAATTTTACGATAACATTTGAGAGTATCGCATAATGTAACATAGTTACATTTTTTTTTTTTTGATTCACTATCATTAATTATAAACCTGCATTTAGCTACGCCTCAAACTTCGGATTTCGGGAAATTGCGGTGTCTCAATTTATTTTTCAGGTAAACCGAATTAGAACTGACGTCATTATATTAATACATAGGTGTCAAAAACAATATTAACGAACATCTTAAGTATTTGGTAACATTTTGTCAATAATATATCGGCATTCCTATTTCTTAGAATACATAAGATACTAGTAGTATGTTAGGTGGTGTTGGCCAGAAAACGACTTTTCGATTTGGATAGCTTGGATAACTAAAAGCATGCTATGACGTCATTACTTAGGACAATGGCCTATTGTTTAGGGTAAGACATAATCCCCGACCTCACCTCTTTAACGAGGTCACGTGACATTCTTGAAAAACCGCAATATTTATTTTTAATTGTCTCCCTAAACAATTAATAATAATGACCTATTGTTTCGGGTATGATATAATCCCCGACCCAACCCCTTTAACGAGGTCACGTGTCTATCATTTTCGAGGATAAGTAAACCGCAATATTTATTCTTTTATAATATCTTTGGACAATTAATCAACTACGTCATTGATTTAGTTATTGTCATAGGAACAATTAAATCGGACTGCAGCCCCTACCACTCTCTTAAACAAGGTCACGTGACTCCTACCCCACCCCTTGAACGAGATCGGGCGGCTATTGTTTTCGGGAATGAAAAACCGCAATATTTATTCGTATATAATATATAATTGTTATTCGGGACAATTAATGAACTACGTCATCGATTTCGCTATTGTCGCAGATTGAGCGACGTTAAATAATAGTATTGTCTTTCGAATAAGCATTGAATGAGCGCACAATTTTTGACCTAATTAACGGTAACTGGTCACTTAAACATTTCTGTAAACACAATCTATCCCCGTAACACCCGTATCGATCGGCTATCACCTATTATTGACCTAATGCCTTACGAATCGCGGACTGAAGGAATGTTAACAACTGTCTCATCCGTCCTCGGACGTATTATTTACTGTTTTTGGATGAAGTCGAACATTCGAAATCGCCTATCTATACGTATTATTACTTTTTCTTTCATTTCTCTCTTTCTCGTCATATTTCCCTGTAATACACGTGTCAATGCGTATGTTTTGACAATCGGTGTGAAACGATTCTCACATTTTTATGTTTAATCTCTATAATCACAACCAATACCTGCAGCGGTATTTGATCCGCGGCGAGTTAATCCGGCTTAGTCTAGCGACGATAAACGGAAATCAGCCGCTTTCCATAAGGCGAGATATTCGCTTTTAGCATTGACCTACGCTACGTTTTTCACTTTCACCGTGTAATTGATCGAGAAATTTATTTATTTATTTATAACAAAAACGTAACGCATATATAGCATTGGTTATTCGCTGTTTAACAGGTGTATTAGTAGTTTGCTGTAGTAGAGCAAATATGTAACGCATATAACAACAACAACAACCTTTATTCAGCTTAATAAACTCACACGAGTTTCTTGCCTACAGTATAATTGCAAATTATATGTAGCAGTACAATCAATACAATCATGATAAAAAAAATAATAGATACATAGGTAGAGAAGCTTAAAATGTAGCTTTATGTAAAACAAAAATAAAAAGATAAGTTAGGTACTTTATTTATTATCTAATTGATTTCTTAATTGATTTTATTTATTTTAGGCGGTTATAACGCTGAACAAGTTATAATTTATTCAATAACTGCATGCACTGTGTATTATTTGTTGCGTAATTGTCGGGTGTCATTTAATCTTCTTCGAGAGTATTTTTATACGTTATGCTAATCCCACTTAATATGTTCTTGTTCAATAAAAGTTATGTTCAAAAATAACAAAATATTTTTTCTCTCTCTCTCATAACGCTTTTCTTTCATTTTTCTTATCTTTCTCGTAATATTTCCTTTTTTTGTGTATACGCATTGTCGCTAATTATATTTCTCTTTCTACAATATTATTCGTAGGATTTTACCGGTCTTTATTTTTTCGTAAAAACTGAAATTCCAGTAAATAAGATTGAACTTCGGGTGTAAAATGCATAAAAACAGAATTCGTGTGACGAACGATAGAGGGTTACTGTTTATATTTTTTTTAATTCATTTTTACCTATATAATGTCGGGTATTTACATTTTTGTTTTATTTATTTTCTCCCTTTTCTCTAGGCAATATTATTCGTAGGTATTATTTTGGAATTCTAGTAAATAAGGCGGAACTACGAGAGTAAAATGAAAACATAAATTAAAGAAAAGTTAAATACATCATACTATCATTAGTTTGTCGGAATTTCAAATATACGACGCCGAAAACAAACTTATCTTGTAATTGATTTTATATGTAACCATGATGAGACTTTCATAAAGATTTATTAATAACACCTGTTGCGGCACTGAACCGCCGCGAGTTAATCCGGCTTAATCTAGCGACGAAAAACGGGAGAGAGCGCTTTTTCATAAGGCGCAGTAATCGCTTTTTAATGAATTTTTGTCAAACATACGTGGTCGAAGTAGTAGTAGTAGTAGAAGTAGTAGTTGTTGTTGTTGATGATGATGATGTTTTTTATGTTGTTATTAATGGGTTGGAATAAATCGAGACTCTTTACATTTTGTTTTTGTAGTTGTTGTTTATGTATTAGACTATTTGTAGTTGTAATTGTGGTAGAAGTAGTAGTAATGTTACGTACTAGGGGCAAAATAATCCTTGCATATACATGCACACTCTTTAAATATCGATCATCACTTACAGTATATTATTACGTTATTAAATATCGGCAATGGAAAAACCTTTATATACAACGGACACGGCAATATCCGGACTGGACAATCATTGATTTATTTTTCTGAAGAAGGGTAGTTTATAAATAAGGAACAGATATATAGAGTTGTTTGTTTTTTATTATTGTTACGAGTAATATATATATATATATATATATAAATATACAAATACGTGTCTACAGTATCATAGGTAGGAGGTTCATCATTTTAGTCACTACCAAACGATCATTGCGTCGTCGATTTGGGCCAAATTCTTGCAAGATGCGTTTAATGGTCTGTCCGCCGCAACGTTTTATAACGTAATAAACGCAATACAACCCGCAAACGGTTGACGTCGACTGTTGTAATTGTCCTTCTACGCGTAAGTATTGTCTATCGAGAACGTTTTCGAATCCGGCTTCGTAATATTTAGGTTCATTTCCGAGAGAATCGAAATATTCGTAAGGTCCCCTGTACGAAAAGTAGAACGCGGTCCAATGCTCTCCCGGGCCGTCGCTGGAATCCGTGTTACAAACGACGAAACGCCCCTTTTCTTCGCGTAGCTGATCGGAAGCGCATACTGTAACCGGATAGTTCCGTAGTATTTCCTCCAGCTGATAATTGTTCATGCTAATACTTGAAACTATTCCAGTCCATATCGTGTCTCCGTCTCTTACGCTCCGTAGGTTCTTGACCCGTTTCGCGCGATTGCCGTCTAAGCTCCGATTTCGCTATTTCCAAGGCTTGGGTTACAAGCGTAACCATTTTCATTACCGGAGGTTGGGAAGTCTTTAGCTTTTCTTCCGCTTCTTTCAGTTTATCCCGGAACTCTTTTAGTTCCGCTTCCAGCCGTTTAACTTTTCCGCGTTCGCTACCGAAACCGACGACATAGCGTCCCTGGTGGTTGGGTTGAACGTAACCGTCCCGCAAATCCTTGTCGAAGTCGGGAACGTAAGGCACCCACTCTTGGCGCTTATAATCGTACACTTCTATGGAGCCCATATTATGTCTGTGTGTGTTTCTAGTCTAATCTAGTCGGTCGTTCTTACGTATTTTTAAAGCATCAGAAATTTCGAGTGTTTGATTGGTCAATTTATTTACAACCAATCTGTCTCTTGCCTGTATATATTAGGTTGAAGATGGTGTATCGCCCATTTGATGACAAAACTTGACGATAGCGCGAATTTCTAACTTATCATTCGACGGCATCTTTGTGTTTTGAACGTTGTCACCAGTCGTATCCAAATTTTGTTTTATTCGGAACCTAACGTCTAAATGACGTCAAATGTGTACATGACGTCACTTAAATGCAACGAAACCTTTTGGGGGAATATTACTTGCGGCAGACGGCAAGAATTTAAGATATTAATAAAACAATGTTGCATATGGAGTGAACTTAACGGACTGCGCCGGGTGCGCGTTACCATGGTTATTAAATACCGAAATACGCGCGCGTACAAAAATACAATATTAAAAATACAATATAAAGGTAGGAAACAATTTCCGATTGTAGTATATACGAAAATATTAAACATCCAACGGAAAATTGAAATACAGGAGGCTCAGTCCTATTTATTTTTGAACAACCCTCGTATACGAATAAATATTGCCGTTTTTTCATTCCCGAAAACAATAGCCGCCCGACCTCGTTCAAAGGGTGGGACAGGAGTCACGTGACCTCGTTTAAGGGAGCGGTAGGGGCTGCAGTCCGATTTGAGTGTTTCAATCGCGTTTTTGCGGTTAATGACGTAGTTGATTAATTGTCCAAAGTAACAATACGATATTATAAAAGAATAAATATTTGCGGTTTACTCATTCTCGAAAACGATAGACACGTGACTTCGTTTAAGGGGTGGGGTCGGGGATTATGTCATACCCGAAACAATAGGTCATTATTATTCATTGTTTAGGGATTAAAATAAATATTGCGGTTTATCAAGAATGTCACGTGACCTCGTTAAAGGGGTGAGGTTGGGGATTATGTCATACACTAAACAATAGGCCATTGTCCTAATTAATGACGTCATAGCCTGCTTTTAGCTATCCAAGTTATCCAAGTCGAAAAGTCGTTTTCTGTAGGATTGTCTGTTATACACTACTGATACTTCTACGAACCATACCCATAAAAGGATTATGTAGGAGACACCTTAGAAAGACATTTCTTCGAAACATATATTGTTCAGAATTACCTAGCTATATTCAAGGAAAATCATTCAAGCCATAGCTTTTTTTTCAAAACTTATAAAGGGACAATGAAAGAAGAAAGCAACTAAACATAACACATTTTGTAGGACGATTCCAAATAAATGAATAATCTAAAGATTATAGATTTCAGTTTCTAATGTATTAGCGTTGTTACACCTGAATTAACTCTATGCAATGTCTCTACCGAACAATTACTTAGAATTGAAATTTGTCAATGATGCATGTGGCCTCGTGTAGCTTGAGTCTTCCTCCATATGTTATAAGGTGGGCTAAGGTTGTGTATGTGATCAATTCTGCAATTCGAAAACGAGGTACCCGGAGAAACACACATTCAAAACGATTCAACTCCCACACCTCATAGAATAAAATGCAAGACGCGGCTAGCATATGTATGTCCCTTTAAGTTACATACGTATATATATGGTTGAAAATCAACCCCTTTCTTCAGTGACTTCAAATCATCTCGTACGCACGCTTAATACGACAAAGGAGGTATCTCTCTAAGCTGAGATAAATTTTATTGAACATTGTATAGGTAAGTGGAACTTTTGAAAATTCAGATATATTTGATTAAAGAATAGGCACTGTGAATTTGGCGTTTTAATTACCAAAATATTATCACTTTTGGTTTGTGTGCAGTATGCGATTTATAGTTTTTTTAATGCTTGACGACTGGACCTGGTTTTAAAATTAAAGTAAGCATATCTGAGATTAAATTTAATAAAATAACCCCATGAATTCCTCGGTTATCTACATACACGGTTTGAAATCTAAAAAATATCATTAAGAAACATGCTTACTTAAATTGTGAATGTAAAAAAATTTTAATGGTTTAAATTCCAAAATTTTTAAACATATTGTTAAGGATGTTTAAAGATTTCCTTTCCACTCTTTGGTTACAATACAGACTAAAAAAAGTATATGTAATCTTTTTCTTATTATTCTTTTCTTTTCATTAATCATGTAATCTGAAGGTATTATTGTTTTTGTTGTTGTTTAATTAGTTTGATATGTGTTTTAGATTCTGCGGGGTGAAGAACAATTTAGAATGGGTGGCTCTTCTTCAGTTCATGTTGATACACATGGCGACCACAATTCAGTTGATGTAAGTAAATATGATGAATTCCTCAACATTACATGCGATAACGATTTCCATTGATTTAACTTAAGATAGGTAAAAGTTTCCTAACGGTAACAAATATACTTTAACTTAGCAATCAATAAAAAAATATGTGAAAGAAATGTTCTTATGTCGCTGTCATTCATAACCTCTTTGAAATAAACATTTTTCGAAAAGCTTTTTCGCAAAAGTAAATAAAACTTGGTTGAGATAATTCTATTGATTTATTTTTCAATAAACACGATAAATTTAGGTTAAGTTTAAAATGATATGTCTTCTCTTTGGTTGCCATGAAGACAAAAATTGTTAATCTCGGATTTTTTTATCATCACGACAGGGAATCATGTGACTTTTGTGGTAACGCGCACAGTCAATATGGCGGACTGAAACTTTTATTTCAGACCCATTGTTTTCAGGTAATTTTATATTATATTATTCATACTTACGTATGAAAAGTACCACAGCCTACACGGGCAGGAATATTGTTATCGGCTACACCTTATGTTTTTATCTTTATGCTAATAGTTTTCTCAATCACTCAAAAATTCGACCTGCATTTTCAGTTTTAACAATTATTTTTGGGTAACTTTCACGCAAATTTTGTATTTTGTCAATAAAATAGTGATACAAGGTACAATTAGCCAAGAAAATGAGTTATACTATTTCTTCATTTAAAAATGTAACCTTTCTACATGTTGATTTTTGACTGACCATTTTCTTTTTCGTAACAGAAATGTAAAATGAGGTGGGTAACGCGCACGGATGCGTAACCGTAATTATTTTCAATTTTACTTCATAAAAGAAAGTATGCAATTAAAATTTAACAAGCAGTTAATCTAACCTTTTCAAATAAAGTAATTTAATGACCCCTTTTCTGTATTATTTAGCCCTTATATCACCATTTTTATTAAAAAAAATACAATATGTGCGTGGAAGTTATCTGAAAAATAATTGTCAAAATTGAAAATGCAGGTCGGATTTTTGAGGGTTTAAGAAAACTATTATCATAAAATTAAAAAATAAGGTTTAGCTGTTAACAATGTTCCATTCCGCGTAGGTTGCGTCAAGTTTAATACGTAAGTATGAATGATATAAAGTTACCTAAAACAAGGGTCTGAATCGAAGGTTTCAGTCCGCCATATTGTCTGTACGCGCTACCACAAAAGTCACGACATCGATTTAATTTTAATAAAGAAGTCTTATTTTCTTTTGTTTGATATGTAATTTAGATTAAAACGACCATGCTCTTCACGGATGCGGTTGCTAGTGTCAAATATCATGAAGTAAAGGTAAGTTAATATTTATTATGTCTCAAAAGTTGATCTGATAAACATTTTCACTGATTGAACAAAAGACTGATATCATTTATCATTACGGTAACAAATCTACTTTAACTTTACAATAATTAAATGAAAAATCTGACATCAGAAATGTTCATATGTCGCTTTCCTTTGAAGCCTCTTTAAAAAAACCCAGTTCACCTATATATGTTGATTACAGTTTCTGTTCTGCTTATCAACTACAAACTACATTAATTGGGAACCATGTATCTCTCAGTGTTTCCACCCCAATTAAACCTAGAACACTCAAAAATAGTGGGGCTAAAAAAAAAAAGTTAATTAAGAACGTATGTCACAATGACAGATAAGAGAAAAAACTCACATAATCAGGGACAGATAACTCAAAAAGTAGCATGGAGACCCCCAATTTTTTATCCCATAAATTTGTTTCTAGTGTGATTTTCTATAATCATGCCAAGTTTAAAAAAATCTGTTTGCTAGTTTTGATTTTCCCATTTTGTCTTTATAATAAAAAACTGCTATTTTGTAAGACGCCTTTAAACTTGATTGAGATAATATTAAATATTTAATTTTCAATAAAGTCGATAAATTGATGAGATCCCACACAAAAGAATTTAAAATACAATGTATTCTATATTTTTAGTTTTATTTTAAGCCCTAATGTTCTATAATCATAACATTGATCTACCAAGATTGCTGCAATCAATATTTACGCCGATATTTAATTTAAATCTTTACCCGAAAGCGCATGTACATTTAGGGTGTTTAAATCTTAAGTTGAACGAAATGTTCAGTCACTATACCCGGAGCGGATTTCACTCAGCATCAATTTGTTCACTACAGGCGAAAAGAGATACGCATGTATATTTTTGCAACACTTCGTAATGTTGATTTTCATTTTCTAAATGTTAAAAATAGTCGTTTGGCTGGAAAATAAAACATTACTATGTTTAACAAAGTATGGCACATGCACATCTTCCTGATAAATAGTTACCATTCAACTGCCAGTTGATGTTGAAATTTCAATGGCCGCCATATGATCCTCTTGTTTTATGTTGATTATCCAAAATGATAAATACCATTTTGTTTGCATTTATTTTTCACAGACTACTGTTCCTGTGATAGACGAATCGACAATCAGACAGCTTGTACCAAAACACAGCGGTCTCGAGGAAGATGCCATCCAATTCTTTCACCACATTCGATTGTGCATGCCCTGCCTGGATGGTGCTAAAAATGCGCAGCTGATTATACATACTGACAAGACGATATACAAAATCATCGCAGGTGATGGAGCAAAAGGATTCGTCGTTCAACGCGTAGATGGTAAGGTACACATCTCTCACCAGAGATTTGTAGATCACAAAGCAGCAAAAAAGATTGGGGAATTTCTTCAGGATGATTGTATCTTCCCTAACATGAAGTTTTCAGACAAGGCAGGACGAAAAAATTAAACAACCTCCAGGGAATGGTTAGACAATAACTACTCAAATATAAATGTATGAGTAAGAAAATGAGGACGCCAATAAAGCAAGAATGTAACCTCGTTATTGAATAACCATTTACTTGAGTGAATTGAAAGTGATTCCTCTGTGGTTGAATTGCTAATGATTTGGGCTTACTAATATACGTCTGCTTCTTTATTATAAATGTATTCTTTTGTACAATTATTCTTGTCTGGTGGTAAAACCCGCGTAGGGTATATTAAACGATAACATGTCTATTTTAATGTTTAAATAAGGACATCATATATTGAAATCACTAACCGTGAGAAAAAAATCTGTCTTGAATTGCAACTATAAACCAGAACAAAATTTAAGACGATGTTTTGAAACAAACTTAGTGGCGCGGTGGTAAGATAGCCTTCTTATGATAAAAAGAACGTATATACTTTCCTTCTTGACAGCTGAGGGCGAGTTTTCTATTTACTTAAGTGTATTATCTAAAAGTTCTTATCACAGAAAGGATGAGTAAAAGCTGCTCGAATTGTCAAAATAACCCAAACTCATTACAAAAGATAGAGTGAATAAAGGACGAGAGAAGAAAAAAGAAAATTACGTTCTTGTAAAAAAACCTTAAAATTAAAAAAAATGAGGTTCAAACCTGTGCTTGGACTGCATCAATAAAGTTATTTTACTCGAGAAATTTATCCAATAAGTTAAAGCGATTTCAACAAAATTGCTGTTTTTTTCTTTGAAGTGAAAATACTATATCTAGGTTTGACAAATATAGTCACAACATCCTGATTTACCTTAAATGTTAAAGAGATAATATTCAGATTACTGTTACGTTATCGTTTTCGCGAAAACAGAGTCCGATTTTTTCACTTTACACATTGTGTTTTCTTACAGCGTTAATAATGTTCATGCTATGACTAAGTTTGGAAATAGTTAATGCCGGTTATTTGACATTGAATGAGTGTAAAATAACCACCGTGTTTTGAATGAACAATATTGCAAAATATGCATGCTAATAGGCAGGTTATATTTGGAAAATGTTTCTTTAGACTTGTTGTTTCTGCTGCAGCCTTTCAGCGTTGCCTATAGATTTGATTTTGAAATAAAAATATTTTTTTCAGCAAAACTATATGAAGATGTAAAATGTGAAAGCTAAATGCTGTAAAGTCTGAGTATTTTTGTTATAGTGATCTACTGACATTGATTTACGAAAATATGGTATGTTTTAAGCATTTAATCAAGTTTAAAAACTAAAACTAATGAGATACTCACTTTGCAAGATTGTCAACTTAAATTTCTTGTTTTTGTAGCCTTTTTATTATTTACTAAATGTATTATGTATTGCATGTTTAACTGCTAAATGTAGCATATGTACTTGAAAGATGTATTGTTATTTGCTTTAATTTGTATGTTTATTTAGACTACCTTTTCCTTATGTTGTATTGGCCATAAAGTGAGTTATATCTATTGTGAAAGACCAAAATAAATGTTGCCGATATGAAAATGAAAACGTAAAAAATACTTTGCGCACGTATAGAGGTCATAAGGGTTGAATGGTTTAAAACCCCATCACCCCAGGGATCACCAAAGACAATGGCACCAGAGTAAAGTAAAATAAAAAAACACACGAAAAACAACAACAACAACAACAAACATACTACAATAATGGTGTAAATATGAATAACTTTTTATTTCATGACTCGACTTTATAGATTTCTCAACAACATTCTAAACAATGTTTTTGTGATGCCCATGCGTGGTAGATATACAATTAAACTAACATCTTTTATGTTCCATTCTTAGACATGCCTGCTTGTACAATGTTGTAGAAACCTTGCTTAATCTTCCTAGTTTTGTACTTTTTTCGTCATGAAGTAAAAACATAAACATGAAAGAAAGACTCGAACTGTAACTTCTTTGATGAGAAGAAAAGAGATTTATGAAATTATTAATTTAAATCATTTCTTTGTCATTACTGTCGTTTAAGTACACTCAATTCTTTGTGTGCGCTAGAAATTGGAAATGTGAACTTATTTCTGGAAAAAAAATGTTTTGATTGTCGAATTCACAAACAGTTTGTAGTAGAAATGCTTATGTACATGGATGATTTCATTCAATCAAGATTCAAAATAAAGCTTAAAATAATTTCCTTTTTATCGTTTGTTTGCTAGCGTCCCACCGACAGTATTCCAGTCATGTGTTGTCTACATGAGACAGTTACCGTGCTGTCATACGTAGACATATGGCATGATACCACACCAAGTCACATTATCCTGATACCAGGCCGACAATCCCCGGAACTACAATTATGTGCTGAGCGTTAAGCACAAGAGAGATATGGAGATATACCAGTATCATTTTAACGACTTTGCCATGTTGAGGCTCACCCCCATCCCACCACCAACATTGTAGGGTGGACGCTCTACCTGTAAATATATGGGCAGCAACAAAGTACATGCATACATGGTCAGATATTTTTAACAAGTCATATATTCATTATTTATCAATTAAAAACACTTTTATGTGATAAAAATGATATTGAAAATCATTTTTATTCAATGACATCAATTTGTTCCAATTACTCGGTGAAAATATACATGAACACAAATTATGTCAGACACCGTAGGAGATTAACCATTTTTTTTTGGGCCATGTGAAAATATCAGTGAATAACTATTGATATATAACATTCAGTGTTTCAAACAGTGACTATTACATAACTGTTTTTATCATGTTCATAGTTTTGTAAAATGTAAATTTTAAAATATACTGTCGTGATCTTTTCAAGACATTTCAACTGATTTCTACCTTAAAATAGAAATTCTTCTAGAAACACTTGAAAGGAGGGTTGATTACACAGTTTCTTAGTGTTCCTTTATTGGAATATTCTTAGACTGATTTCATGATAAGTGCGTCTTAAGGAATTTGAGGCTCCCTACTGTGAACTCAGCTACAATGTGTAAAGTTTGACAGAAAAGCATTAAATAAAAAAAAAGATGGTTTCAGTGAAATATCAAGGCTTATCCTTCTCGTGAGGACGAAAATTAATATTTTCACAGATGAATTTAAAAGACGTTCTACTGAAACCAACAGGTATCCTCTATATCATTTTAATTGTGATAAACGTTTTCTTAATGCCTATTTTAAAGCGATGTCGCGATGACTATTCAACTGGGTTAAGAATATTAATACGAGTAAATGACGAAAAATCGATGTAAAATACAGTACATGATAATACTGAGGATATCCACTGGGAACTTTAAATATACGAGAGAAAGACAGAAAAAGATACATATGTGCATTAAATTAGCAGGAAATAAACACACTGTAGAAGTGTTTTGAACATTTGTTTTCTTTTAATCGTTTTACCTTTCACTTTAGAATGTCTGTTTCCTGAGTCCCCCCCCCCCAGCGGAATTTCGAAGACACTAATACAGGGAAAAATATCAGAACACGCAATAAATGTTAAAAAATGAATATTAGACATGTGTTTGTTTCTTGTACGGTCATTTTTATTAAATCGTTGTCATAACAAATAAAAATTTGAACTTGTTGCTCCATCGTTTCTGAAAAAAAAAATACAGTCTACATCTAACAATGAAATAAACATATGTCCTCAATATCTTTCTTTTTCATTTTTAAATGAAATGATAATCATCCATATGAAACACTCGTGTAGGAAAAAGTCTTCATCGTTTGACACAAACACATACACTTATAAGAAACAAGATTAATTTTGATGCAAAGCATCAAAGACGCCGCGCATGTTTTTGAAGCACGACTTAAAAAAGCAAAGCCATACAGAAAAGGTCCAAAAACAGCAAAACAACTTATCAAATTATTTCGAAATATAGAACAAAAAAGTACAGAAAACACTTTAATTATAATAGACACATTATATGATGATGATTTGAGATGCCATAAACTATCTAATCTATAGATCAATGAAGATACATTTTACAACAGGAAAAACCTTAAATCTTATACAATTACTGGAATAGTTAGGGTCTGCTAGATGCATTAAATTTCCAGACAGTAAGCTTCTACGGTGGTGTTAATGTCAATGTAAAAAATCATCATCATCATCATCATTCATCATCAGCAGCAGCAGCAGCAGCAGCAACAACAACAACAACAAGGACAATGATGAAGAAACAATTCAGCACGGATAAGATTTTATTAGGTACAGGTCTCGGTATTAATTAACACTCTTCCCGATAGTTATTACTTCCCTTGAAAACGTAGCGTGGCGTAGGATTACGGCATTTATTTTGTGTTGATGATATATATAAAACTAAATATATATTTACAAGACTTAACAACATAAGCTATGTAATGTTCAGTTAAATTTACCCATATCAAGCACTATACATACTGGGACCTCATACTGGGCCTTAGACCGTAAAGTACACATGTCCGCTACATCCATATGTATAGTGTTTGTGTGGTTTTACACTTTCTACATTATGTTGCAATACTTATTTTAAAACTGCTGCTTCATTAATTTTTCAAATTGACGGCTTGTATCTAAAATCTGAATATTTTAAGATCTCAAAACATCATGTATCAAAACATCTGAACTTTAATGAATCAGGTTGCCTTGCAAGATCCGATAACTAAGTTTAAAAACTCGTTGCCTACGAATTTAAGGAGAAGTCATCAGATACACTTTATATGTGTCCAGTTTCTTTTTAATAACGATAGAAGACTTGCATATTTTGAATCTTGTTATTTATTTTTCAAAAGTTAACTCAAGTAATTGATTCATAAAGTATTTTTTAAACATATTACATGTTTTTATTTTAAAATAGTAACAGTGGTTGCTCCCTGTTTTGATTATGCGGCTCCATTGGAAAAAAAAAAAAAAAAAAACAAACAAAAAAACTATTCCATACAGATGTCGCGTTTCTCCACGCGGCGTCAATAAAGTAGAAACACAGACAACTTTCAACACATCTTCATCCTATTAGCACATGCGTTGAATTTGAATTTGAACTTGAATTAAGCTGAGACAGAAAATGTACCTCATTTTTATTCTTTCCAAATGAGACGTAACCATTTAACGATAAACTCAAAGACAAAATACTCAAAATAAGTTTTTGTTCATTTATTACAAGGTCATCTTTCACACACCACGACCTGCTGAAATATTAGTGGTACAGAAATATATAAAGACAGATCTGTATCATCAATCCAGACTTTGAGATGAATTATTGCAATTTGTTGTTAAAGACAGAACAAGAGAACCGTAAAGCTGTTGACAGTATCACAAAAGCACGCAGCTGGAGCTTTTAACGGAGCCTCGTGGAGTGTACTCTGCCATGGCTGGGACGTTCTTGTTGTTAACGTAGACGTAACGGTTGACGTCATCATCATCAGGAGACCCAGGCGGCAGCTGTATCATAGGGGTCGGGCCTAGCACCACTGGTTGCTATGGGAATATAATTGTTAATTTTTATTATTTATGTCAAATATAATTTTGTTTTGATTTAAACCAAATATTCTTTTATATCAACTGGGCGGCAACACTCTTTTACAACTTCTATTAGGTCCTTGAAAAATTCAAGTCTTCAACAGTGATCAATCTCCAAACCGTCGAGCCCGTGATCCATGAAAACCATTGAACTGCTAAATTTAGCGACTTCCATTCCTCTTCGTTCTCATATCCCGAATAGACCAGTACTTCAGACGAAGCACGTGCAAGCAAGTGGCACCTTTCTCACGTACTTACAATTGAGAGATTAGGAAAAAAGTTGCTTATTTGTTGCTTTATGAAAAATGCCATCACTACGTTTGACTAAAATAATTATGCTGAAATAAATAGTACTTACGATTGAAGTTCCGATGGCTTTATGAAAACTGAGCTCTATGACTTTGACGTCATGGGACCCCAACGTCATGTCCGTAACGTCTACGCGGATGCTGCTATAACGTTCTAACGTGGACGCCGCGTGAGCAAGAAGTCCACCAGGGGGCCAGGCAGTGGGCTCCAAAATCACAGGCAGTATCGGTATGTCTGACATATATTGAAAGTTAAATCTATCTTTAGAGAAGAGAAAATAGTCGCTTCATTAAAATAATAAAGAATATAGCTTGTCCTCAAAATGTAAAACTTTAAAATTAACGAGGCTTTAATCCCAAGTGATCAAACGTTTTATTTTGGAGCCAATTTGTCGACCTAACTTATATCATGATAAACAAAGTATAATGATATACAGTCAAACCTGTTTTAAGCGGTCAGTCAAGGAAACAGATGAATGTGACCGCTTAACAGAGGCCTTTAAAAGTGTAAATATATACTATATATGCTACAGTTTAGTTATATCAAAATTGACCGCTAAATACAGGTTGACCGCTTGGTACAGGTGGCCGCTAATACAGGTTTCACTGTATGTATCTTGTACTCGATAATGTGCAAACGTCACGTGTTATATGCCTCACGTTTATACAAAGAGTACAAAGAAGACTTACTCTTCATCACTATAGTATCCACTTCCTGTGCCATTGTGTCGTCTGCCGACGCACGTGGAGACAAGCATAAAATGGCGACCTCACATGTTCTTAGGCTTACACACGACAGGTCGTTATCAAGTTCTTCGGAAAAGCATGTCGTCTGCACATCGTAGCCTTTGCTTTGAAGACTGTAAAAAGGCGGGATACAGCCTGTTTGAGCTCTATCTATTTCTAAGGCCATGGGAAACTTAGTTTTAAACAAAACTTTTCTATAGGACGACTTAAAAATCTTAGCAAAGAATAAGCATGATAAATATTTTCTTTTTATTCCACACTTGCATCATATTCACTTGCCTAAAGAAAATTTATAATTTGTCAACGAATTCAAAGTAAATAAAACCATTCTGAATATATATATATATATACATGTATATGAAGTATTGTTTCTAATGGGCAGCAAATTTGTTCAATGTATTTTCAACTATTTAATTTCGAATCATGTTCAAATCCAATCAGTACCTTAGAGGTGACAGACATGCACACATTCGCACAAAGAAATCTAGTGTATTGCAGTTTTGACTGCTATCACGAAATAGACACGTTGCATGATACCACACTATCCTGATACCACCTCTGGATATACTCTTATGTGCTAAATGCCTAGCAGAAGGGAACTATTCCAGAGCCATTCTTAACGATTTGTTATGTCGCGGGCAGGTTCGAACTCCAGACTCCCTGGGCCAGATGCTGTATCCATTCTGACATCCATGTTTGTGTGCAAACGTCTTGCCCTGACAGCTTATGTAACTTACCCGCCCATAATTTCCTGTACTTTAATATTGTCGTCGGACAATGGCAGATATAGACAGAATGGACAGACGACAGTTTCCCTGTTTCCTAGCAACCACATTATTGTCAGTGGACTCATTCGTCTCACCTTAAAAGAAAAGATACCTTTTGTCAGGATTCTATTTGAAAAACAGACACTATTAATTCCAAACACCTACACTGACAAATTTCTTCAGTTTAATACTAGGTTTCTTTAGAATACATCACCACCACACCACCAACAACAACAACAATGATGGTAACAAATACAATAAATACCCAACAACAAAAATTCTGATGATGATGATGATGACGATGTTGTTGTTGGTTTTGATGATGATGATGACGACAATGATGATGATGATAATCGTAATTAGTAATTGTTCCACGCTTTCCCCAACTTCTATGTAATGGGACGCAACTCAATATAAATATTTATTATTGTTTACTTTGAGTAACACTAGAGTGAGCTATGAGCTAACATGTATGCAAAGGTGTTTCCATGAATAAAGAAATGCTTTTCACTTTTAAATTCATTTTTTATTCTTTATTTAAAATAAGCATCTCGTGTTTTTGTTTTTCGTTCTAGAACCCGTCGGTTCTAATACACTGTGTGGCGTTTCCTGTGCAGTATGGATGACATCGGGAAATATCATTGAAACGGCGGCTTTCATCAACTCCTCTGAGAGACACAATCTTAAATGCACAACGGCACATCGAAAAAGAACGAAATCCGAAATCTTCGTCCAGATTTTTTTTCTTTTCTTTTGTTTTTGCTTTGTACTTTGCCTAACATCAAACACTGGATACTCTTACACGAGGGGCCGCCGTGGCCGAGCGGTTACAGTCGTGGACTACAAATCTCTCAGCCCCTCACCGCTGTGGGTTCGAATCCCGGTGGGGACTTCGGATTTTTCATGTGAGGAAGCCTTCCAGCTGGCTTGCGATAGGTCGGTGGTTCTACCCGGGTACCTCTGTGTACTCGGGGTCTTCCTCCACCTGTAATACAACAACAAAAACTCTTACACGGGTTTCAGTGGATAAATGTATTAAACGTGATCCGAAAACCCGAAATGATATGGATATCTACATTTATTTTACGATATTATTTACTTATAGATGCAAGTTCATATAAATTGATTTAAACTTCTTTCTATGTTTAATAAACAATCACATGGCGATTGATAATATCATGCAGGAAAAAACACATGTAACTGATTTTTTGTTTTAAAATATCATAAGAATCTAATAAAAACATGACACAAAACATATGCTTACAAATGTAAACTAAAGAATAGCAAACCTGATATAATAACTTTGGGTAGTTTCAAGTTATAGTCCCATTCAAATAGCAGCGTACCCTGCACTTCAGCTAGCACCGGTGACGTCATTATCTGGCTTACATTTGACGTTCCTTCTACCCCAGCCATAGAAACTTTGTAGTGATGACCTTTTAAATGCATAGCAGAATCATTGAACTTGAAATCAATACCGCATTTGAACTAAAATAGCAATTTGATCAAGGAAGTTTCTCTTTAATATTATTGAATTATTAACAGTTTAGTAACAAGACAGCGCGCTCGACTATTCTGGGACTTTTTAGTTTAAGGATTAAATCAATAATTATAGCTGCTAAGAAAGATGTATGAATCATAGTAAATTACTTTAGTAGTAAAAATTTTAGCCAGCATGAAAGCCCACCAAATTTTCAAAGACAAAGAAAAGCCCATGATTTGCATGAAATTCAACTAAGAGTTATTTATATTTATATATTCAGTAAACTTGAGTGTTATAGTTTCAATCTAATACTTGCAATAGTTTTTTTCAGTACAGCTTAATACTTGCTCACAAACTTTAACCAAATTTTCTCAGTAAAAAAAAGGCCAGTAAGTTAAATTCTCTTAAGTCATCTAACTTGGCAAGACACATGTGAAGTTTTAATTCAATGCATACAATGGTTTCAGAAATGAGCTTTGATAGTACTTGCACGTAAAACCTTTATCAATTTTCTTTTACGTTCAAAAGGGGCCATGATTCCACCAGAGTTATCTAACTTGGTGTCTGATGTACCTGAGCACCTTTATGAAGTTTCAAGTCAATCCTTCGACTGATTGCAGAGATATAAATATGAAGATAGTATGTTACATGCAAAAATTAACCTTTCCAAGTCAAAAAGGGGAGAAACATTTGTAAAAACAGGTAGAGTTGTCTGACCATGTACAATGCCATTGACCAATGACTCAAACCACGTGCGAAGTCTCCGAAAAGATATCTTCATTGAATAGGAAGATATCCAATACAGGCAGATATCCAATACAGGCAATCACTTTAAATTAAATTTTCTAAGTCTTAAAGGGGCATAAATCTGAAATAACTGCTGACAGAGCTGACAGAGTTATGTGAATTATTCACATTGATATATCAAGTAAGCACGTGGAGTTTGAAGCAAATATCCTTGATAGTATTTAAGATAAAACCTTGGAAAAAAAAGAGTTTTAAACCAACGGCGACGCCTACGCTGTGAGTGTTATAGCTCTATACTCTTCGAATAGTCGAGATAAAATAACAGCAACAAAACCATTGCTATCATGTTTCGGAAATAGTAATACCATATCCTCGAAGAAAATAGGGACAAGACAGGCAGCAAGTAATTCAAACTTTTACCCCGTCGCTGTTTGATTTACTGAAGCAAGTGTTGTTTTGATACTGTTAAATTATTGGTGAATGGCATTAAATCAATATCACACCTTCTGATCCCGGCTGGAAACTGATCACCGGAAACACGCCGCCAGCTTCATCTCGTGAGAAATCACGAGATGTCCATTGCAGAGAAACTGCAAAACGCACTTGTCGTCTGCAAAGCTGATTGAACATCCGACATTAGTGCAAATACCACTTTCGTTCTTCATCTTAGCCTGTTTACCACCTGTGAAAAGAGTGATTTGTTAATAAAACAAAATCTAGATTACCTTTATTTTATATATATTTTATACAAGCTGCTAGATATCTTCTGTCATAGGCCCGCATATCATAAATCACATATCGTATCTTACCCACACCACATTAATACATAAATATACTATTTTATGTACCGTTTCCACTCGACGCTTACTTCTTAACAGTTAACAAAACTGGCTACTCAATGAACATATTAATCTTTAGATTATGTTATAAATGCTATACACGTAATTATTAAAAGCGATACTCAGTTTCGTCTAATAATTATTCAATAAACAATCATACTAGATCCTTTTTTTGAAGACGTGATTAATAACTTGGTTTATCAGTTCTTTACCCAAGTTTTAATGCATGAAATCGGTGATTATTACATTCATAGCAAATTAACGGATCTATATCAAATAAAATATTTTGAATATATATATATCTATGATCATTGTTATAATAGTTACGGATCTGAATATGTCAGTTAATATTTAAAATGAAGGGGTGGGGATAAGAACTGAAAAAAAAAATCTGACCCTTCCAAGTGATGAGTCTCCCGGAAGTGCCATAGAACAGGGCGGTAGTGACGTCACGTAGCATGATGAAACACTCGCACGTCACCGGACACACGCCGCTGGTGACCCCTATCCCTGGGAACGTCGGCATCCCGCGGTTGGAGGATCGCATGTAAGACAGCTCGAAATAAAACGGGCCTAGAACATACCCATAACAGAGAAATGAAATAAAACTTATGTACCAAACAATTGCTCTGCCAATATTGAAATAACTAAGCTGATCTTATAGCCTTCTGAGTCGAACTCTGGTCTACATGTTATGTTCTAGAGTAAGGGTAAGATATTGAACATGACCTTTTTTAACATAAAGAAAAAGCACTACTAATTGAACTTTAAACATATTATTATGAAATTTCATTTCTTATGAAATGACTCTTCCTATAAATGGTTATGATATTCCCATTTCCCACTTCTTTCTCTCTAAAAAGAAAAGAAAAGAAAAAAGAAGATATATGAATATTTTTCAATTTTTATAAAAAAACATGGACTTAAAGTACGTACTCTTGGCTGAGACGGCTTGAGGAGCGACCACATTGTACAAGTAGGTATCGTCAATATGGTCGTTAATGGCCAGTTCTGTAGGGGTCACATTCACACAGTCCTCGTACGCCCAGTGAATCAGGTCTGTCTGCAATCAATCAATCAATCAATCAATCAATCAATCAATCAAACAAACAAACAAACAAACAAACAATCAATCAATCAATCAAACAAACAAAGGATAATTCATTCATTCATTCATTCATTCATTCATTCATTCAAACAAATGATCAATCGATCGACTGAAAATACACAAAATTACAATGCATATAAAACATTTGAACAATTCATAGAACGATAAACAATTTACGATATATACACCAACAGTTTATACCTACCATGTATGACGGGGAAGTAAGTGGGCTCTCTACGTTAGACCACGTGACGTCTAGAAAAGCGGGACCTCTCTGAAAACAAATGGTGGGGTAGCCCTTCAAGTCGGAGCTGTGGAAGGCGTCTTCTCGACACACCAGTCGCTGGTTGACTTGAACACGGAACCTGGTCTGGGTCAGGGAGACTGAGCTAAAGGTGACTAGCACTACGTCATCTGAAATAAAAGTAGTGTCATACACATTTAATTTTTTCACATTGTTCAAGCACTAAGTTCTGGTCCAACCCAGGAACTGTCTAAAAGGGTAAGTTGCAAAAACTCGTTTCCCAACCGAAGTAAAACAAATACAATTAATATATATATATATATAATATATATATATATATATATATATATATATATATATATAATATATATATATATCATTATCTTTGATTTGTGGAGCTGTTCAATTTTACATAGTTAACATTTATCTCCTCGTCTCAAACTACTTCTATGGCGGAGCAGTGGCTCAGTGGTAACGTACTAATCCAGGGTTTAAATCTCTGTCGAACTTTTGAAAATATCTGGAACGTCTTTCATTTTTTTCCCGCCAAACTAGAAGCCTAGCGCTGGTTCATCTAGACAGTGGTTGAGAATCGGTTCTATATACCGGACATGTTAAAGAACCAGGGGGTCTCTTCGGAACGAGCTAGGATAGCGTATCCGCATCTGTCTCTGTATGTAGGTGCACCTGTCTAGAAGTGCTAAGGGAGGGCAACCCTGACAGAAAATGTCCAAGAGAATCGAAATCAGAGGTGCTGGGCATTAAAGACGTCCTCTGTCAAAACCGCACCACTATGCACAATACGCATGAGCGCGACAAACTAGGACAACAATAGACTACTAGTACATAACTCAATTTTACGTCCATTTGAGAAAATACAACAATTACAACAAGTCTTTATATAATTTATACACTTCTCCATTCTGATGGTTCCTGGGTTGAACCAGTACTTAGCAACTGGAAAGATCGAGAAATGTTCTCATCCCCAGCGGGGATATGTGAGCTTCTACAAGTTTGTCCCTAAAATATTTCCCCTTCTTTTTATAACTTTGAGTACACAACTCATCATCATCATCATCATCAATTATACTATTGATCTAAAAATTACAAGATGATGAGTGATCATGACGATGGCATAGGTTAACTACTGACTATGTGAAAATATATCACTGTAAAAACTCCATACAGGGATCAAGGTTAAATCGCAGATAAACAACTTTCTTTTTGAATTTTCGCCCAAAAAATGCAATAATGTAGTGCTTTTGTACTTCTTCATGATTTTTGATAAAGCCCTGTGGGCGAAAATTCAAAAAAGAGTTGTTTGTTTGTATGTGAAAATAGCTAGATTTAATACTATTTAGCATGTCCAAAACAACATAAATAACGTTAAACTTAGAACCTGTCTTTAAACTTCGTCCACCATTCCAAAATCCACAGGCCGGTCGTATATGTCTTTTGTGCAACATTTCTCCCTGGAGTTCTATATTTTTAGTGGCAACTCCAACTTGAATTTCACAATCCTCGCCTGCAAGCAAATCAAATCACCATCAAAAATCTCAAAACGCATATTATATTATTCGTAAACAGTGCTAAGTATAACACATTTTTGTGTAGTAATACATATTCTCTCTATTTTAATGTTGTTTGCTGAAACGACAACACGCTTATCACTGACAGATAAACAGTGTTCTTTAT
The DNA here is from genome assembly GCA_021229015.1 of Solen grandis. Taxonomy (NCBI): domain Eukaryota; kingdom Metazoa; phylum Mollusca; class Bivalvia; order Adapedonta; family Solenidae; genus Solen; species Solen grandis. The sequence goes on along the minus strand of CM037787.1, from coordinate 20,626,322 downwards.
TCCTTTTAAAGTAATCCATCCATCATTAACTTGTGATCATGGCCCATCAAGTGGTCGTTAGAATATAAAAAAAGAAAAGAAAAAAGAATGAAAGCCTTATAGACTATGAGCAAAAATGCCTATAACTCCAAGTATCGTATCTAAAATGAAGTCGTTTGAGGAATTTGGAGGACAATGATTCTTTTTTAAAGATGGATTGTCTTAAATGTTGGTTAAATTTACCCTTTTCATGTGAATATAAATGTACTTTATGACGATACGAATATTTACTTTAAATGTTATATGAAACCATGGACTTTTCTTTGGATCTAAGCTACAATACTGCATGGGCAAACAGAGAAGACCCTAGTCAGACAGCACATTGAAAAAGGCATGTGATCTTGACCGGGTCTATTTGACGAGGCGTCAAAACACGTCTATCAGAGTTAAATTTGCAGAGTGTTTTTCCTATGCAAGAGACATTGGAATTTTAAAAGCAAATAGTTTACACTTACTTTTAGCCAGGACTTTAAACCGCAGACAGTAACAAGCTGGACAATTCTTTACATATTGGAGGATGTTTGGCTTCTCCATTTCACTTTTTATAAAGATTTCCTATTCACTTTTCTCACCATGCGCGTTCTTGCCAGTATATTCAATATGTTGAATGTGGGCAGTAAACGGAAGAAGAAGAAGAAGAAGAAGAAGAAGAAGTAATTATATGATACAGTTGACGGAATCCTTTGAACATGTAATTACGTTTTCATGTAAAAGGACACCATATTATACAGGCGTGCGTTTTCAAATTCATAAAGTATAATTAGCTATACCACGTTTGAATTCTTTATTTGATGTCATTTATATCTGCAGCATTTTACTCATCTTTTATAACTGACATATGCGATTAGAGAATATAATAACCTATAATGATTACCGCGCAGCGAAGCTGAAAATCATGCATGTATCATTATTGTATTAGATATCCATGTCATGGTCAGGATCAATATGCAATGTAAATTCACGATTAGGCGAAAAAAACAACAACAACAAGTTGTTGTTTCCACTAACATCTCCAACTAATAAGGTCGGTAAGTCGGCTTAACCCCGCCCCCCTTTCTTGAGAGGAAGTGACGAAAACAGCATTTTGCAACCGTAATAGGTTGAATGCTACGAAATAGTTTAGGATCGGCAAAAAAAAAAAAATAAAAAATAAATAAATAAATAACTAAAATAAAACAATAAAAATAAAAGTATACGGTCGGTCGGGTTAATGGAAACAAGTAACTTTTCTTTTTCTTTATTACGCCTTATGAATATGTTTATTTGTTCATGATTAGTTATAGAGGGTGTGGCATCCTCAGAACATTTCACAGACATCAATTCTCTGAGAATCTGAGAGGAGGGTACATACATGTGCTTGCAGAAGCGCTATAAAATGACACCTGAATATCATTAACATGTAGCTCGTGCTATTTGCGCCACGCAGATCCCGAATTTAATTGCAACTTAACCTGTGTGGATTGAAAACCGCTGTTTCCACAGAATAGAAGATGAGATGAGCAAAGACAACACCAGCTCCGGGTGTGTAAAGAGATAAAACTCCTGAACCCTCATTTAGGACCGGAAAATCTATTCGTCATGGTTCCCACAGTTATACTGAGATATGAAGACAGACGATGTAAACACGTTCAGAACAATATGCCTCTTCGAAATTTTGGTAAACTTTGAAATTATTCTCTTAATTATGGATATTTTAGCGACACTTGTATAAGCACCCTAACCTGGTAATGGTAAAACCAGTCTTTAAAATGTGTTGGGTAGTGTAGCAATTTATTACGCATTTCAAATATTTTGAGTCGAAGCATTAGTTTGTTTGCCGATTTATTTTAACGACAATCAATAACACACTTTCCATAAAAAGATATAACAAAGTGTTTTGCATTCCTTCTTCTTTTTAACAAAAAAAAGTTTCATGTCCGAGCTTTAGATAAGAAAAATGTCCATAAGCCCAAAACCGGAGTGTAATTTTTTTTATATTTGTCATACAGGTGTTCACTTAGGCATACACCACTAGTTAAGACTGAATTTGAGATGGAAAATTATTTAACAAAGACGCATGTCATTTTAATAAACTGTAATGCAAAATTTCTAATAAGAAAGTATAACAAACTTTAGGCAGTTTTTGAACGAAAGGTCTTAAATCAGACCAGGTTTTCTTAAATTTTCAAGTTTGATTTACTCGACAGTTGTTAAGCGGTTTAGAAAATTATTACTTTTTATAAAATATATATCAACAACATGTAACTATGTTTCTATAAAATAATTTTACATTCTTTTTTATGTAATAGAGAACAGTTTATATGAATTCTTCCTAACCCTTTACAAACTTAATTAAACTAATTAAACTTATAATTGCTTATTAAATAACGTTTTTATATTTTATACTGGATCTGATATAGACATTAATGAATCAATATACATGAATATATCTGTTAAAACTACTTGTATTAAATGAACAGGACGATGAAACGTAAACTTATACTCTCGTTTCATATGTCTAATTTGTATAAACTCATTTTTACAAGTGTATATTGTATTGACAGTGTGACTAAAATCTCAAAAAAAATTAAAAAAAAAAAAAAATTTTTGAAACAATCATTGTTTATTTATCTGTTCTCCAAAGTGCCCATTATGGCCCCACTTCTGACCTGATTGGATATATAAGTATTCCTTTGTTCTGTATGTATATTAGGGTATTAACGACTGTTTGATGAGCAGCAAACATGCAGGGACCAGACTATATATCGGTTATTTGTATTGCCTTGTATTGACCGGTTGAGACTAGAATTGTACTTATAGATCAAGACATAGAGACTACCCCTTACCAATACCTGGAAGGATAAAAATAATTTGTTTGTCTGCTTAAACATTTCACCGACATTATTTCGATTATATTTTTTTGAAATATATAGTGTTTTCTCACTGTGATATCACGCCGAAAATATGCGTGATATGATACCACACTACAAAATCACAAAGGAGACGGTTATGATAAGCTCTAACAACTCGGCCACCTGGACCGGTTAAGAACAAAGCATTGCTAACAGTGTCATCCTTTTATTGAAATTCAAGCCAAAATGTGCATTCATGCTTGCACCATAATCTACTGAGAACGTACTTTTCTCGTGATTCATCGCATTAGGTGTGAGTTTTTTTTCCATTTTGGTGTTATATTCCATGAAAACGTGTCCCTGAATGTTGGTGTCACAGTTTATATCTTTCATAAAATGCAACATGACCATCACATTTTAGAAGTATAGTTGCAGTCCACAGATCATATTCTATGAGCGTAACATTTCCTAGTGTTGCTTAGAGAAGTACAATGTACTAAATAGTATCTCTGAAATATTTTCCTACAGGTTTGTGACAGGTTTCCTATTTAACAAAGTGCAACGTGTCCTTCACAATTGAGATGAATAATTACCTTACATAGATGAAGTAAATATTTATCTGAATATATCATATCCTGTAAGCGTAAAATTTCCTTATTTGGACTACAAGGCCAATGTAGATGAAAAGGATGAAAAGGTCAACCTTGACACAAATCACACGCATAGATCATAAAACAAATATATTTATTATTTCGATTAGTTGATTAAATAGTTCTTATATATTTAGTAAATGAAATGCCTGTCATAACGTATGTTTGTTTGTGATATACATTAAAAATGAACTGACTCCAGAAGGAGGGGCATTTAAATGGACAAATCAACAACAACAACAGCAACAAAAACAACAAAGAAAAACAAACAAAACGGAAACAATACATTACATAGTGAAATACCAGCAAATATAGTGATGCCACACCAGGGGCGTGCCTGGGGCTAAATTCGGGATACGCAGACTTGCTAGGGGGGTCCGGGGGCATGCTCCCAGTCAGTTCACACCCAGTCACATTATGCTGGAACTCGACCGGTCAGTACACACCCAGTCACATTATGCTAGAACTCGACCAGTCAGTACACACCCAATCACATTATGCTGGAACTCGACCGGTCAGTTCACACCCAGTCACATTATGCTGGAACTCGACCGGTCAGTTCACACCCAGTCACATTATGCTGAAACTCGACCGGTCAATACACACCTAGTCACATTATGCTGGAAATTGATCGGTCAGTACACACCCAGTTACATTATGCAGGAACTCGACCGGTCAGTTCACACCCAGTCACATTATGCAGGAACTCGACCGGTCAGTTCACACCCAGTCACATTATGCTGAAACTCGACCGGTCAGTTCACACCAAGTCACATTATGCTGGAACTCGACCGGTCAATACACACCTACTCACATTTTGCTGGAAATTGATTGGTCAGTACATACCCAGTTACATTACATTATCCTGGAACTCGTCCGGTCAGTACACACCCAGTCACATTAGGCTGGAATTCGACCGGTCAGTACACACCCAGTCACATTATGCTGGAACTCGACCGGTCAGTACACACCCAGTTACATTATGCAGGAACTCGACCGGTCAGTTCACACCCAGTCACATTATGCTGGAACTTGGCCGGTCAGTACACACACAGTCACATTATGCTGGAACTCGACCGGTCAGTTCACACACAGTCACATTATGCTGGAACTTGACCGGTCAGTACACACCCAGTCTCATGCTGAAACTTGACCGGTCAGTACACACCCAGCTACATTATGCTGGAACTCGACCGGTCAGTTCACACCCAGTCACATTATGCTGGAACTTGACTGGTCAATACACACCCAGTCACATTATGCTGGAACTTGACCGGTCAGTACACACCCAGTTACATTATGCTGGAACTCGACCGGTCAGTTCACACCCAGTCACATTTTGCTGGAACTCGACCGGTCAGTTCACGATCAAGTCTTATAATACAGTTATCTACTTTGGAGTAATCAAATTCGCAAATATTTATTTGTTTTGTTTCATTTTACAACCCGCGTTGGTGAATTTTTGGAACGTCGTTTTTTTTCCAAAAACTTTTAACAACACTAATGCCTTTTCACTATTTATCCATACATATTCTGAAAGAACATAGTTTCTAGTTTCAAAAAATAGAAGTTTTAAGAAAATCTTTGGGTGGCTGTTTATATTTATTACATGAACTTAATAGTCTAATGCAATTTTATATATAATCAACTTGATTTAAGTATACGTGATAAGTGTAACCTATTTGACAGTTAGTAGGCTCAGTTCTGAAATCTTAGCAAGATATATTGAATTAGTGCATGTAATTTTTTTTAAGAAAAATATTCTCGGTCAGGAAAAGTTCTAATCTTGAATGCATATACGACGAATTAGGACGATATCCGACGAAAACAATTAGACACTTTAAAATATTCGTATAATATGTTATCAATGGAGGAGGCCTTATTGCATCCGAGCTTTTTAAAAGCATTAACATTCTTCATCTGTGATTGGTCGGTCCAGTGACTCAAACGTAACATGTTCTGAACTAGAATTGTTATCACTGACATAATCAGCATATTTTCCATCTATGTCACCTCCCTCACTTGATATGAGTTTACTAAAAAAATCTTGTTTGGGCTGTCGGATTATTTTCCAGAATTATTTTGGTGATTTTTTTCTAATATCATTCATTTTTCTACTTCTTGAATAATTAAAAGCATTTTTTGATTTCCTGCATTGGTATTTGCAATCCTTTTTGCCTGCATTAATATAACCTTTTCGTTTTCTGACAGTAAAATTAAATTGTTCGACAGCAGTTTTATGAATATCATATTTCCGTTTACATTCATTATCATACCATTCATTTTGAAATTTTATCACCAATGACACAGGTGTTTGGTTTACGCGATGATTTTTCAATGTATATATTTTGGCTGATCAGGTTTTATGCTGTTCGCTGCTCCTCAGTGGTCTGGAAATGAGGACTTTCTAATTAAATTTGGTAAGGTGTAACTGTGGCTTTCTGCAGATCAGGCTTTATGTGGTACCTATTGAATGCGTCAAAATGAGTCTATATGAGGGAAAGGGTTAAAGTATAAACATTATTTGATATATCAAACATAAAAGCTTCACTGAAATTTAAGTCCCACTGTCAGGACATGAAACTTTTAAAAATAGTTTTGCATGTTACAGGGTAAAATAAATGTGCAGCCTGACTCGGAGCAAGAAGTTTGCTATTTGAGTTTGTATCTCAACAAAAAGACCTCAGACCTTTAAGGGGCCTCCGTGATTTCAGTGCATAGAGTGGCTAACATCCGCATCATCATGGCATTAACGCTGGTGGATATAGAAAACAATGACGGATTATTTGGGGCCTCCGTGGCCGAGAGGGTAAAGTCGCTGACTTTAACACTCACTCAGCCCCTCACCGCATGGGTTCGAATCCCGGCAGGGTCATTCGGGTTTTCATGTGAGGAAGCCTTCCAGGTAGCTTGCGGTAGGTCGGTGGTTCTACCCGGAAGTCTCAATATATCCGGGGTCTTCCTCCACCTGTATTTAGCTGGACGTCGCTATATGACTGAAATACTGTCGAAGCGACGGTAAACTCAAATAGTCAAGTCATGTCAAGTCATGTCAGACCTTTTACTTAAAGGACAATTTATGTTCAGTACCAGTTGAGCTTCGGCTACACCCTCCCTCCTTTGTTGTGAGTTTTAGTACCTGTACTGTGACCTCTCTCCATAACTGAATTCTGGGAGTTCCATGGGACATATTATAGTCATATGTGTCATAATACATAGAAATAGCACCCATAGATGCATAAGATGCCTGAAATGATACCACTCTTTCTTCCTCAAAGCCATATATCTCCAACTGTTATCATAAAAACACAATAATGGAAAAAAAAACTGATCAAGCAATCATTTCAGAATGAAAAGAAAGAAGAATATAGATTGACCGCTTAATACAGGTGGCTGTTAAAACGATTTAACTGTATACTTATATGGTTATTCGCATGCATTTTCAAGGATCGTTTTCAAATATGTTGGATTTAAATTATACCAGGATGATTGCCCAAAAACTTAAAAAATGAATTCAACATTTTCATTTAAAATAAGGATTTGGATTTTAAGAAGGATTTTTAAGAAATTATAAAGAATTACCAAAATGCAGGATGTACATGCAGATTGTTCAGGTGCACCTCAGTTATACCAGATATATTTTTACTCTTAATTTGCAGAAATATGTTCAAATAAAACAACTAGAACTAATCGTATGTATGAATAATGGATCTAAATAAATATGCATTTTCAAAATGCTCGTATACATGTAACACAAAATCTTGAAGTTTGGTTGCGCACATTAAGAAAAAAGACATTATACATGATTTATGTCCAGTTTGGTTAGGATAACTTTTTTTTTATAACACCTCAGTTGATAAAATAAAGAAAATGCATACTAGCCAATGGCATTGTTTTTGTTTGACTTTAATATACTAAATATTTTGTCGGGATGTATAAAATTAAAGTTTAATGGATGAAAAATAGATTTGAAACAAATGATGAAGATGGCTCAAAAGCTCATTGAATAAATTTCTGGCACCCCGAGTGCACCACAACCTCTTAGTTTGGGTCCCAGTGAGCCACGATCTTGATAGCCTCTAGGATGTCATGTATTTCAACAAGAATGACCACATCCATAATTATATGTGCCAGTGCAAGTGAATTGTATAAGCTGCAAGCAAGTTTTTTCAATCATTATGAAATGTAACAGCTTAACTTGTAGCCCTTTAAGTGAAAGGTTTAAGTGGTCATAGCTGACTAGGTTGAGTACCTAATTTCTAGTATATTGCAGCGTGTTCTCTTCTCTATGATTTCAAGGATTACATGTAATTCTTAATTAGTTAGGGATTATAAAAGCCAATAAGTGTCCCTTATCGGTTAGGGATTTGTGAACATGGTCTAGTTTCTCAATCGGTATAGCACTGGCCATGTAAGCAAGGACACAGGGGTTTGGATCCAAGTCTGGTTACACATTTAGCTCACCTGATTACAAATTTAAAACATATTTTAGTTTGATTGTTATCGTTTGTGCAGGTAGGACAATCTGTCCAGTTAGCTCAGTTGGTAGAATACCATGGTGGCGTGTCCTGGCGGTAGAGGGTAAGGGAGAAGTGTAGTGTGTGTGGATAGAAATATCTATCCTGTTATATTTATCATTGTAACTCCAGGACGACAGGAGTTGTTCGTTTGAATCATGCACTAAAGTAGGCAAACTCAGAATTCTCTGGTGCGTATCTTACAGTCTTATGTAGTAAGTCAGTGAAATTTGTATAAACAAATTAAGTCATGTTATGTGTTATGCTTGGTTTACTGTCTTCTTTTAGTTATATAGTGATGTCCAGCTAATAACATATAAAGGAAGTCCCCAGAGTGCACATATGTACCCGAGCAGAACCACCAACCTACCACAAGCGAGCTGGATGGCTTACACAGATGAAGAAAGTGACACTGCTAAGAATCGAACCCACAATGGAAAGAAGCCACGTGATTCAATGTCAGCAGTTGTAACCATTTAGCCACAGAGTTCTCAACATATTAAAATATAATTAATTATGCTCTATATTGAAGAATATGAAAAGTTCGAAATTAAATGACAATTTTTCACGTAAATGTTTTATATATTAATTACAATTATTGTTATTGTAACGGCCTATAAGTAACCCTTAACAGTGAGGGATTAGTGTAAGATGTCTGATTCCGTTCCTTAGGCTACCACGATTCAATTTATGTAATATAGATGAGGATTTGCTTATGTAATATGGGGAAAAGAAACATAATAATGTAAATTTGTAAACCGGGTTTAATTGTTAAATCAAGAAACTATAAGTTGCCTAAAATATTCTCTAATTGGATGGTGCGAAGCAGATGGTTGATCGCAGTGAGAAGAAAGAGAAAGAAAACTGTAACAGTGGCTAAAAATTTGGCCCTGTTACACAACACGTATACTGTCTTTTTTCGCGTTATCCTACGTACAAAGTTTTGCAATAATTTTACGATATTTCAGAGTATCGCATGATGTAACATAGTTACATTTATTTTTGTTGATTCACTACCAATAATCATAAACCTGCATTTAGCAACGCCTCAAACTTCGGATTTCGGGAAATTGCGGTGCCGCAATTTATTTTTTCAGGTAAACCGTACTAGAACTGACGTCATTATATTAATACATAGGTGTCAA
>CM037787.1:20567040-20617040 GCA_021229015.1 Solen grandis | reverse complement strand
GGCCCAGGCACGCTCAATTCTATAACTACTCATCCTGACCAAGGTTCATGAAGATTGGGCCAAAACTGTGCCCTCTAGAGTGTTCACAAGCAATTGTTGACGACGGACGACTGACGACGCACGACGGACAAAAGGCGACCAGAAAGGCTCACCCAAGCACAAGTGCTCAGGTGAGCTAAAAAGAAAGGCCTTTATATTTCCAACATTTCACGTGTTTCATATTTCAACTTTTCTGTTACGTGCTCTAAGATATAGAAAGTTATTTTTCAAAGAAACGGCAAAAAAATCGTCAAAACGATGTTCATGTCTATTATTGCCCTTCGACAAATAACTTTATAATTAATAGTCCGATCTTTAAAATCTGCATACCATTAGAACCGCATTGTATCACGCTAATAATACTGTTCTTTATGTTATTTTCAAAAATTAATAGTTTCTTAGAAAAAAACAATCAAATGATAGGGACTAACTGCAGAAATACATGAAAGAACGGTTTAAATGAATTCTTATTTCTCATCTAACTTCCTTATAGGATATCCGATGTCCAATTTTCAAACGCAAGGTACCATTAGAAAGGCCTTTAAATTTCCAACATTTCGCGTGTTTCATGTTTCAACTTTTCTATTACGGGCTCTGAGATATAGAAAGTTATTTTTAAGGAAAACGGCAAAAATCGGCAAAAAGATGTTCATGTCTATTATTGCCTTTCGACAAATAACTTTATAATTTATTGTCCGATCATTAAAATCTGCATATCATTAGAACCACATTACATCATGCAAAAAAAAAATAAAAAAATTGTATGTTATTTTTAAAAAATCATTAGTTTCTTCGAAAAAATGGAATCAAGTGATCGGGACTTACTGTGGGAGTGCATGAAAGAACGGTTTTACTGCATTCTTAGTTTTCATGTAACTTCCTTATATTAAGTCCAATTTTAAAAAGCTAGGTACCGTTAGAAAGGTCTTTTCATTTCCCACAATTCCCTCGCTTCATAATTGTATGTATCTTTAAACACTTTGTAGCTACGGGCGTTTAAACCTTGAGCATACGGCAAAAATCGGGGATAAATATGTTCATATCGTTTTGTTTTTCCCTATAACTTAATGAATATTAGGTCAATCTTTAAAATTTAAACACCAAAAGAACGGCCGGGCATTGATCTACAAATTATATTCATACTCTTATTAACAAAAATCAATAATTATCGAGATATAAGTAAAAAAAAACGTATATTTTGGATAAAAAAGTTGATAACGCGTCATGACGTCATTTTACGTCATACGACGTCAATCTTCTCAGAACTGAAAGAAATCAATAGGACACATATTCTGTTCAAATTTCATGTTTCTAGCTTATCTGAGTACTTCGTAATACATCAATACATTTTCTGGTCCAAAGTTCGAAACTTGGTTCAGCCATAGATCCTTGATCTTTTCAAATATTGCAAAACGTATATAATCCTTCACAACAAGAACATAATATATACATTCTGTGAAAAACTCAAGTAAATCGGCCCAATCATGACGGCTGTAGAGCGCGTACAAGCTTTTGTAGCTTTTTTCAGCACTGACGTCATGTGACGTCACATGAAGAAAAATAATATGACGATCAAAAGCGCCAAAGTAACTGTGCATACTATTACAATTTTATGCTGCTAGCTCATCGGCAACCTGTTTTAATTTGAACCTCAAAAGGAAGAAAAAAGTAGAATAATAATAACTAGATTTCATTCGTTGATACGAATGATAGGACTTTCTGCAACATTTTGAAATGTAAAGATTAATACCGTTAGAAAGAATATATATATATAGAAATATTTCCTAACTTTAACTTTTTTTTTCGTATGGACTTCTCATGCATGAATTTTGTGAAATAAGCCATATGTCAAAAATAAATAAATCTTTATTTTGATATCGCTTTCTTATAACTTGACCAATTTTAGTTGTTGTTGCTGTTGTTGTTGTATTGAGGTTTACCGTCGCTGTGATAGTATTACAATCATATAGAGACGTTCAGCTAATTACAGGTGGAGGAAGACGCCGAGTACACAGAGGTACCCGGATAGAACCATCGACCTACCGCAAGCCAGCTGGAAGGCTTCCTCACATGAAACATCCGAAGTCCCTACCGGAATTCGAACCCACAACGGTGATGGGCTGAGAGATTCCAATTTTAGTATTCTAGGTACCAAAATATATGTCCTGAAAATCCCTACAATTCAATACCATACAATATTTGGGTCAAGTTTTATAGGTTTTCAAAATATAAGCAATTAAACTTAAACCTATTAATTCTGCATATCAATATTCTTTTTTTTTAATTTCGTGTACAGCTGCGGGAATAAAACCGTAAATGCTACCATGCAATAGATTCGTCGACGCGTGTAGCCACGTGAGTTAAATTTCAATAATGCTTGTACATACGATGGAGACGACTGTAGTACGTTATAGTTAGTGTTTATTAAGAGAGAATTTAACAGTTAAGAAGCCAGAACGAGCGTAGCGAATGACGGCTTCTTAACTGTTAAATTTTCTCTTAGTGTTTGAAATTATATTTTGTCCAATGAAATCATTCCATTTTTTCAATTTTTTGTCTCCATTTAATTCATTTAATCGGCATCAACTTGTTACTAAACATTATTCCGCTAAATCAGCTGATCAGTTTAAAACCAGCTTCAAGCACCTTCACTGCGCATGTGCGTCGAGTTGTGTCGAGAAGCGGAGCTTTATGTGTTCACCAATATGGACTAAGACCACAATTACCTGCCCTTGGTTACCGGTATCCGGATGTGCCTACACAGAAAACAGTGACCCAATTTAATGCTTAATTAAGGTGAGTTTTTGACTGAAAGACATGCAATAAAGAATTAAATTCTATAGAACACAGTTAAATAGTCATAAAATGCCCAATTTGGAGGCATTTTTGCACAACAATCTTAATAGTTTAGTATTACTGAGAGGGGAATTTTTGAGAAAAATGGTGTGAAATGGCCGACCGGTGCACTAAATTCATACGCATGTTATTTGGCCTTAAATAGGTCAAAAAGTAGTCGGGTGACCCCATGTTTAAAATGTACAGAATTATTTCTCTTGAATAGATCTATCTAATGAGGGTAAGTTTGGATGCCAATTTCCCTTACAGAAATTGTCATTTGTATATATGCTTATATAGAACATATAGTGAATTTAAATTGTGGTCTTAGTCCATATCACGCATGTGTAACGTGTTACAGGGATTTTTGATGTGAACGCATGAACATCGACAAAAAATAATACACAGCAACCATAGAGAACAAACATTTACTCACTAGCATTCTGATTAATCCAAAATAACAAAAGAACTCTACCCTTCCGCTTAGTTTAGTTTAAACATGTATTATTGCCTAAGTAATGATGATGCAACATTGAAGATTTTAAAAAATAAGTAAGAGGGTCTGACCACAAGATCTAACAACATTAGTATCGGTCATCGCTTTTAAGACACTTGTGTAATTTCAATGTCTACACATGTTAACACAGAATGGGCAATATATAATTAATTACTAAACAAAGCAATTAAGTAAATATCCGATGAAATAAATTCAAATTGAAAAATGTATATAAATAATGAGAAGAGAAGGAAAAAAACACTAACAAAAAAGGGTTACTTAAATGAAAAAAAAAATAATGTCCACATATATATAGGTGCAGATATATGAACCTTTCTAAACAGTATCTTTTATTCAAATTTTAATCACCACTTTTTTGCCGGAGAGATCAAAGTCGGCTTCCGGTTCAATGCTCATTTAGAGCGTAGATCTACACAGCTATACACAGCTAGGGCGACGCATTGACTTTTGACATAACATGTTACATGTCACGTGTTGTAATTCACGCTGGGAACATGTTGATAGGGCGGAGTCTAAATAATCAATACTATATTTGAAATGTGCGACTGCGTTAAATTTCAAAACATAATTTCAAACACTAAGTAGGTTAGTGTTATTTAATAAGCATTAAGTCCATTAAATCGGTCGCGCGGCTTCGCCACGCCTGACCGATTTAATTTCATTAATGCTTACTAAAAAAAAACCACTAATATATACTTAATTAACACTGACAACTTAGAGTTTGCCCCGCCCTATTACTGCGTTATGCTGCTATATTAGGAGATGGCACCATATAAGTGTTACGTCAGCGTGTTGTTAAAGTATTCACACACGTGCACGTGCTTTCCAAATATGGATGTAACACATCAATTTCGCGCATTTTTTGACCGTCGGCTCATTTCTTTTTCAGATTTCAATCAATTTATGTGATGGCTGTTTTTCATTTATTTATCTTGTTTTAATTAGTTAAGACATCAGAAAAATCAACTGATTGACATTAAGGAAAGAACGAAATATGTAAATAATAATCGTTTAAAAAAGTCGGTGTCAGCGGAAGATATCAAGGCTAGGAATACCCCGGAAATACCAAATCAAACGAGTTAATACATGACCTGTAAGTTGTTTGAAAACGTTATATCATTATTTCAATCTTGTATTTACCAAATTCGTAAACATAGGTACTGGTATAGCTCCCTTGGTTGGCGCTCAGCTTAATAAGGGTAGTTCCAGGACTGATGGCCCGGTGTCCGGATAATGTGACTGGGTGTGGTATCATGCCAACTGTATACGACGTGATACTGTGCAGTGTGACAACACTACATTTGTCTCAAGTATACATTGTCTCCAAAAGACTTAAATACTGTCGGTGGGACGTTAAACCCAATAAACTGTACTTGTATTTTAGTATTTAATTTAGCATCTTTTTTTCTTTCCTTAGGAGTCCATTTGCAAAAAATATTTCCGAAACTCCGCATTCTTATGTAAATTTTTATCTAAAAACATGATTAATTAAGCAACTGTACTAAATGTTTACAAAAGACGTCAACATCCGCCAGTGTGCACACCTCGTGTGTAGGGATCGGTGTAGTAAACACTGCCATATATGATATCACGTGAATAGGGCGGAGAATAATTTGAAATAATGACATGCCTATTTCGCCGTAAACTCTTAACAGTTAAATCAAAATTAAATAGACAAGTCTCGCGAAATCTCGAACTCTTAACAAATTAAATCGACCAGGAATTTGAAATTTTGGGCTCACTGATTAGATAGAAATAGCGGGCAAACTCTTAACAAAGTTACTCCATTTGGCCCTTTTACCTAAGGAACAAATTAGCTTGCAGCGTCTTGAACGGATGACATGTGTTGATCATTTTGTTTCAAACGTCTACATTATACACGCCCATTGCATCTCAAGCTGGCAATTAAATTACATTGTACTATAACATATCTTTTCACATAGCTTATCATTTATCATAAATTTGGATTGATGCAACAATGAAGTCGGGAAATTGCAATGTTTCAACAACGGTCTAAATGACATGTGTCAAAACGCTCAAAGGATTATGGGTAACGCAATGCTGCAACTGATATGTATAAGTAACGTAAATAAAATGATTTGACACAACATTAAATCATTGTCAACACTTGTTAAGTTTGTTTGTTATGTTTAACGTCCCTCCGACAGTAATTCAGTCATTTGGAGACGATGTCTACTTCATGCGGGTATAGGGCTGCCACACTGCAGTATCACGCCGTAGACATGTGGCATGATACCACACCCAGTCACATCATCCTGATACCGAGCTAACCAGTCCTGCAAATACCCTTATATGTTGAGCGCCAAATAAGGGAGCTAGAACAGTACCATTTTTTACGACTTTGGTATGTCGTGGTCGGGGATAGAACCCACGACCTCCGCTCCCGAGGCGGACGCTCTAACCACTCGGCCACCCGAAAGGGTACGCTTGTTTAGCTAGTAATATCAATATGATATAAGTAAAAAGTCTTTTTTGCAATTTATATGACTAATACATAGCTGTACCCTTACATTTTCCGAAAATGCTTCAATTAACGTGGAAGCGAAAGTAAGATATTTTTCGAAAATTCTCACACTTCGGTTTATATTCGTATTTTTGATGTAACTTCCTTATTCTTTAATCAATTTCAAAACTTTAAGTACCAAAATAATCGTCTTAAAATTCTCTACATCTCACTTGCTTAAGGTGTTGAATTATTTCTAATGTGTTTTAAGATATTAGCCGTAAAAATTTGACAACACGGCAGAATCGCTGAAATTCTTCATGTTTAAGTTCGTATTTTTGATGTAACTTCCTAATACTTTGATCAATTTCAAAACTTTAGGAACCAAACTAATCGTCTTAAAATTCTCTACATCTCACTCGCTTAATGTGTTGACTTATTCCATATGAGTATTAAGATATAAGCCGTGAAACTCTTACATAACGGCAAAATCGCTGAAATCCTACATGTTGAAATTCTTATTTTTGATGTAACTTACTTATTTTTTGACCAATTTCAAAACTTTAGGTACCAAAATAATAGTCTGAAAATTCTCTACATTTCACACGCTTTATGTACAGGAAAATATTTAATACTTTTTGAGATACAAGCTCTTAAACCTCCTGAAAAAAGAAAAAAATCACCAAAGCTATATGCACGAATTTCGTTTTTTCCCCATTACTCCATAAATCTTAGGTCAATCATTAAACTGTACGCATCAAACAAAAGAACGGCTAAACATTGCTCTACAAATAATATTCATCATCATATTTTTAAAAATCAAAAGCTTCCGAGATATAAACCGTTAAACACACTGAAGGTTACCAAATTTTACGCATGGTGTCTCGATAGAATATTTACCGTTTTTGAGATATTTAAGGCCGAAGAAAAATCCGATAATTGATATATGACCTTGAACTTTGGGATTTTCCGGAAACGGAAGTGACATGGCTCCGTAGAATCTAATATTGCATCTTCAGACAAAATTTCAAGCAAATTATACAAAAAATAAAGCCTACAGGGCTTAAAAACCGTTAAGTTTTAATACGAAAGTTTTAATAACATTATGACGTCATGTGACGTCATATGGCGTTCATCTTTTTAGAATCTAAAGAAGACATAGAGACTAATATTCAAACTAAATATCAGCTTTCTAGCTCATCTGGAAGCGATTTTTTACGCATTTGAAATTTGACGTCATTAGTTCGAATCTTGGATTCGCCATAAAACCTTTGCCTTTGCGAATTTGGAAAAACGGACACCGGATGCACAACTAGAGGATAATATACAAATTCTGTGAAAAATTATAATCGGTCCATAAATAATGACTGTGGACCACGTACAAACATTTTTGAAGACGTCAAGTTTGACGTCAAAACACGTCATAAGCAAATGAAAATCATTGAAACGCAAAATGTTAAATGTGAAATATATGATATTAAATTTTCCTTGTCTTGTAACATGTAGAATTTAACACGTAAAAATTGGAGATTTCTTTTCACCTCATGACGTCATATGACGTCACATGACGTTTATCTTCTCAGAATATGAAGAAGACGTAGAGACTTTTATTCTGTCCAAATACTAGCTTTCTATCTCATCTGAAAGCGATTTTATACGCATTTGAAATTTGACGTCAATGGTTCGAATCTTGGATTCGCCATAGAACCATTACCATTTCGAATTTTGGAAAACGGACACCGAAAAGCACAACTAGAGCCATATATACATATTCTGTGAAATTTTGATGAAAATCGGCCCAGAAATAATGGCTGTAGACCGCGTACAAACTTTTTCACCTGACGTCAAATCTCACGTTATATGACGTCATATGAATATGAAATGCATTGCATTCGGAAGCACATGGTTTGAAATATTTGCCATAAAATTTTAATTGTTCCTGGCCATTGGCAACACATCGAAATTAACACAAATACAAGAGGAAGAAAAAAAGTAAGAAGAATAAGAACTAGATTTCGTTTGCGCGGCAAACGATAGGACTTTCTGCAAACTGTTTAAAACTCAATAAAACTGAAAATTATTAATACAGAATATGCAGAAAATATTAGGTATCTAAAGTGTAACCTATACATTTTTTTAAAATTTTCGAAAAATTCATCAAGTTATTATGTTTCAGATCGCTTACAAACTTTTTGATCCGACGTCTATTCTGATGTCATATGGATGTGAATATAATTGCATATGAAAATTCAGAATATTTAATATATGCCATAATTTTTTCGTAGTTATGGACCATTGGGATCATTTATTGCACGAGAAATGAAAACATATAATAACCCCATGATGTCAAATGACGTCCGGCCTATAAAAATCTGAAGAAAACCTTTAGAATTACAATATGTTTGTATTTCAGCTTTTTATCACATAAGGAGTACTCAATCTGACTAAAGTGATCTCCTATATAAACGCTACGCTACATAAGATCGTAGGAAGTGTACTTTAGTCAGATTGTACTAAATTTAATTTCGAGGTCATATTTTTGGAAACTTGGTCCAACCACAGAACCTCGGTCTTTTCAATATTTTGAAAACGAAAGTAAGGATTCACAACAAAATTCTAACATACCTTCAGTGAATTTACTAGAGAATCAATTCAAAAGCGCGTACAAACGTTTTAACTGACGTCAAATCTAGCGTCTATGATGTCATATGATGTGCTATGAATTTGAAAATCATTGCATTCAAAAGACATGGTCTGAAATATTTGCCATACAATTTTCATTGTTCTGGGCCATTGCCAATTACTTTTTCCGAAAATGTTTAGAATTATGTAAAAGTGAAAGTAGGGTATTTTCTATTTCCCAAAATGCTTAACTTACAGTGTAGCAATACCATGTGACCAGAACGTCACTAAAGGCATCAAAACCAAAACAAAACTGCCAACTTTTGTCTCCGCTTCAACACAGAAAAATACACGTAAGTAGTATAGGTTAGTTCATAGTTGCCTTAAACTACACAATATATCCAGTCAGCAGAAGTTATCGGGCCAATGTAGAACTGATATCGGCACCTATGTCTGCACTGTGGGTGATAAATACCCCGCAAAATGCTTTGATACAGGAGAAGCCAGACTCCAGGCGGAGCATACATAAGCACCTGTATGCATAGTATATTATATATGATAGCAATCAATAAGTAAGCAAAGTAATTTTTTTAAGTGGATAGAGAATCAGTTATGGTTATTTGGCACAGCAGTATAAAAGTGTAGTCACAGATTTTAGACTTTGCACTTATCCTAGTCGCTATCTGTTTACATTTTAAGTTTCAAGTAAATACCATGTATAATATTCAAGTTAATATCGGGAGAAGAAAAAAAACTATTTAACAAAGGGAGATAATTAATAAATGGGACCAGGTAGAGTTACAGTTCTTGGACACTACTTTCCCTAGTTGCCATCAGATTCTGGTTACATTTTAAATTTCAAGTCAATACATTGTATAATATTTGAGCAATGTTCCGGACAAGAAAAACAAAATTAACCAAAGGGAGATAATGCAAAAATGAAACCAGGGCAATAATTCTGGGATCCTTGAGACAACTCAAGTGAAATTTATGACATGCTCCTATCCACCTGATTATCAATTCACACACCACATTTGAACCGAGTCGGTTAAGAAATGTAGTTCGCGTCACAAGATATTTAAAGTCAAATCAGGGGCAATAACTCCGTAATCCTCGTGGGAACGAAGTGAAAATTGCGTCTTGTACATCTACGGCTAATGTAGAACGTTTTTTGCAAAGTATTAGATGAATCAGACTGAAATTGAAAGAGGAATTCACTGGACAAGACATTTCAAGTTGATTCAGGGGCAATAACATTGAAATCCTTTTGAGAATGAAGTGAAATTTGCGTCTTCCACATTTAGTGCTTCTGATAAATATTTATGCCAAGTATCAGATGAAATGGCTGAAAGTACCGGACAAGATTTTGCTTAAAAACCGCATGACCGACTGACCAACCAACCGACCAACAGGCTGATTCTCTTCCATTTGTGCTGGTATACAAGGGTTTTCATTTCAGAACAAAAATAAATCAATAAAAACCTAGTATCATATTAATTAATATAAAATCTTAAAGTTTTTAGAACAGGGTTGCTTGCAAAACTGTTCTAAGGAAGCACACATTTTAGATTTGACAACAGTTCGGGGCTATATTAAGATTTTTTTTATTTATAGATGTTCCTCTTTTTTACTACACAGAGAAAAAAGTTCAAAAAATTTATTTTCTCTCTTAACACTAAATGGTGACAATTTCCATGTTTATTTCAGACTCAGAACAATTGCGATATGGAAGTAAAAATTAAATAAAAATTTATTGAAAATAGATGCTGGAGATATTGTATTTAATAAACTGTAATGAAAACAGATAATAATTATGCAGGATACAAATTCGTAATTCATGCATAGATATTTCGAACCATAACTGCCTGGAAATTCCAGCAATAGCCGACAATATATAAATTGTAGGTTTGAGTCCCAGTCGTTTTTTTTCCTTTTGTTTTTTTACACCTAATTGTTTTTTTGTTGTTTTTTTTTGTTTTTTGTTTTTTTTTGTTTTTGTTTTTTTGTTTTTGTTTTTTTAATTTCTTTTGCAAAATTAGACATACATATTTTTGCCATAATGAAAATCAGTAATTCAAGTACATGTGTGCGTAAATATCTATAAGAATTAAAGAATTATTTATTTTCATAGAGAATTAATTCATTCGTTCCATTCTTGGGAAAAATACACTTCCTTGTACTTTCTTCGTTCTGAATTGACTTACTTTTTATTACAATTATCCTCTCTCTCTATCGATGTTTCTGCTTGTATACTAGCATGTACTCGTGAGCTAGTGTTTTATACAACGAAATTTGTTTGTGACAAGAAAAAAATTAAAATTATTAATTATAATTTAAACGCTCAGTTATCTGTTAGTAAATACACGTACGTACATATAGCGGAAAACCGTAGGAATTACAATATATTATCATCATTCTTGCTCTGAATATGTTTAATGCAACAGGAAAAATATATTGTGATTTTTTGTTATTTTTTTTCATAAATGTAGATTTAATTCTTTATTCATGCTTAAGACACGATATATGACTTTTTAATCTATTTGTTAAGTTTATCGTTATATTGCATCATATGCTTTGGTTACAATTTCTTCCCAACACATGTAATTGTCATTTGCTTTTCTCAATATATAACCATCTATTTCGTATAAAAATATACTTTTCTAGCTGATGTGAAATTATATGCATGTTATTCATGGCGTTTGTTGTGTCGTGACAATCTTCAGTTTATGTATGGTTACAAAATCGTATAATGTATTCTCTTTGATTTCGCAAGTTTTCTTGTAAATATAACTTTTAATAAACCGGTGCCGAAATAATACTATAGAGTAACGTATATTCCAATTAAAGTCTTACCGCAGTTGTATAGGGTGCGATATGAAAATCCTTAAAGTGCGCTTAAAGCATGAAATTTTGAAATGACATTTACACACAGTTTAGGATATAGTATTCTCTTTGATTCGGCAAGATTTTTTGTTAATATGACCAGTAGAAACCCAGGTGGCGCGGTGAAACTATAGGGTAGAGTATATTCTAATTAGAGTCTTTCCGGCGCCGTACAAGGTGCGATATGAAAAATCCTTAAAGTGCGCTATAAAGATGAAATTTTGAAATGAAATTTACACACATTATTGATTATAACCTTCTTTATGAACTGGTAAGTTTTCATGTGAATATGACGAGTAGAAACCCGGGTGGCGCGATGATAGGTAGCGTACATTCCAATTAGAATCTTACGGGCGTCGTATAGGGTGCGATATGAAAAATCCTTCAATTGCGCTTAAAGAATAAAATTTTGAAAGGAAAT
This sequence comes from Solen grandis, assembly GCA_021229015.1. Taxonomy (NCBI): domain Eukaryota; kingdom Metazoa; phylum Mollusca; class Bivalvia; order Adapedonta; family Solenidae; genus Solen; species Solen grandis. The sequence goes on along the minus strand of CM037787.1, from coordinate 20,605,259 downwards.
TAACAAACATTATTGATTATATTCTTCTCCATCAATTGGTAAGTTTTCATATAAATATGACCAGTAGAGACTCGGGTGGTGCGATGATACTACAGGGTAGCGTATATTCCAATAGAGTCTTACCGGCGTCGTATAAGTTGCGATATGAAAAATCCTTAAAGTGCGCTTAAAGAACATAATTTTGAAATGAAAGTTACACACAATTTAGTTTATATTCTTCTCCATTAGTTGGTAAGTTTTCATATAAATATGACCTTTAATAACCAGGGTGGCGCGATGAAACTATAGAGTAGCCTATATTCCTATTTGAGTCCGACCGCCGTGGTATATGTGGGGATTAAAAAAAAATGCATAAAACAAAAAAAAAGTTGAAATGAAATTTTTATACACATTTTAGGATATAGTCTTCTCTATGTCTTAGCAAATTTCCATATTGATATGACCAATTGAAACCCGTGTGGCGCGATGATACTTGAGTAGTGAATATTCCTATTTGAGTCTAACCGCCGTGGTATATGTGGGGATTTAAAAATATATATATATATAATGCATAAAGCAAAAAAAAAGGTGAAACGAAGGTTTTACACACATTTTAGGATATTGCCTTCTCTATGTTTTGGTAAATTTCATATTGATATGACCAAAAGAGTAAAAACCCGGGTGGCGCAGTGATACTAGGGTAGCGTATATTCCTATTTGAGTCTGACCGCCGTAGTATAGGTGGAGATTTTTTCTCAAAATTAATTTAAATGAATTTAACAAATTTTATGTTATAGTCTCCCAATTTTTCTTTTCTTATTTAAAATATAACGGATGGCTCGCAAACACTAGATCCGGATTTGGTATCCGCATAATAGCAACGTACCAAACTTTATAGGTGCGAGATCGAGGAAAAAAGGAAAAGGCTAATATGCAATAAAAACATAAAATTTTCGTATGAAATTTGCACAGATGATGTAAAATGTTGTTTTAAAGCAACTTGTGAAATTTCATACAAATACGACTTGAAATAACACGGGTGGCGTCTTCAAACCCCTGATACCAATACCAGAACCAATTGTGCCAACAAAAACAGTTCTGTTTATTTTGCCTGCCGTATGCAAAAAGTCGACAAGAAAGTTTGATGAATGCACTTCCTTCAAAATGCAAACGTATGGTTTCCTGCAATGTCGTAATTTCCTATGCCATGCAATCTCTTTTCTTCATCATACCGGCTTATCAGTGCTATCTTTTGCAATAATTTAGCTGTCACTGACATTCATCCTGACAATTATCACCCTGCAACATTGTTACCATCATCATTTCTGCCCTTCAAATCTGCACTCAAGTTTTCAACGTTTTCACCATCAACATTTTCCCTACACTTTCCTGTTTTATATTGCCGACATGAAAATCTTGTTCAATATTGTCACTATCATTTACACTGTCCCTCACAACATCTGTATTCATCTGTTCAACATTGTTATATCTTTTATATATTCCTTCCCTCTTCACTCCCATGCTCGTTATTATCATCATCATCATCATCATCATAATCTACACTCATTTTTCTCAGCCCTCTTATCCTGCAAGTTCAACATTGCAACTATTATCAAAAGTGTCTTTCATGACAACTGCATTCACCTGTTCAACATTGTCACTTTCATCTTGAGCGCTCTCCTTCAAAACAGCTTTACTCCCTTTTACTTTACTAAAAACAAAATCCCTCCAAAACCCCAAAGCATCTGTTTTTAATAATCATTGTTATTCAACATGGTCACCATCACTTACACCGTCATTCACAACATCTGCTTCCATCTGTTTAACATCATAACTTTCATTAGCAGTGTCATTTACAGTACCTTACTGTTAAACCTTACTGTTAAAGGCCAATTCAAAATTGTCACAATCTACAACAGCATATGCACTTATCTGCTCACTAATGTCATTTCCTTCATGAGTTTAACCTGTACAACATTATTATCCTCATTCATTCGTGTGTCCTGTTTTTGCTGAAGAGACAGCATCGGAGGCGACAGAAGTTGGATTCAAGGGAGTCCGGGTGCGACACCCTAGCCCATTATGCAAAATCATCCATTGGCTCTTTTACTCGCCCGGTGTATAGCACCGATACACGAAAGACAAATTCCAGGGTAGAACCAGTACTGAGTACTCCGAATTCCCATAGCAACCCCAATTTGCCGAGTCTTAGTTTGACGCGGAAGGAAGTGCCCCGGCTTGGATTCGAAAAAAGATTTTTCCTTTGTGTAACAATTTTTCTTTGAAGCTTGAAACCGACTAACACATATCTATATCAGTATTTCCTGCATGTAAGTAAGTACAAAAAGCTGTTCTTGTCCATAGGCATTTGGCTTATATAACATGTTATTCATGACTATCAGCACTATCAAAGATATGAAACATTACTAAACCATTTCCTAGAATTATTTCCTTTACATAGCAAAAGCTGTCCTTGATGTTCACAGTTACATCACTGACGGTTTCATTAAGGATGTATTTCACATTATACCATACTTTACATGCCCTATCATTGCATGTTATTTTATTTATTTTTTTCTTAAATAATTTACAAATTGCTCGATGTATTATGTGTAAAATGCATGCACGTTTTTTTTTGTTTTTGTTTTTTTGTTGTTGTTTTTTTAATAGAAATAAACGGATAAACGGTTTTCAGACCGTTACATCATTGATAGGATTGAAATATACGTATCTACCCATGGACGAGAAAAGTGTCATACGAAAAAATCTTCAAACACAGCATATAGTGGATTTCGGCATGACTGTTTTAATTATGCTCTTCAAAACAAGGCCAAAGGGAAGTAACCTTGTACATTTTTTGTAAATTGCAACATGTTACAGCACTGATCTACGTTTTATCATAGAAAATATACATAAGATCAGTGGAAATACATCATTTATAGACTGTATTTCAGGAGAAATATGATTAAAGTCATCAAGAAATCTTATATAAATAGTATATCACACATATTAATCCGTGAAATTGCATCAGAATAACGAAAAATCACTTTGGAGACATTGGTTTTATGCTTTTTTCGACACTTTGGTCAGTTATTTAGACAAATGTCCTCTTATCTGGCACAATTTAATTTTTGTACTAGACAGAACTATAAACAATTTAACCTGTGAGTATGTCTTGTAGTTACGAAAAAAAATGCCCGGGACATGATTTTATTGCAAAAATATATTTTAACTCATCCCCCTTTTTACGGAATAGGGAAATCCTCAAACATGTAGCATTCAACTAGTAACACAACACTAGGGGCGGGGTGACACTGTTGAGGCATACCCGTTTGAATGATCAGATAAGTCCTTTAGACGTTGATCATGATCGCGTGATAGGAGTCCAACTTAAAATAGATAAGAATGAGTACATGTTCCAAGTTCGAATTACAGCATTCATGTATACAGAGATTACCTGAATTATATACAGGATTTATTATGTTCATACACCACAAGGGACGCGTAATTTCAATGGTCATCTGCAAGGCAGTGTTTTCATTAAGGCGAATTACACGAGAAGTAGTGACCTATATAATTTATTCCATAATAATCACTTGGTTGGTATTGATACACTGCCCCTTTCACGCCGTTCAATCGGAACAGTCGAACCAAATAACTTTGTGAGATTCTTTTGCAGTATTTTTTAAAAATTCGAAATGTTGAATAAATACATTAATTAATGGGATTACTATTTAGCCATCACATCTGAAACTTTTGTCTAAGTTAAATTCAATGTCATTTTGAATTGGATTATCTTCCCTGACCACAGTATATATTTTGCTATTTGTTAAGATTTCTCCTGAGAGAATAAGATAGACTCAAAAATCAGAATTTATTTACAATAAATACCATTTCGACTTTTGATGACATGGACAGGTTGATCGAAATTGAGAAAAATAATACAATTGACATTGGAAAGAAACGAAAGTGAAAGTAGAAAAATAGCTCTAATAGATACTATTGTATTAATTCGAGAATGTTCGGCTTCTTTAGTTTAAATCACACAAATGTAATGATAAACGAACAAATAATGCTGCATTCATATTTATTTTCTTATTTGCCTTAGAGGATCTTTTATTAATAGGTCGCGAGTTCTAAAGTAATTGATGTAATCTCATTATATTTGTGATTTTTAGATGGAGAACGAGGAAATTGCAGAGGAGCCTTTGAATTGTCCTTTTGTTGAAATTAAAATATATGCCGAGGAGGGAACTCCAGATGAATCTGAATGCTTAATTCGTGACAAAACATACAAACATACAGATTCCTTGAAACGACTTTATTCACCTCGGTATATACCGACTTTGTTATCATTTGTTACAAAAACTTCCCTATCTACCGGTATTATATTTTATATTCTTTAGTTCGATACACAGGTCTACTAGTAACACTACCTAGCTCATATTCCCTGTATTTCATGCAGTTTGATGAATGAGCTTCCACCAAATGTTAAACGATATCTTGGAATTACACAGTAGTAGCACTTGTATCTATCCATGGCTATATCTTTTTTACTTCAATACTATCTGAAATGCCAAAATAGAAATGTATTGTAAACGTTGCAGGCTTAGATTTACATTATATTTTTACGATATTTAAAAAAATAAGAAAAACTAGAAATTTTTCCTTACCTGGTTGATTTCTTTAAACGTTAGTCGCAACTTTCAAATGGAACATTCTGAACATTTAATTCATATATCCTTTTTTATTCACTGATAGTTCCCCATTAACCACTGATAAAAAATCAAATAAATGCATATGAAAACCCAAAGCTATATCTTTCGAAATATTTTTGTCTATATAATACAGTTTTATGAGATGAATGACACGATTTGTCGCAATGATTCGACTGTTGTCGACGTCATCCATACTAGTAATTCAACTATTGTCGTCGTTACTCAAATTTCGAAGACATGCCAACTTTAACAGCTAATGTATCTTCAAGATGAGCGTTTGAGAAGCCGTGATTCGGATCAATAACAGACAGAATGTTAAAGTCAGTGGTAGGTAGCTTGAAATTATTCACTGCAACCAGAAAACTTAAGTTTTTGTGACTGATTGGCAAAATGGCTCATCCCATTGAAACTTTTGGTCATTTATATTCAAATTCACGATAAGTAAAGCGTTTACAGGACCAACAGTTTGTCAGCAGGTCACCATTTAGATCAAACTGCCCGCAGCGGTTACTTCCCCTTATCTGTACAGTAATCACTGCCACCAAGCATATCACATGACATTTGGATCACGTGAGACGATTCGAGAAAATGGCGTATTCTATACACAAAACTAGCAAGCTCTCTTATGATAAAAGACCTTTTGAGGTCTAGTGAATTTCTACCGTTGTGTGTTGTATATGTACTTTACCTATGTTTACTAGCGATCGATACTGATATTTAATGTATTGTTTTGACTTTAATTTACCCAGATTTAATCTTTTTTTTTTCAATATTGACAGGGGCGATTTACAGCAAATACAAATGTCTCTATGTTGCGTCGTATCTCTTGCCGAGATCTTGTTTAATAGATTTTCTTAGTATGCCCCATTTGTTTTCACGTTCTTAATTCATATGGCTTTCAAAGTTTAAATTCTCATCAGTTTTCATGCCTGAATTAAAAGTTACTCCCAAGAAAAAGGTGTCGGAAAATTGCTTTTTATGCAACCGTAAACGTTTCTATAGTTTAGATGGCAAAAACTCACATGGTATTATTGAAAAGATATCATTTTTATACAGTGATAGTTTGGAAAAAGTTCTAAATAATAGAGATTTTGGGATTTGTCGGTCTTGTTTTGATAAAATAGGAACAACCTACAATTATGTTAAGACTTTAAATGAAAAAATATCTGTAATTGCAAACCAGGAATCACCACAGCGTTTTAAACGCATGTTAAGTAGTCCTTTAACTCCCAAATTTAAAGTGACACCAGCTTCTAGAACAATAAAAAAAATAAAAACAAGGAGACCTTTACCATTGTTATCTACCTTACCAAATGCAGAGGCATCAGATGGGTCGATTTCATGTCCCCTTAGTTCTCATATTGCTCAAATTGACCATGAATACAGTATTCAAAATACTGAAAAACCCTTTGATAAAAATTCCCTGGAATTGTCAAATACACTTTCTGCCTTATACTGCCTGAAGCAGTGTGATATAGAAGGTCATCAAATAAATGATCACTATATTGAAAATATTGTGGAGCAAATATTTTCAAATCCGGTAATTATTTTTCTCTTTACATCCATAAATATTAAAGCTTGAGTATTTTTGAAAATATAATCTAAATGTATTGCAGAATTAGCTATATGAGGAAATTTAAGACATGAGTTCATCACTTAAATTGACATTGAATTTACATTATTAGCACTTTCTGCTGTCAAGAAGTTTGGAATTATTATATTTTTTTTTAGATAGTTGATTTTAAAGTTGATTGACAAATATTAAAATGAAAATGGCTAGTGTTAACTATAGTAAATTAGAAAAATTAAAACTTGTCTTTGACTGCACTTTTTCAAAGCTTAAAATATATTGCTGTTTTTACTGTGTGAATATTTGTTTCGTTGTTGTGTTTAACATCCCACTGATAGTAATGGAACATTCTGAACATTTAATTCATATATCCTTTTTTATTCAATGATAGTTCCCCATTAAACACTGAAAAAAAAAATCAAAGAAATGCATATGAAAACCCAAAGCTATATCTTTCGAAATGTTTTTGTCTATATAATACAGTTTTATGAGATGAATGACACGATATGTCGCAATGATTCGACTGTTGTCGACGTCATCCATACTAGTAATTCAACTATTGTCGTCGTTACTCAAATTTCGAAGACATGCCAACTTTAACAGCTAATGTATCTTCAAGAAGAGCGTTTGAGAAGCCGTGATTCGGATCAATAACAGACAGAATGTTAAAGTCAGTGGTAGGTAGCTTGAAATTATTCACTGCAACCAGAAAACTTAAGTTTTTGTGACTGATTGGCAAATTGGCTCATCCCATTGAAACTTTTGGTCATTATATTCAAATTCACGATAAGTAAAGCGTTTACAGGACCAACAGTTTGTCAGCAGGTCACCATTTAGATCAAACTGCCCGCAGCGGTTACTTCCCCTTATCTGTACAGTAATCACTGCCACCAAGCATATCACATGACATTTGGATCACGTGAGACGATTCGAGAAAAGGCGTATTCTATACACAAAACTAGCAAGCTCTCTTATGATAAAAGACCTTTTGAGGTCTAGTGAATTTCTACCGTTGTGTGTTGTATATGTACTTTACCTATGTTTACTAGCGATCGATACTGATATTTAATGTATTGTTTTGACTTTAATTTACCCAGATTTAATTTTTTTTTTTCAATATTGACAGGGGCGATTTACAGCAAATACAAATGTCTCTATGTTGCGTCGTATCTCTTGCCGAGATCTTGTTTAATAGATTTTCTTAGTATGCCCCATTGTTTTCACGTTCTTAATTCATATGGCTTTCAAAGTTTAAATTCTCATCATTTTCATGCCTGAATTAAAAGTTACTCCAAGAAAAAGGTGTCGGAAATTGCTTTTTATGCAACCGTAAACGTTTCTATAGTTTAGATGCAAAAACTCACATGGTATTATTGAAAAGATATCATTTTTATACAGTGATAGTTTGGAAAAAGTTCTAAATAATAGAGATTTTGGATTTGTCGTCTTGTTTTGATAAAATAGGAACAACCTACAATTATGTTAAGACTTTAAATGAAAAATATCTGTAATTGCAACCAGGAATCACCACAGCGTTTAAACGCATGTTAAGTAGTCCTTTAACTCCCAAATTTAAAGTGACACCACTTCTAGAACAATAAAAAAAAAAAAAAACAAGGAGACCTTACCATTGTTATCTACCTTACCAAATGCAGAGGCATCAGATGGGTCGATTTCATGTCCCTAGTTCTCATATGCTCAATAACCTGAATACAGTATTCAAAATACTGAAAAACCCTTTGATAAAAATTCCCTGGAATTGTCAATACACTTTCTGCCTTATACTGCCTGAAGCAGTGTGATATAGAAGGTCATCAAATAAATGATCACTATATTGAAAATATTGTGGAGCAAATATTTTCAAATCCGGTAATTATTTTCTCTTACATCCATAAATATTAAAGCTTGAGTATTTTTGAAAATATAATCTAAATGTATTGCAGAATTAGCTATATGAGGAAATTTAAGACATGATTCATCACTTAAATTGACATTGAATTACATTATTAGCACTTTCTGCTGTCAAGAAGTTTGGAATTATTATATTTTTTTTTAGATAGTTGATTTTAAAGTTGATTGACAAATATTAAAATGAAAATGGCTAGTGTTAACTATAGTAAATTAGAAAAATTAAAACTTGTCTTTGACTGCACTTTTTCAAAGCTTAAAATATATTGCTGTTTTTACTGTGTGAATATTTGTTTCGTTGTTGTGTTTAACATCCCACTGATAGTAATGGAACATTCTGAACATTTAATTCATATATCCTTTTTATTCACTGATAGTTCCCCATTAAACACTGAAAAAAAAAAATCAAAGAAATGCATATGAAAACCCAAAGCTATATCTTTCGAAATGTTTTTGTCTATATAATACAGTTTTATGAGATGAATGACACGATATGTCGCAATGATTCGACTGTTGTCGACGTCATCCATACTAGTAATTCAACTATTGTCGTCGTTACTCAAATTTCGAAGACATGCCAACTTTAACAGCTAATGTATCTTCAAGAAGAGCGTTTGAGAAGCCGTGATTCGGATCATAACAGACAGAATGTTAAAGTCAGTGGTAGGTAGCTTGAAATTATTCACTGCAACCAAAAACTTAAGTTTTTGTGACTGATTGCAAATTGGCTCATCCCATTGAAACTTTTGGTCATTTATATTCAAATTCACGATAATAAAGCGTTTACAGACCAACAGTTTGTCAGCAGGTCACCATTTAGATCAAACTGCCCGCAGCGGTTACTTCCCCTTATCTGTACAGTAATCACTGCACCAAGCATATCACATGACATTTGGATCACGTGAGACGATTCGAGAAAATGGCGTATTATATACACAAAACTAGCAAGCTCTCTTATGATAAAAGACCTTTTGAGGTCTAGTGAATTCTACGTTGTGTGTTGTATATGTACTTTACCTATGTTTACTAGCGATCGATACTGATATTTAATGTATTGTTTTGACTTTAATTTACCCAGATTTAATCTTTTTTTTTCAATATTGACAGGGCGATTTACAGCAAATACAATGTCTCTATGTTGCGTCGTATCTCTTGCCGAGATCTTGTTTAATAGATTTTCTTAGTATGCCCCATTTGTTTTCACGTTTTAATTTCCTTGCAAAGATTTAAATCTAATTTTGTGATCTGAGGTAAATTGCTCACAAAGTGTGAAAATTTGGTCATTTATATCAATTAACGTATAAAGTTTACAACAACATATGGTCAGTAGTCAACAATTTAATTTAAACAGTGATAGTTGGTTAACATTCCAATAATAGTAATTATCGATGCCTCCAGCTTATTTGACTAATATAGGACTACAATGTGAAGACGATTCAATGAAAAATGCTGTAATTCAAACCAGAATCACAAGCTTTTACTCATGATAAAGTACCTTTGAAGTCTCAAATTTAATTACACACGTTTGATATAAAGTACTATAAATTTAAGCTGACCATTTATACCTTAAATTGTTTTGATTTAATTTAGCCCGATTTTCATTTTCCTTTTTCATATTGCATTGTGCGTTTACAGAATTACAAATGTCCATGTTCGTATTCATTCTGAAACTTTGTAAAAATTTCCAGTATGTCAATCCATTTTGCTTTACGTCTGAATTTATTTAAGTTTCAAATTAATATCATATTCATGCAAAATTAAAGTACAAATAAAGTCGGAAAATTGCTTTTTATTCAACCGTAAATATCTATGTTAGATTTGTAAAAATACATGGTATTATTGAAAGATTCATTTATAATATGAGATTTAAAAAGTCTAATAATAGAATTTGGATTGTCGTCTTGTTTTGAAAATTAGCAATACAAATTTGATTTAAATTTTAATTTAAGAAATTATTTTAAAGTCAATACGGAATTAACACAGAATTTTAAGTAATTATAGTATCTTTAAAACTCAAAATTTAAAGTTGACCACTTTTTCAAAGCTTAAAAAATAAAACAAGTTACCTTTACCATATTTATCTACTTACAAATGCATGAGGATCAGATGGGTCGATTTCATGTCCCCTTAGTTCAATGCATTCTGCTTAATTCAAATTGACCATGAATACAGTATCAAAATACTGAAAAAACCCTTTGATAAAAATCCCTGAATGTCAAATACACTTTTGCTTATACTGCCTGAAGCAGGTGATATAGAAGGTCATCAAATAAATGATCACTATTGTAAATATTGGGCAATATTTCAAATCCGGTAATATTTTTCTCTTTAACATCCATAATATTAAAGCTTAGATATTTTGAAAATATAATCTAAATGATGCAGAATTAGCTATATGAGGAAATTTAAGACATGAGTTACTCAACTTAAATGACATTGAATTTAATTATAGCACTTCTCTGTCAAGAAGTTTGGAATTATATATTTATTTTTAGATAGTTGATTTAAGTGATTGACAAATATTAAATAAAATGCTATGTTAACTTAGTAATTGAAAAATTAAAACTTGTCTTTGACTGCACTTTTCAAAGCTTAAAATAAATGCTGTTTACTGTGTGAATATTTTTTCGATGTTGTTTTAAATCCACTGATAGTAATGGACATATTGAACATTTAATCATTTCCTTTTTTATTCACTATAGTTCCCATTAACACTGAAAAAAAAAATCAAAGAAATGCATATGTAAACCCAAGCTATATCTTTCGTAAATGTTTTGTCTATATAATACAGTTTTATGAGATGAATGACACGATATTCGCAATGATTCGACTGTTGTCGACGATCATCCTACTAGTAAATCACTTTGTCGTCGTTCTCAAATTTCGAAGACATGCCAACTTTAAACAGCTAATTATCTTCAATAAGAGCGTTGAGAAGCGTGATTCGGATCAATAACAGACAGAATGTTAAATCATGGTAGGTAGCTTGAAATATTTCACTGCAACCAGAAAACTTAAGTTTTTGTGATGATTGCAAATTGCTCATCCCATTGAAACTTTTGGTCATTTATATCAATTCACGATAATAAAGGTTTACAGACCAACATTTGTAGCTCACCATTTAGATCAAACTGCCCGCAGCGGTTCTTCCCCTTATCTAACAGTAATCACTGCCACCAAGCATACACATGACATTTGGATCACGTGAGACGATTCGAGAAAAATGGCGTATTCTATACACAAAATTAGCAAGCCTCTTATATAAAAGACCTTTGAGGTCTAGTGAATTTCTACCGTTGGTGTTGTAATGTACTTTACCTATGTTACTAGCGATCGTACTGATATTTAAGTATTGTTTTGACTTTAATTTACCAGATTTAATTTTTTTTTTTCAATATTGAAGGCGATTTACCAAATACAAATGTCTCTATGTTGCGTCGTTCTCTTGCCGATCTGTTTATAGATTTTCTTAGTATGCCCATTTGTTCACGTTCTAATTCATATGGCTTCAAAGTTTAAATTCTCACAGTTTTCATGCCTGAATTAAAGTTACTCCAAGAAAAAGGTGTCGGAAATGCTTTTTATGCAACCGTAACGTTCTATAGTTTAGTGCAAAAACTCCATGGTATTATTGAAAGATATCATTTTATACAGTGATAGTTGGAAAGTTCTAAATAATAGAGATTTTGGATTTGTCGTCTGTTTTGATAAAATAGAACAACCTCAATATGTAAGATTAAATGAAAAATATCTGTAATGCAAACCAGGAATCACCACAGCGTTTTAAACGCTGTTAGTAGTCCTTATCCAAATTTAAAGTGACACCACTTCTAGAACAATAAAAAAAATAAAAACAAGAGACCTTTACCTTGTTATTACCTTACAAATGCAGAGCATCAGATGGTCGATTTCATGTCCTTAGTTTCATATTGCCTTTTCTGCTGTCAAGTTCAAATTGACCATGATACAGTATTCAAATACTGAAAACCCTTTGATAAAAATCCGGAATTTCAATACACTTTCTGCTTACTGCCTGAAGCAGTGTGATATGAAGGTCATCAAATAATGATCACTTATGAAAATATTGTGGAGCAAATTTTCAATCCGGTATTATTTTTTCTTTACACATAATATTAAAGCTTGAGTATTTTGAAAATAAATTAATATTATTGCAGATTAGCTATATGAGGAAATTAAGACTGAGTTCATCACTTAATTGACATTGAATTACATTATTGCCTTTCTGCTGTCAAGAAGTTTGGAATTATTATTTTTTTTTTGAATGTTTAAAGTTGATGACAAATTAATGAATGGCTAGTGTAACTAAGTAAATTAAAATTAAACTTGTTTTACTGCATTTTTCAAGCTAAATATTGCTTTTTACTGTGAATATTTGTTTGTTGTGTGTTTAACATCATGATAGTATGGAACATTCTGAACATTTAATTATAATCCTTTTTTATTCACTGATGTTCCCATTAAACATGAAAAAAATCAAAATGCATATGAAACCAAGCTATATCTGAGATGAATGACACGATATGTCGCAATGATTCGACTGTTGTCGACGTCATCCATACTAGTAATTCAACTATTGTCGTCGTTACTCAAATTTCGAAGACATGCCAACTTTAACAGCTAATGTATCTTCAAGATGAGCGTTTGAGAAGCCGTGATTCGGATCAATAACAGACAGAATGTTAAAGTCAGTGGTAGGTAGCTTGAAATTATTCACTGCAACCAGAAAACTTAAGTTTTTGTGACTGATTGGCAAAATGGCTCATCCCATTGAAACTTTTGGTCATTTATATTCAAATTCACGATAAGTAAAGCGTTTACAGGACCAACAGTTTGTCAGCAGGTCACCATTTAGATCAATCTGCCCGCAGCGGTTACTTCCCCTTATCTGTACAGTAATCACTGCCACCAAGCATATCACATGACATTTGGATCACGTGAGACGATTCGAGAAAATGGCGTATTCTATACACAAAACTAGCAAGCTCTCTTATGATAAAAGACCTTTTGAGGTCTAGTGAATTTCTACCGTTGTGTGTTGTATATGTACTTTACCTATGTTTACTAGCGATCGATACTGATATTTAATGTATTGTTTTGACTTTAATTTACCCAGATTTAATCATTTTTTTTTTCAATATTGACAGGGGCGATTTACAGCAAATACAAATGTCTCTATGTTGCGTCGTATCTCTTGCCGAGATCTTGTTTAATAGATTTTCTTAGTATGCCCCATTTGTTGCTTCTGTTTGTTTTTCACGTTCTTAATTCATATGGCTTTCAAAGTTTAAATTCTCATCAGTTTTCATGCCTGAATTAAAAGTTACTCCCAAGAAAAAGGTGTCGGAAAATTGCTTTTTATGCAACCGTAAACGTTTCTATAGTTTAGATGGCAAAAACTCACATGGTATTATTGAAAAGATATCATTTTTATACAGTGATAGTTTGGAAATATCATAATTGCTTTAAAAAAAAAAATTAAACCAGGAATCACCACAGCGTTTTAAACGCATGTTAAGTAGTCCTTTAACTCCCAAATTTAAAGTGACACCAGCTTCTAGAACAATAAAAAAAATAAAAACAAGGAGACCTTTACCATTGTTATCTACCTTACCAAATGCAGAGGCATCAGATGGGTCGATTTCATGTCCCCTTAGTTCTCATATTGCCCCTTTGTCTGCTGTCAAGTGTCAAATTGACCATGAATACAGTATTCAAAATACTGAAAAACCCTTTGATAAAAATTCCCAGGAATTGTCAAATACACTTTCTGCCTTATACTGCCTGAAGCAGTGTGATATAGAAGGTCATCAAATAAATGATCACTATATTGAAAATATTGTGGAGCAAATATTTTCAAATCCGGTAATTATTTTTCTCTTTACATCCATAAATATTAAAGCTTGAGTATTTTTGAAAATATAATCTAATATGTATTGCAGAATTAGCTATATGAGGAAATTTAAGACATGAGTTCATCACTTAAATTGACATTGAATTTACATTATTAGCACTTTCTGCTGTCAAGAAGTTTGGAATTATTATATTTTTTTTTAGATAGTTGATTTTAAAGTTGATTGACAAATATTAAAATGAAAATGGCTAGTGTTAACTATAGTAAATTAGAAAAATTAAAACTTGTCTTTGACTGCACTTTTTCAAAGCTTAAAATATATTGCTGTTTTTACTGTGTGAATATTTGTTTCGTTGTTGTGTTTAACATCCCACTGATAGTAATGGAACATTCTGAACATTTAATTCATATATCCTTTTTTATTCACTGATAGTTCCCCATTAAACACTGAAAAAAAAATCAAAGAAATGCATATGAAAACCCAAAGCTATATCTTTCGAAATGTTTTTGTCTATATAATACAGTTTTATGAGATGAATGACACGATATGTCGCAATGATTCGACTGTTGTCGACGTCATCCATACTAGTAATTCAACTATTGTCGTCGTTACTCAAATTTCGAAGACATGCCAACTTTAACAGCTAATGTATCTTCAAGATGAGCGTTTGAGAAGCCGTGATTCGGATCAATAACAGACAGAATGTTAAAGTCAGTGGTAGGTAGCTTGAAATTATTCACTGCAACCAGAAAACTTAAGTTTTTGTGACTGATTGGCAAAATGGCTCATCCCATTGAAACTTTTGGTCATTTATATTCAAATTCACGATAAGTAAAGCGTTTACAGGACCAACAGTTTGTCAGCAGGTCACCATTTAGATCAATCTGCCCGCAGCGGTTACTTCCCCTTATCTGTACAGTAATCACTGCCACCAAGCATATCACATGACATTTGGATCACGTGAGACGATTCGAGAAAATGGCGTATTCTATACACAAAACTAGCAAGCTCTCTTATGATAAAAGACCTTTTGAGGTCTAGTGAATTTCTACCGTTGTGTGTTGTATATGTACTTTACCTATGTTTACTAGCGATCGATACTGATATTTAATGTATTGTTTTGACTTTAATTTACCCAGATTTAATCTTTTTTTTTCAATATTGACAGGGGCGATTTACAGCAAATACAAATGTCTCTATTGTTGCGTCGTATCTCTTGCCGAGATCTTGTTTAATAGATTTTCTTAGTATGCCCCATTTGTTTTCACGTTCTTAATTCATATGGCTTTCAAAGTTTAAATTCTCATCAGTTTTCATGCCTGAATTAAAAGTTACTCCCAAGAAAAAGGTGTCGGAAAATTGCTTTTTATAAAACTCACATGGTATTATTGAAAAGATATCATTTTATACAGTGATAGTTTGGAAAAAGTTCTAAATAATAGAGATTTTGGGATTTGTCGGTCTTGTTTTGATAAAATAGGAACAACCTACAATTATGTTAAGACTTTAAATGAAAAAATATCTGTAATTGCAAACCAGGAATCACCACAGCGTTTTAAACGCATGTTAAGTAGTCCTTTAACTCCCAAATTTAAAGTGACACCAGCTTCTAGAACAATAAAAAAATAAAAACAAGGAGACCTTTACCATTGTTATCTACCTTACCAAATGCAAGAGCATCAGATGGGTCGATTTCATGTCCCCTTAGTTCTCATATTGCCCCTTTGTCTGCTGTCAAGTGTCAAATTGACCATGAATACAGTATTCAAAATACTGAAAAACCCTTTGATAAAAATTCCCTGGAATTGTCAAATACACTTTCTGCCTTATACTGCCTGAAGCAGTGTGATATAGAAGGTCATCAAATAAATGATCACTATATTGAAAATATTGTGGAGCAAATATTTTCAAATCCGGTAATTATTTTTCTCTTTACATCCATAAATATTAAAGCTTGAGTATTTTTGAAAATATAATCTAAATGTATTGCAGAATTAGCTATATGAGGAAATTTAAGAAGGTTCATGAATTTACATTATTAGCACTTTCTGCTGTCAAGAAGTTTGGAATTATTATATTTTTTTTTAGATAGTTGATTTTAAAGTTGATTGACAAATATTAAAATGAAAATGGCTAGTGTTAACTATAGTAAATTAGAAAAATTAAAACTTGTCTTTGACTGCACTTTTTCAAAGCTTAAAATATATTGCTGTTTTTACTGTGTGAATATTTGTTTCGTTGTTGTGTTTAACATCCCACTGATAGTAATGGAACATTCTGAACATTTAATTCATATATCCTTTTTTATTCACTGATAGTTCCCCATTAAACACTGAAAAAAAAAATCAAATAAATGCATATGAAAAACCCAAAGCTATATCTTTCGAAATGTTTTTGTCTATATAATACAGTTTTATGAGATGAATGACACGATATGTCGCAATGATTCGACTGTTGTCGACGTCATCCATACTAGTAATTCAACTATTGTCGTCGTTACTCAAATTTCGAAGACATGCCAACTTTAACAGCTAATGTATCTTCAAAAAGAGCGTTTGAGAAGCCGTGATTCGGATCAATAACAGACAGAATGTTAAAGTCAGTGGTAGGTAGCTTGAAATTATTCACTGCAACCAGAAAACTTAAGTTTTTGTGACTGATTGGCAAATTGGCTCATCCCATTGAAACTTTTGGTCATTTATATTCAAATTCACGATAAGTAAAGCGTTTACAGGACCAACAGTTTGTCAGCAGGTCACCATTTAGATCAAACTGCCCGCAGCGGTTACTTCCCCTTATCTGTACAGTAATCACTGCCACCAAGCATATCACATGACATTTGGATCACGTGAGACGATTCGAGAAAATGGCGTATTCTATACACAAAACTAGCAAGCTCTCTTATGATAAAAGACCTTTTGAGGTCTAGTGAATTTCTACCGTTGTGTGTTGTATATGTACTTTACCTATGTTTACTAGCGATCGATACTGATATTTAATGTATTGTTTTGACTTTAATTTACCCAGATTTAATCTTTTTTTTTCAATATTGACAGGGGCGATTTACAGCAAATACAAATGTCTCTATGTTGCGTCGTATCTCTTGCCGAGATCTTGTTTAATAGATTTTCTTAGTATGCCCCATTTGTTTTCACGTTCTTAATTCATATGGCTTTCAAAGTTTAAATTCTCATCAGTTTTCATGCCTGAATTAAAAGTTACTCCCAAGAAAAAGGTGTCGGAAAATTGCTTTTTATGCAACCGTAAACGTTTCTATAGTTTAGATGGCAAAAACTCACATGGTATTATTGAAAAGATATCATTTTTATACAGTGATAGTTTGGAAAAAGTTCTAAATAATAGAGATTTTGGGATTTGTCGGTCTTGTTTTGATAAAATAGGAACAACCTACAATTATGTTAAGACTTTAAATGAAAAAATATCTGTAATTGCAAACCAGGAATCACCACAGCGTTTTAAACGCATGTTAAGTAGTCCTTTAACTCCCAAATTTAAAGTGACACCAGCTTCTAGAACAATAAAAAAAATAAAAACAAGGAGACCTTTACCATTGTTATCTACCTTACCAAATGCAGAGGCATCAGATGGGTCGATTTCATGTCCCCTTAGTTCTCATATTGCCCCTTTGTCTGCTGTCAAGTGTCAAATTGACCATGAATACAGTATTCAAAATACTGAAAAACCCTTTGATAAAAATTCCCTGGAATTGTCAAATACACTTTCTGCCTTATACTGCCTGAAGCAGTGTGATATAGAAGGTCATCAAATAAATGATCACTATATTGAAAATATTGTGGAGCAAATATTTTCAAATCCGGTAATTATTTTTCTCTTTACATCCATAAATATTAAAGCTTGAGTATTTTTGAAAATATAATCTAATATGTATTGCAGAATTAGCTATATGAGGAAATTTAAGACATGAGTTCATCACTTAAATTGACATTGAATTTACATTATTAGCACTTTCTGCTGTCAAGAAGTTTGGAATTATTATATTTTTTTTTAGATAGTTGATTTTAAAGTTGATTGACAAATATTAAAATGAAAATGGCTAGTGTTAACTATAGTAAATTAGAAAAATTAAAACTTGTCTTTGACTGCACTTTTTCAAAGCTTAAAATATATTGCTGTTTTTACTGTGTGAATATTTGTTTCGTTGTTGTGTTTAACATCCCACTGATAGTAATGGAACATTCTGAACATTTAATTCATATATCCTTTTTTATTCACTGATAGTTCCCCATTAAACACTGAAAAAAAAAATCAAAGAAATGCATATGAAAACCCAAAGCTATATCTTTCGAAATGTTTTTGTCTATATAATACAGTTTTATGAGATGAATGACACGATATGTCGCAATGATTCGACTGTTGTCGACGTCATCCATACTAGTAATTCAACTATTGTCGTCGTTACTCAAATTTCGAAGACATGCCAACTTTAACAGCTAATGTATCTTCAAGAAGAGCGTTTGAGAAGCCGTGATTCGGATCAATAACAGACAGAATGTTAAAGTCAGTGGTAGGTAGCTTGTTAGCACTTTCTGCTGTCAAGAAGTTTGGAATTATTATATTTTTTTTAGATAGTTGATTTTAAAGTTGATTGACAAATATTAAAATGAAAATGGCTAGTGTTAACTATAGTAAATTAGAAAAATTAAAACTTGTCTTTGACTGCACTTTTTCAAAGCTTAAAATATATTGCTGTTTTTACTGTGTGAATATTTGTTTCGTTGTTGTGTTTAACATCCCACTGATAGTATTTCTGTCATTTTGAGACAATGTCTGCTTGAGACAGATATAATGCTGCCACACTGCCGTATTATGCCGTAAACATGTGGCATGATACCACACTGGGTCACATTATCCTGACAGTACGTCAACCAGTCCTGGAACTACCATTTTTTGCTGCTCTCCAAGCAAGGGAGCTATAACAGTACCATTTTTTTATGATTTTGGGATGTTTCGACCTGGATCGAACCAACGACCTCTTGCTTCCGAGGCTGACACTCTAACCACTCATCCGCCGGGGACGATCATTGTGTTAATGGAGCTGAATTTTATTAACCCACTGTGTGAATAGAGGTTAATAAATTCAAGCATAATCTGTAGCAAAATTTTTATTTAATGTCAGAAACATGTAGCAAATACTGAGCTGATGTTATGTTAACAAACTAACTTTACTGACATGATTGGAGACAAGGGTTTTAAGCAATCAATAGCCTCGGCAGTATTGATTCACCCTACAAAAAGTCTCGCCTCTTGGCTGGTCTTGTTTAGTTTGATTTATAACATCATGAATTTGAGCTTTATGAATTTAATAATACCAGTGCAAATAATATTAATTCTTAAGTAACATAAAAAATATGAAGAAAATACTTTGTTAGATATAAAGTTTAATTTTGCACCAAAAAAAATGCTACATGTAATTTTTTTTTGAAGGTCAAGAATCGAAATGGATTTAACAACAAGCATTTCCATAAGCGTGCTGTCTTGCGGACAGCTTTTGTTAGAGTTAAAGGACCATAACTAGTAAACTAGTTATAGTATAAAGTAGCTGTGCTACTTTGGCCTCTTCTGCCTGCTCTCCCAATTTTGCAGTAGAAAATAGTCTCTAAACTAATACATGTATATTATTATTTATTTATGTGTTTTTTTTCTGTTTTTTTTTCATATATACATCATAATCAATATTATATAAATGATAGAACACTAAAATGATGCATAGAAACAGTTTCTTAATAATTCTTAAAAAAAGTTAAAAGATGTGTATATATCAGAAATTCTGATGAATGACACTCGTGGTGGCAGAGATCTATGCCGAAGAATGAAGGGGAGATAACTGCGTGGAGATTGCATTTAGATAGGCTTGTAAACTTGATTTTACCCAAACCTGGTTAGAATATATAAAAACCGTACACATACTCACCTTGAATAGCTTTTATTCTTTTTTAAGACGTTACGCACGGTGTTGCGTCTTTTTTGTTATACAGCCAGGCGGTTACAGTAATTGGTATTTTTTCTTCAACATATTAACGAATATTTTTTATTTTACCACACAGAAAAAAGTTAAAGATTTGCTTAAAGTAAAGAGTTACATAAAAAAGCAGTATTTCCATTTATTTTAAAATAGCGCTAAATTTATTTCATGATAAAACGATTTTTGACGTGTAATTTGTAACACACATAACTTTACGTCGCTCGATTTGACTATTATATAATAGAAAACGTACTACGTAATTTCGTTAATGTATGTGCAACTGTGCATTCATTATGGCGGTTTCACTGATGGAGGTACCTTGAAAAAAAACAGCGTAATTTATTATTACGGGTTTCCGCAACCTGCGGAAAACGTATAGGGTTTGTTATGTTTAATAGGCATTTGCAACTTAAGACGGTGACGGAGATTGACCTCCGACATCGGATTTTATCGAGGGGTCGTCTCAAAGAAGAATTTAGCTCTATTGCATACTAACCGTTTGTTTTATTGCAAAATAAGATAACTCTATATGCTAAGTCCATTTCCTTTCTTTCTATACACAAGACCAGTACATATTGAAACAACATGAGGTAAACGTTTGCGATTGTGTCTCCACACAGTTCCGACGGATTTATAACTTTTTATCTCCACAATGGCATGTTCAACATAAACTCGGTATCGACGAATTTATCTGACTGTTTAATTTACAACACTGTCTCTTTTGTTGGCCATTTCTTTGTCTCAACTGGTTAGCTGAATGTGGAGTGTCTGTTTTGGTATATCTTATGTAGTTGTCCCGAAAGGATAGATCGTGTCCAATATGACGCATTAATCCAAATTGTTGTGCATCATTTAGTTGTCAAGCAAATCCACATTTAACATATCTGATTTGACCTTGATTATCTACTGCTTTCTGGGAATGAAGTGCGTGATAGTTACTATGACCTGAGTAATATTCTTGCTTTTGCTTAGTATTTGGTTCGGTATATTTCATGCGATGATCCATCGATGGTTCCATCCGCCAAAGGTATTTTCTCACATGTGTATGTCATACATTGCCATTGCTCAATAGGCAAAATGATAAATGACTTCAGTTTAATATATAAAACCGGAATAAGAATTCTGATTTTATCTTTAACCGTTGATACGCTCACGTTCATAAAAGCTTATAGAATGTGATATGGGCAGTTCCAACGTAGTCATATCAACACAAGCAGGATTCTGTTTTGAATTGATATAGTATGTCTTAGAAAATGTTAAAAAAAAGGTTTCAGGAGTAATTTAAAAAAATGAAGTCTGTGCTCAGCTAACAGAACAAAAACATTTCGGCCACTATAGGTATCTATATCTGAACAGAACAAAGGATGCCTAATGTCTAAACGTGAATCTGGTGGTAAGCGTTGAACAGCTAAGAGTTGACGCAATAAGGTAAAGTTCTTCACTTGAGGGGGTGGTCGCACTAGTGCTGGTAAAATGTATGGAATAAATATTATTGTCCTTCATAAGGATACAAAGAAACCCGAGGCCGATCCTACCCGAAATAAGCTTCTGTTGGTGGAAGCAAATATCACCTAGCTCACCAGCGAGGATATCATTACAAATCGTTTCAATTCGGTATTATATCTGGGCCTTCGTAGCTTCGCATTGTAAGCATGGTTAATCGAAAGTATGACATTATGATATAATCAACACAATGAAGGATTTTTTTCATTTTCCCTCAAGACAAGTACCTCATTCCCTCAAGATAGAACTAAGTTTAAAAATAGATTCGAAATCCACCAATTCTTAGCGCTAAAAAAACTTAAATATTCAAAACAATATAGAAAATATCCCACCATTTCTATTTTATGAAATATTACAACAAATAGTTATGCTATCGTGAATATTAATTTAATAAATGTTTGTTAAAAAACATTCTTTTGCAAGAAGTATGTAGTTAAATATTATTTAGCTCTAGGTTGTTGGAATTCGAGCCTGGTCACCTCCATGCCACCGTGCGACAGCGAGCAGGTGCGACAATGATTTATAGCGAAAGCACGATGGCCTTAGAGTATACCGAGCTTAACGTTACCTACGCTACACGCACGAGAATCATGGGCAATGTTGGTTTACATTTCAATCATAACAAATAGTAAAATTTGCGAATAATTATTCATAAGTGCGAATAAAATGGGAAAAAATCAAGGAGGTAAGTGCATTTTTAATAATGATTTATGACATATTATCTTTAAATATAAATTTACCTGAAAAATCTGTCCCTCTTTGTTTAAACGCAACACGTTTTCAAGAGAGTGTTCAATGCCCACGGTACTCTAAGGCCAAGTAAAATATATATATTAGTCTGATAGAAGATTAAACCAGGCGCGGATACAGAATTTATTTTATCTGAGGGGAGGCGTAAAATTGGCGGGAAAACTTAGCAGCCCTGTGAAGCTGAGAGCGGAGGACATTCCAGACCAAGATATAAAGTACGTTCTAGTTGACTTCATGACTGTGTTTACGTTTCTTTAGAATCATGTGTAGAACTATTAAATGTCTTTCTACTGATCAAACGGACAAGGTACGATTTATTAATTTTCTAAATATATACTTTTTCAGAACTGCAGTTGAGCAAATAAAAGGACGCGAAAGACACCTAATCCCGGGATCAGACCAGCAACCGGTTTTGAATGCGGCGCGAGAAGAGCTGGGGCCTGCAAACCCACGACCTGCCAGTCCTCCGAACACTGCCAATCCGCGCCCTGCCAATCCTCTACGCCCGCAACCCCCCTGCGCCTTCGCAATCCTCTCGCTCCTGCACCCCCGCCCTGGCAATCCTCCAGTCCTCGACGGCCTGTTTTCAACCTCGGAATACCGATAGAGAGGCATTGGCAGCGGTAATGTCGTCTGATTCTGAGGGCGAAGTGCCACCGCCACGCCCTGTAGCTAGACGACAGAGGAAATGTCCTCTTGCAGATTTAATAGGGAAAATTAGATGGAATACAAGAAATTCATCACGAAAAAAAGTGCTCAATTAATGCGTATGCTTGCTGTTAGCTCTGATGAATCTGATTAAATGAAATAACTGCGATATGGTATTGTATTTTTTAAAGCAAAAAAGTATTTGTAATTACCCTATATAAAAGCTGTGTATGTATAACATTGTGTTTTGAGACAACCCCTCTGTTAAACTCATAACTCGATGTCCGTTATCGTCACCGTCTTAATTCGCAAATCTCTATTAGGACTTTCTGCCTAAAGCAGAAAGTCCTATTGGGTTTGTTATGTTTATTATTAGGGCTTTCTGCCTCTAGCAGAAAGACCTTTTTTTTCCTCTGCTGGGCGAAAACCTATTGTTCTTCTTCCGTTGATTTGTTGTTAGGTTTTCGCCTCTGCAGGGCGAAAACCTATTGTTCTTCTTCTGTTGATTTGTTGTTGTTTTTTTTTGTTTTTTTTATTATTTTTTCAATTCCACCTATTTTTGTGTCCAGCCTAGCGGCCAGATGGAAAAAGCTACAGCTATGAAATTTTGGGCATGGAGTCATCTTTATCTGAACATTTGCCTAAATGGTCAAACGTTTCACTTTTGTTTCTGATTTAGCCACTAGGGGGCGCAATGCATGTAATCACTGTTTTGCTAATAACTCAAAAATTTGAAACCTGATTTAGATGCGGTTTTTTACATAATGTTCCTTGTTGACAGCCCAATCAAATATGATGGAAATCTCATCATCGAGTACGGAAAAAAATTGTTCTAGGAGAGGTTGAATGTTCGAACCTTGGAAAAAAGTGAAATAATGAGGGTAGGTCTACGAAAAACCTACCCACTTTTGTTAGAGATCAGATTGCTGCATACGATTTGCAAGACATATACGCACAAAATATATGGGGTGGCGAATTTAGGAAATGCGTGGTTTGTCCTCTAGAAAAGGTCAAACTTCACTAAATTTTAGGAAAAATTAAAATTTCAAAAATATGTTTTTGTCGCTCCTGACTTTATTTTCTGTTCATTCTTCATGATATTTTCACACAATATGTATTGTTATGTTTGAAAGGGCGTCACAATAAAAAAATTAAAAGAAATTTGAAAAGGTCAAGGTCATATTACGATTATTGTGTTTTTATTCGGCCACAAATAGCTCCAAAACTAAAAATATTTAATTGAGAGTATATGAACAAAAGTTTTAGTTCTTAAAGAGTTCTTTCCAGTGATGTTTAGTTTTTGAAGGTCGGACTTGATTTGGTCATTATACGGCAGTCCAAAGTTTGATCCTTTTTTGGAATAATTGTAAATCCGGTTTTATGCTTCAAATTCTGATTTTTAAGAATAAAAAGTTTGACTTGTGCGACTAGTATACTTGATTGAACTATTTGCTGCTTTGCTAGATACCAAACAGTAAAATTTTTATCAATTTTCTTTCTCATTTTGCTTCTAGGGGGCGCTTTTCTTGAAATCATTCTTTTGCTTATAACTCAAAAAGTTGAAGCCTGATCCAAATGCGGTTAATTGAATTATGTTCCTTGTTGATAGCCTATTAAAATATGATAGTTTGTAGATATGAGTGGCTGAAACTTTTTGAGCAAGTAACGGAAGATTGAAAGTTCGAATCTCGTAAAAAACTGTACAGATGAGGGTAGGTCTACGAAAAACCTATCCATTTTTGTTAGAAATCAGATAGAAGAATTCTGTTTGCTGCAAATGATTTGCAAGACATATACGCACAAAATACATGTGGTGGCGAATTTAAGAAATGCATGGTTTGTCCTCTAGAAAAGGTCAAACTTCACTAAATTTTAGGAAAAATTAAAATTTCAAAAACATGTTTTTTTTGTCGCCCCTGGCTTTATTTTCTGTTCATTCTTCATGAAATTTTCACAAGTTATGTATTGTTATGTTTGAAAGGGCCTCACAATTAAAGAATTAAAAAAAAACATTGAAAAGGTCAAGGTAATATTACGATAATTGTGGTTTTGTTCGGCCCCAAAGTGCTCCAAATCTAAAAATATTTAATTGAGGGTATATGAACAAAAGTTTTAGTTCTAAATAGTTCTTCCGTATAATGTTTAGTTTTTGAAGATCGGACTTGATCTTTTCATTTTACGACAATCCAAAGTTTAATCCTTTTTTTGGAAGTGATTACATGCATTGCGCCCCCTAGTGGCTAAATCAGAAACAAAAGTGAAACGTTTGACTATTTAGGCACATGTTCAGATAAAGATAACTCCATGCCCAAAATTTCATAGCTGTAGCTTTTTTCATCTGGCCGCTAAGCTGGACACAAAAATGGGTGGAATTGGAAAAATAATAAAAATAAAAAAAAAACAATTCAACAGAAGAAGAACAATAGGTTTTCGCCCTGCAGAGGCGAAAACCTAATAATAATAATAAACAGTACAAACCCAATAGGACTTTCTGCTTTAGGCAGAAAGTCCTAATAAACAGTACAAACCCAATAGGACTTTCTGCTTTAGGCAGAAAGCCCTAATAAAAAGCAGTACAAACCCAATAGGACTTTCTGCCAGTAGGCAGAAAGTCCTAATAAGAAAAAACATAACAAACCCAATAGGTCTTTCTGCTTGAGGCAGAAAGCCCTAATAAACAGAACAAACCCAATAGGACTTTCTACTTTAGGCAGAAAGTCCTAATAATAAAAAAACAGTACAAACCCAATATGACTTTCTGCCTGTAGGCAGAAAGTCCTAATAAAAAAACAGTACAAACCCAATATGACTTTCTACCTGTAGGCAGAAAGTCCTAATAAGAAGAATAAGAATAACTAGAACCGCAAGCGGTATCTCGGTTTTCGCTTTTAACCTAATCAACTTGAACACTTTATTTCAACTCAGCCACAATTTTCAATATGAAACAGAACGAAAAGGTTTTTGAAGACCTACTCTCATTTGCACTTTTTTTTCTTTTTGTTTTGCAATGTTAGAACATTCAAACTCTTCTAGCGCAAATATTTTCCCATACCCTGTCCCTTGAAATTCATCACATTCTGTGGTGCAGTCAACAAGGAACAAAATGCTGAAAACCGCATTTCAATCAGACTTAAACATTTTGAGTTATAAGCAAAAGAATGATTTTAAGCAAAACGCCCTCTAGCGGCAAAATTAGAAACAAAATTGCAAAAACAGCAAATAGTTCAAACAAGTATATAAGTCGCACTAGTCAAACTTTTTATTCTTATGTATCAGAATTTGAAGCATAAAACCTGATTTATAATTATTCCAAAAAAGGATCAAACTTTGGACTGCCGTATAATGACCAAATCAAGTCCGATCTTCAAAAACTAAACATTACTGGAAAGAGCTCTTTAAGAACTAAAACTTTTGTTCATATACTCTCAATGAAATATTTAGTTTTGGAGCTATTTGTGGCCGAATAAAAACACAATAATCGTAATATGACCTTGACCTTTTCAATTCTTTTTTATTTTTTGAATTGTGAGGCCCTTTCAAACATAACAATACATATCGTGTGAAAATTTTATGAAGAATGAACAGAAAATAAAGTCAGGAGCGAAAAAAAAAATGTGCAAATGAGGGTAGGTCTACGAAAAACCTATCCGTTTTTGTTAGAGATCAGATAGAAGAATTCCGTCTCCGGCATAACATTTGAAAGACGTATACACACGAAATATATGGGATGGCGAATTAAGGAAATGCGTGGTTTGTCCTCTAGAAACGGTCAAACTTCACTAAATTTTAGGAAAAATTAAAATTTCAAAAACATTTTTTGTCGCTCCTGACTTTATTTTCTGTTCATTCTATAATGTATTTCTAATATTAATAAGAGTATTTCTATATGTTGAAATTGTCGAAGGGCAAAAAATTTAAAAATTTCAATGATTTTCAGAAGCCTATGCGTCATATAACGTCATTTGAAATTGACTACGAAAGTTTGTACACGGTCCAGAGCCATTATTAATGGGCCGATTTTTATCAAATTTTCACAGAATGTGTATATTACGTTCTTATTGAGGATACCGGTGTCCGTTTTTCAAAATTCTAAAAGTCCAAGCATCTATGGCGGATCCAATATTCGAACTAAGGACGTCAATTTTTAAATGCTTATAAAAACTGTCCTATTTGAGATAGAAAGTTGAAATTTTGTCAGTTAGTAGGTCTCTGGGTGTCTAACAATTCTGTGAAAATAAACGTCATATGACGTCATTTTTTTATTATTATTATTCTTTTCTTCTTCCTAACTAAACGCTTATTTTAATATGTTGCAATAGTCCTGGGACCATGAAATTTTTATGGGTTATTAGTGACGTGAGGAAATTTTGTTTTCAATGATTGTCAGCAGCCTATGACGTCACATGACGTCACAGCTAAAAATAGTGAAAAATGCTGTTTGCGCTCTACAGCCGTCATTTATGGTCG
Source organism: Solen grandis (assembly GCA_021229015.1). Classification (NCBI taxonomy): domain Eukaryota; kingdom Metazoa; phylum Mollusca; class Bivalvia; order Adapedonta; family Solenidae; genus Solen; species Solen grandis. The sequence goes on along the minus strand of CM037787.1, from coordinate 20,577,839 downwards.
GATTTTCTTCAAATTTTCACAGATGGTACATCTTGAAACTCAGGTTTGCATATCCCGTCAGCTAACCGAAATTCCGAAAGACCGAAGTTCTGTGGCTGAAATAAGATTCGAACATAGGACCGAAAATTTCATTTTAGCATTAAGAGCTTCAGGATGGGATAGAAAGTTGAAACTTACCCAGTTTGCAGTTCTGCAGAATTTCTACATATATTTTGAGTCGTGACGTCAAATGTCGTCATGTGACGTCATAAGCATACTTCGTAATTTTCATTTTAGGGCAATGATTTCGACATGATGCCAGTTGTTCAGAATAATGAAAATTTTAGAGTTATGACAGTAACGTATGCGCTTTTATACAAAAGCATCTTCAGCACCCTATGACGTCATGTGACGCCAGAGCTAAAAATATTGAAAAATTGTGTTCGCGCTCTACAGCGGCCATTTATGGTCGTATTTTCTTCTAATTTTCACAGATGGTACAACTTGAAACTAAGGTGTACATATCCTGCCAGCTTACCGAAAATCCGAAAAACCGAAGTTCTGTGGCTGAAGTAATATTCGAACATAGGACCAAAAATTTCATTTTAGGATTGAAGAGCTTCAGGATGAGATAGAAAGTTGAAACTTACACAGTTTGCAGTTCTGCAGCATTTCTACAAATATTTTGAATCGTGACGTCAGAGGACATCATAAGCATACCACTTATTTTTAATTTGGGGCAATGATTTCGTCATGATGCCAGTTGTTCAGAATAATGAAAATTTCAGAGTTATTGCAGTAACGTATGCGCTTTTGAGCAACAGCATTTTCAGCACCCCATGACGTCACGTGACGTCAGAGCTAAAAATAGTGAAAAATGGTTTTCGCGCTCTACAGCCGCCATTTATGATCAGATTTTCTTCAAATTTTACAGATGGTACATCTTGAAACTAAGGTGTGAATATTTTGTCAGCTAACCTTAATTCCGAAAAACCGAAGTATTGTGGCTGAAATAAGATTCGAACATAGGACCAAAAATTTCATTTTAGGGTTAAAGAACTTCGGGATGAGATAGAAAGTTGAAACTTACACAGTTTGCAGTTCTGCATAATTTCTACATATATTTTGAGTCGTGACGTCATATGACGTCATAAGCATACTACTACTACTGCTACTTACTTTTTTTCTTCGTAACTAAACGCTTATTTTTCGCGGAATATAATGTCAATTGTTCAGCATGAACATGAAATACTACCAGAGGTGAGTCATTACATGAAACTTCTTTCTCCTGCTTTTTGCATTAACACAGGTTGCAGAAAGTCCTATCATTCGTTTTCACGAATGACATCTAGTTATTCTTATTATTCTTTTTTTCTTCCTCTTATATTTGTGTTAATTTTGAGGTGTTGCCATTGACTCAGAACAATGAAAATTTTATGGCATATATTTCAAATAATGTGCTTTTGGATGCAATGAATTTCATATTCATGTGACGTCATATAACGTCAGATTCGACGTCAGGTGAAAAAGTTTGTACGCGGTCTACAGCCATTATTTCTGGACCGATTTTCATCAAAATTTCACAGAATGTGTATGTTAGGCTCTAGTTGTGCGTTTCAGTGTCCTTGTTTCCAAATTCGAAAAGGCAAAGGTTTTATGGCGAATCCAAGATTCTAACTAATGACGTCAAATTTCAAATGCGTATAAAAGCGCTTCCAGAAGAGCTAGAAAGTTGATATTTGGACTGAATATTAGTCTCTAAGTCTTCTTTACATTCTGAAAGGATGAACGCCATATGACGTCACATGACGTCATAATGCTATTAAAACTTTCGTATTAAAACTTAACGGTTTTTAATCCCTGTAGGCTTTATTTTTTGTATGATTTGCTTGAAATTTTGTCTGAAGATGCAGTATTAGATTCTATGGAGCCATGTCACTTCCGTTTCCAGAAAATCCCAAAGGTCAAGGTCATATATCAATTATCGGCTTTTTCTTCGGCCTTAAATATCTCAAAAACGGTAAACATTCTATCGAGACACTATGCGTATAATTTGTAGTGCTTAGAAAGACCTTTCAGATGATATTTAGTTTTTGATGATCGGGGTTGAATCGGTTGAGTTATGGCAGAAAAACGAAAATTTGGTAACCCTCGGTGTGTTTAACAGTTCATATCTCGAAAACCTTTGATTTTTGAAAATATGATGATGAGTATTATTTGTAGAGCAATGTTTGGCCGTTCTTTTGATGCTTAAAGTTTCATGATTGGCCTAAGATTCATGGAGTAATAGGGAAAAAACGAAATTCGTGCATATAGCATTGGTGATTTTTTCATTTTTCATGAGGTTTAAGAGCTTGTATCTCGAAAAATATTAAAAATATTCCTATAGATAAAGCGTGTGAAATGTAGAGAATTTTCAGACGATTATTTTGGTACCTTAAGTTTTGAAATTAAACAAAGTATAAGGGAGTTACATCAAAAATAAGAGTTTAAACATGTAGAATTTCAGCGATTTTGCCGTTATGTAAGAGTTTCACGGCTTATATCTTAAGACTCATAATTAATAAGTCAACACATTAAGCGAGTGGTATGTAGAGAATTTTAAGACGATTATTTTGGTACCTAAAGTTTTGAAATTGATCAAAGTATAAGGAAGTTACATAAAAAATAAGAATCTAAACATGTAGAATTTCAGCGATTTTGCCGTCATGTCCGAGTTTTTCGGCTTATATCTTAAGAATCATTAGCAATAAGTGCTTAAATTAAGCAAGTGAGATGTAGAGAATTTTAAGACGATTATTTTGGCACCTAGAGTTTTGAAATTGATAAAAAATAAGGAAGTTACATAAAAAATACCAATTTAAAGCCAATTGTAAGAATTTTCATAAAATATCCTACTTTCGCTTTCACCTTAATTGAAGCATTTTCGGAAAATGTAAGTTTACAGATATGTATTTGTCATATAAATTGCAAAAAAAACCAACTTTTTACATATATCATATTGATATTACTAGCTAAACAAGTGTACCGTTCCCGGTGGCCGAGTGGTTAGAGCGTCAGCCTCGAGAGCGGGAGGTCGTGGGTTCGATACCAAAGTCGTAAAAAATGGTACTGTTATAGCTCCCCTGCTTGACGCTCAGCATATAAGGGTAGTTGCAGGACTGGTTGGCTCGGTATCAGGATAATGTGACTGGGTGTGGTATCATGCCACATGTCTAAGGCGTGATACTGCAGTGTGGCAGCACTATAACTGCATTAAGTAGACATCGTCTCCAAATGACTGAAATACTGTCGGTGGGACGTTAAACCCAACAAACAAACTAAACAAGTGTTGACAATGATTTAATGTTTTGTCAAATCATTTTATTTACGTTACTTATACATATTAGTTGCAGCATTGCGTTACCCATAATATCCCGACTTCATTGTTGCATCAATCGATAAATGTTGTATAAGCTATATTCCAAATTTATGATAAATGATAACCTATGTGAAAATATATGTTATAGTACAATGTAATTTAATTGCCAGCTTGAGATACCATGAGCGTGTATAAGTGTAGACGTTTGAAACAAAATGATCAACACATGTCATCCGTTCAAGACGCTGCAAGCTAATTTGTCCGTTAGCTAAAAGCGCAAAATGAAGACACTTTGTGTAATACAGTCGTCTCGATCGTATATACAAGCGTTATTGGAATTTAACTCACGAGGCTACACGCGTCGACGATTCTATTGCATGGTAGCATTTACACGGTGCATAACCATATCGGCAGGCTCTCTGCGGAAATCGCTATATCGGCAGGCTCTATGCGTCTCTGCCATAAAAACTTGCAAACCTGGACGGAAGGAAAAGAAACAGACCAATGGTCACTTTTCAAAGGTGAAATGCTCAATATTAAGTATTGCACGGAATATTAGAGTATCTTAGCTATGTATATAATTGAAAAGTTTACACGCATATACATAGCTAAAATACTCTAATATTCCGTGCAATACTTAATATTGAGCAACTCACCTTTGAAAAATGACCATTGGTCTGTTTCTTTCCCTTCCGTCCAGCGTTTGCTAGTGTTTATAGCAGAGAATGACCGGTGCGAACGCAGAGAGCTGCTGATATAGCGATTTCCGCAGAGAGCCTACCGATATGGGTATGCACCGTGATTTACTATTTTATTCCCGCGACTGTACACGAAAATAAAAAAAAAGAATTTTGATATGCAGAATTAAGAGGTTTAAGTTTAATTGCTTATATTTTGAATACCTATAAACTAGAATATGCTACAATGGAATTGTCGGGATTTTCAGGCCATTTATTTTGGTACCTAGAATACTACAATTGGTCAAGTTATAAGAAAGCGATATCAAAATAAAGATTTATTTATTTTTGGAATATGGCTTATTTCACAAAGATCATGCATGAAAAGTCCATACGAAAAAAAAAGTTAAAGGTAGGGAATTTAATATATATTCTTTCTAACGGTATTAATCTTTATATTTTTCAATGTTAGCAGAAAGTCCTATCATTCGTATCAACGAATGAAATCTAGTTATTCTTTTTTTCTTCCTCTTATATTTGTGTTAATTTTGAGGTGTTGCCATTGACTCAGAACAATGAAAATTATATGGCATATATTGCAAACCATGAGCTTTCGGATGCAATGAATTTCATATTCATATGACGTCACATAACGTCTGATTCGACGTCAGGTGAAAAAGTTTGTACGCGGTCTACAGCCAATTTTTTCTGAACCAATTTTCATCAAAATTTCACAGAATGTGTATGTTAGGCTCTAGTTGTGCCTTTCGGTGTCTATGGAGCCATGTCACTTCCGTTTCCGGCAAATCCCAAAGGTCAAGGTCATATATCAATTATCGGCTTTTTCTTCGGCCTTAAATATCTCAAAAACGGTAAATATTCTATCGAGACATTATGCGTATAATTTGTAGTGCTTAGAAAGACCTTTCAGATGATATTTAGTTTTTGATGATCGGGGTTGAATTGGTTGAGTTATGGCGGAAAAATGAAAATTTGGTAACCCCCAGTGTGTTTAACAGTTTATATCTCGAAAACCTTTGATTTTTCAAAATATGATGATGAATATTATTTGTAAAGCAATGTTTGGCCGTTCTTTTGATGCCTAAATTTTAATGATTGGCCAAAGATTGATGGAGTAATGGGAAGAAAACTAAATTCGTGTATGTAGCTTTGGTGAATTTTTCATTTTTCAGGTGGTTTAAGAGCTTGTATCTCAAAAAGTATTAGTAATATTCCTAAACAAAAAGCGTGTGAAATGTAGAGAATTTTCAGACGATTATTTTGGTACCTTAAGTTTTGAAATTGAACAAAGTATAAGGAAGTTACATCAAAAATAAGAATTTAAACATGTAGAATTTCAGCGATTCTGCCGTGTTGTCAAAGTTCTACGGCTAATATCTCAAAGCTCATTAGAAATAAGTCACACCTTAAGCAAGTGAGATGTAGAGAATTTTAAGACGATTATTTTGGTACCTATAGTTTTAAAATTGATTAAAGTATAAGGAAGTTACATCAAAAATACGAATATAAACCCAAGTGAAAGAATTTTCGAGAAATATCCTACTTTCGCTTTCACGTTAATTGAAGCATTTTCGGAAAATATGTAAGTTTACAGCTATGTATTAGTCATATAAATTGCAAAAAACTTTTTACTTATATCATATTGATATTACTAGCTAAACAAGCGTACCCTTTCCGGTGGCCGAGTGGTTAGAGCGTCCGCCTCGGGAGCGGAAGGTCGTGGGTTCGATCCCCGACCCGACATACCAAAGTCGTAAAAAATGGTACTGTTGTAGCTCCCTTGCTTGGCGCTCAGCATATAAGGGTATTTGCAGGACTAGTTAGCGCGGTATCAGGATGATGTGACTGGGTGTGGTATCATGCCACATGTCTACGGCGTGATACTGCAGTGTGGTAGTTCTATACCCGCATGAAGTAGACATCGTGACTGGCTGAATTATTGTCGGTGGGACGTTAAACCCAACAAACAAACTGATATCATATATAGCAGTTTACTACACCTATCCCTACACACGAGGTGTGCACACTGGCGCATGTTGACGTCTTTAGTAAACATTTATTAAAGTTGCTTAAATAATCATGTTTATAGATAAACATTTACATAAGAATGAGGAGTTTCGGAAATATTTTTTGCAAAGGGACTCCTAAGGAAAGAAAAAGATGCTAAATTAAATACTAAAATACAAGAATAGTTTATTAGGTTTAACGTCCCACCGACAGTATTTAAGTCTTTTGGAGACAATGTCTACTTGAGACAAATGTAGTGTTGTCACACTGCACAGTATCACGTCGTAGACAGTTGGCATGATACCACACCCAGTCACATTATCCGGACACCGGGCCATCAGTCCTAGAACTACCCTTATTAAGCTGAGCGCCAACCAAGGGAGCTATACCAGTACCTATGTTTACGAATTTGGTAAATACAAGAATTGAATAATTGATATAACGTTTTTAAACAACCTACAGATCATGTGTTATCTCAAATGTTTTTTCAAAATGTTGCAGAAAGTCCTATCATTCGTATCAACGAATGAAATCTAGTTCTTCTTCTTCTTCTTCTTCTTCTTCTTCTTTTTTTCTTCCTCTTAAATTTGTGTTAATTTTGAGGTGTTGCCATTGACTCAGAACAATGAAAATTTTATGGCATATATTTCAAACCATGAGCTTTCGGATGCAATGAATTTCATATTCATACGACGTCATATAACATCAGATTTGACGTCGGGTGAAAAAGTTTGTACGCGGTCTACAGCCATTATTGCTGGACCGATTTTCATCAAAATTTCACAGAATGTGTATGTTAGGCTCTAGTTGTGCATTTCGGTATCCGGTTTTCCAAATTCGAAAAGGCAAAGGTTTTATGGTGAATCAAAGATTCGAACTAATGACGTCAAATTTTAAAGGCGTATAAAATCGTTTCCAGAAGAGCTAGAAAGCTGATCTTTGGACTGAATATTAGTCTTTAGGTCTTCTTTATATTTTGTAAAGATGAATGTCATATGACGTCACATGACGTCATAATGCTAATAAAACTTTCGTATTAAAACGTAATTGTTTTTAAGCCCTGTAGGCTTTATTTTTTGTATGATTTGCTTGAAATTTTGTCTGAAGATGCAGTATTAGATTCTATGGAGCCATGTCACTTCCGTTTCCGGAAAATCCCAAAGGTCAAGGTCATATATCAATTATCGGGTTTTTCTTCGGCCTTAAATACATCAAAAACGGAAAAAATTCTATCGAGACACTATGCGTATAATTTGTAGTGCTTAGAAAGACCTTTCAGATGATATTTAGTTTTTGATGATCGGGATTGAATCGGTTGAGTTATGGCGGAAAAACAATCATGTCAGAGTTTTCCGGCTTATATCTTAAGAATCATTAGAAATATGTTCTTACATTAAGCAAGTGAGATGTAGTGAATTTTAAGACGATTATTTTGGCACCTAGAGTTTTGAAATTGATCAAGAAATAAGGAAGTTACATAAAAAATACGAATTTAAAGCCAATTGTAAAAATGTTCATAAAATATCCTACTTTCGCTTTCACCTTAATTGAAGCATTTTCGGATAATGTAAGTTTACAGATATGTATTAGTCATATAAATTGAAAAAAAAACTTTTTACTTATATCATATTGATATTACTAGCTAAACAGGTGTACCGTTCCCGGTGGCCGAGTGTTTAGAGCGTCCGCCTCGGGAGCGGGAGGTCGTGGGTTCGATACCAAAGTCGTAAAAAATGGTACTGTTACAGCTCCCTTGCTTGACACTTAGCATATAAGGGTAGTTGCAGGACTGGTTGGCCCGGTATCAGGATGATGTGACTGGGTGTGGTATCATGCCACATGTCTACGAGTGATACTGCAGTGTGGCAGCACTATAACTGCATTAAGTAGACATCGTCTCCAAATGACTGAAATACTGTCGGTGGGACGTTAAACCAAACAAACAAACAAACTAAACAAGTGTTGACAATGATTTAATGTTTTGTCAAATCATTTTTTTTTTATTTACGTTACTTATGAATATCAGTTTTCCCAATCCTTTTGGTGTTTTGACACATGTCATTTAGACCGTTGTTGAAACATTGCAATTTCCCGACTTTATTGTTGCATCTATCGATAAATGTTGTACAAGCTATATTCCAAATTTATGATAAATGATAACCTATGTGAAAATATATGTTATAGTACAATGTAATTTAATTGCCAGCTTGAGATACCATGAGCGTGTATAAGTGTAGACGTTTGAAACAAAATGATCAACACATGTGATCCGTTCAAGACGCTGCAAGCTAATTTGTCTGTAATGCGGCGTTCACACAGTGCCGATTATGGCTCCCGTTTGAGATCAGACAGCGCTACGACACGAAAAGCGAAATTACTATCCTCAATGTCCTATCATTGTCTGAACGCAGTCGTATATGTTCGTAACAGAGTCCTACGGATCGGGAATGGTCCGGAGAGGTCGGCCAAGCACTCCTGACAGTTAGGTGCGTCCCGTAACATTCGGGAAACTCAGCCGATTTTGTCTAGTCGGATTACAATCGTGACTATGTCGTGACAGATTCTGCTGTATCGGATCAGAATCGGATTGAGAACGGGATAATCGGAACGAATTCTGCTGGAAACGGCTGGATCGGGACGCCTCCTGAACAATATCTGATTGTTGTCGTGATTAAATAAATGTTTTTACAAATTTTAATAAAAGTTTGAATTTCCAGCCACGAATCACAGGATCTTGATCAGACTTTTGACACATTTTAATCGGGAATGGTCCTATCAAGGACGGCAGTAAAAATCCTGAATGTGTGACCTAGGCATTAGCTAAAAGCGCAAAATTTAGTAACTTTGTGTAATACAGTCGTCTCGATCGTATGTACAAGCGTTATTTGAATTTTACTCACGAGGCTACACGCATCGACGATTCTATTGCATGGTAGTATTTACTATTTCATTCCTGCGACTGTACACGAAAATAAAAAAAGAATTTTGATATGCAGAATTAAGAGGTTTAAGTTTAATTGTTTATATTTTGAATACCTATAAAACTAGAACCAAATATGCTACAATGGAATTTCAGGCTAATTATTTTGGTACCTAGAATAATAAAATTGGTCAAGTTATAAGAAAGCGATATCAAAATAAAGATTTATTAGTCCCCTACCGGAGTTCACACCGGAGGGGACTATAGGTTTGCCCTCCGTCTGTCCGTCCGTCCGTCTGTCTGTCCGCTCAAATCTGGATCCCGCGATAACTTAATAACTAAGCAAGCTAACTTGATGAAACTTGGTTTATGACTAGATGGCAATGTGTCGATTATGCACATTGTTTTATTTTTGTTCTTCAACTAAAATTGTGGTTGCTATGGTAACGGAAATAGTGAAAATATGGCAAAAATTGGATCCCGCGATAACTTTATAACTAAGCAAGCTAACTTGATGAAACTTGGTATATGACTAGATGGCAATGTGTAGATTATGCACATTGTTTTATTTTTTTATTCACTAAATTTGTGGTTGCTATGGTAAGGAAATAGTGAAAATATGGCAAAAAAATGGGATCCCGATAACTTTATAACTAAGCAAGCTAACTTGATGAAACTTGGTATATGACTAGATGGCAATGTGTCGATTATGCACGTTGTTTTATTTTTGTTCTTCAACTAAAATTGTTGTTGCTATGTTAATGGAAATAGTGAAAATATGGCAAAAAATGGGATCCCATGATAACTTTATAACTAAGCAAGCTAACTTGATGAAACTTGGTATATGACTAGATGGCAATATGTAGATTATGCACATCATTTTATTTTTGTTCTCTTACTAAAATTGTGGTTGCTATGGTAACGGAAATAGTGAAAATATGGCAAAAAATGGGATCCCGCGACCGCGATAACTTTATAATAAATTTTATAAGGCATGTATATAGTCAGGGTGGTGATGCAGAGTGAAAGTTCTCATTTCTCATCAACAAGACTAAAGACTAAAGAAAAACATTTTGGATCAGGCAAGGTAACTATTATTAATTCTATTTCTTGCATCTGTCTTGCTTGCATGAATTGTATAGTGGGCACAGCAGAGACAACAACTCTACATGTAAGTCTTGCTTAAATGGTCATAACTTAAATATTCCCTTACATTTACTTTAACCAAAGTCTTGCTCTTGGACCAAAATTCTGGTTGGTGTGGTAATGGAAAAATTATGCACCTCACCGGTAGGGGACTCATGTGTTGCTTGCAACACCAGTTACTTGTTTATTTTTGGAATATGGCTTATTTCAAAAAGTTCATGCATGAGAATTCCATACGAAAAAAAAAGTAAAAGGTAGGGAATTTAATATATATTCTTTCTAACGGAATTAATCTTTATATTTTTCAATGTTAGCAGAAAGTCCTATCATTCGTATCAACGAATGAAATCTAGTTATTATTCCTTTTTTTTCCAACCAAATCTAAGAGTTAATTTCGGTAAGTTGTCAGTGTCTAAGCAACATGTAAATTAAATTGCCTTGACAAAAAAGTATAAATTTTTAAATTCAATAATTATTAATTTTCAATTACGTCAATTGACGTCAGATTTGACGTCAACTTCAAAAGTTTGTTCGCGCTCTAGAGTCTTTATTTTTTGATATTTTATCTTGATATTTTCACAGATGATGTATATTATGATGTAGATGTGCACCTTGTTTTTCAAATTTTTAACTTCGAAAAATTTAAGAACTTATGGCAAAACCGAGTTTCGAACTTTGGTCCTAAAAC
>CM037787.1:20524682-20538532 GCA_021229015.1 Solen grandis | reverse complement strand
GGTAGGTACGATTATTTTCTTTCTGGTATATAGGTCACTGTATATGTAATTATGAAATGTACTGGTGCCTGCTTTAAATGATTTCAATATTAGCAAGTCATTATGTTGAAATAACGTGTACAGACATGTTCAAAATGTGTGTTCCACACACGTCTGAATTCTGAGGAATTGATCTTTATTTCCGTTTAGTTGAAAAAAGTACAGACATGTTAAAAAAGTATGTTCCAATATTGTTTGATATATTTTCTATTATATTTACTCATTGCGTGTATAGTCCATGACCCTATATGTTCTTTTCATTTATTGTATGATGATCATATGTTAATCTTTTGATATCATTATAGTTTTAAGACTTTGTATAATCCCCGTCTAGGGCTTAGGACCTGACCCTCAATATCCGCGATTAAGCCCTGTGACTGAATAAACAAGTCAGCTCTGTATATTATTGGGACTATCAATACCTCATAATCAATAGCATCGCCATACAATTTCAATATGGCTGCCACGCTATACACACAGTAGAGTCTAAACTAAAATGACCACCTACGCTTATGACTTTTCTTGTGTTTTGTTTTCTTTGACAAACAACCAACTCTTTAAAAAATGGGAAATCAATGAAATATAAATAATTAATTGATTTAATGTTAGTGGAAAAAAGGAAAATAATGATTTTTGAATTTAAACAAGAATCGATAAATAATCAATATCGGATCAATCATCTATGTGTTTAGACTTAATTCGCACTAAAACAATATCAATTAACTGATTTCTAAAACCAAAATAATAAAATTCCTATACTCAAATGACTAAATGACTTTAACAGCTGGATGCCACTTCGTGTTCTTACCGGAGATCCGGAGTTGGGGAAAAGTTAATAACTTTCACAGCAGGGTTCCCATGAACACAGACTACATTCTCACGCCTTGGACTAAAAAAAGAGGCCGGAAACACTTTGCCCAAAAATGAAAAACACATTATAGTAGTTACCAGAAATGCATTCATTCTCTTGGGAGATAGGGAACTGTTCACATCGTAAGTGTTTCTCTTTGAAAATAATTTATCATTTTATCTTGACATGTATTTATTGAGTTTTTCTTATTTTCTATATTACATATTTATACATTTATTCTTACTTATTTAAATGAATTTTGTTCCCTTTTTTTAAAGTAGTGATTTTACCAATTGTATTTTCTATTTATTGCCGCCATTTTGTTCTCATACGGTGCTTGAACTGTCCATTGTATACAATGAGTCTCCGCCTAGGGCTAAGGACCTGACCCTCAATGCCCGTGATCAAGGCCTAGGTCGAATGTACAAGTCAGCTCTGTACATCATTGAGACAAACATGAAGTGTTTCTACCGATAAGGTAATTCTAACTATAGGTCATGATGTCATTCTAAATATAGCTCATGATGTCATACTATAATCCAAAATGGCCACCACGCATGCGCAATACACACATAAGAAATAAAATGACCGCCTTCAACATGGCCACTACGCGTCATACCCTAAAATGATTATATGCAAATGAGTTACTATAAATAGTAACAAAGATGGCCGCCTGTTACTAAAAATAGAAACTAAGTCAACAAAATGGCGCCAGTTTGTTTGTTCGCAAACCGGCCAATTACTACTTTCAGAATGACCTTGACATTTTAGGATTTTCCGGAAACGGAAGTGACCAAGGACAATGACATAATATGTTGAACCTTCAGTGACAATTTCATGCAAATCGATCTTAAACTAAAGCATGCTGGACTTAAAAACTTAAATTTTCAATTAAAAATTTGTAAACGCGACATTACGCCATTTTACATCATATGACATCAGCCTTCTCATAGCTGAAAGAAATCAAAAGGACGTATGTCCTGTCCAAATTTCAGTTTCCTGACTTATCTGTAAGCTTCGTGATAATTTTCAGGTCCAAAATTCGAAACTTGGTTTGAGAACAGCAGCTTGGTCCTTCCGAGTCTTAAAAAACGTATATAAATGAGCACATCTAGAACGTAATATATACATTCTGTGAAAATTCAGGAAAATCCGACCTGAACTGATCGCTGCAGAGCGCTATCTTTTTCAAGCCTGACGTTATGTGACGTCACATAAGACATACATTTCTGCGTTCAAAACGACCAAAGTTTACTGCGCTTACTGGTGCTTTTATGGTGCTGGCTCATCGGCAACCTGTTTTATTTCGAACCTCTAAAGGAAGAAAAAAGTATAATAATAATAAGAAGAAACTAGATTTAGTTTGTTCTGAACAAACGATAGGTTTTTCTGCTCTGCAAACCATATCAGACCTGATCAGATTAAATTGCTTATCCTGAAATACATCATCTGTGGAAAAAAAATCCATTCAGAAATGAGAGCTGTAGAGCGCAAACTTATATTGATATTTGATATGACGTCAAATGACGTCATCCAAAATTGAAAGTAATTGTATTCAAAGGGGACTCAATAGCTTTTCTTCATGTTTTAATATCATGATGCTGGCTTTCAAAAATGAACCTGATAAATTTTCAGAATTGATATCCAACAAGGGAACTAACTACACTAGTCCTCTTTACATGTAAAATAGGAATACAAGATTTCTTTCCTACCTAATAAATATTTCTATTTTATTCATATGTTTTTCTTGCTGAATTTAAGGAAGTTAAGAGCATTTAAAATAATAACAACACATGATACCTATAATGTAAAAGAAATAAAAGATTGAATAATATGCGGGACCAACTGCAGAGGCACGAGGAAAAATGATTTTAAAACTTCTTATTTTCCATGTGACATTCTTATATAATGTCATATTTTAAACATAGGTACCGTTAGTAAGGTCTTCAATTTTTCATTTCACTCGCTTTATTTTTCTACTTATCGTTACAGCTTTTAAGATATAGACAGTTAAAAACTTAAGGAAAACGGCAAAAATCTTCAAAATAAAGTTTATATCAATTTCTGCTTCTCGACTGATAACTTTGTGTAATTAATAATTTTATCAATAAAATCTGCAAACCATTGGAACAGCATAACCTCAGGCTATAAATAATGTTCTTAAACTTATTTCCTAATAGTTTCTTAGAAAAAAAAAAACAATTGGGACCAACTGCAGAAAAGAACAGTTTGAATTAATTATTATTTTCATATAATTTCTTTATATGATGTCCAATTCTAAAAAAGATGGTACCTTAGAAAGATGTCAGATTTCCAACATTTCACTTGCTTCATGTTTTGACCTTTCTGTAATGGCTATTAAAATAAAGGCAATTACCCCCCCCCCCCCCCCCCCCAAAAAAAAAAAAACCGGCAACAAACGGCAAAAAGATGTTCAATTACTACTTCTCTATTTACAAATAACTTTGTAGTTAATGGTCCTATGATTAAACTCTGCAAACCATTAGAACAACATTGGATCAAGCTATAAATATTGTTCTTAAAGTTATTTTCAAAAACTAATAGTTTCTTAGAAAAAAAAAGCATTTAAAAAACTAGTTACCGTAAGAAAGGTCTTTGAATTCCTCACAATTCACATGCTTTATATATGGATGTATCTTTAAGATATGGACAGTTAAACCTTAAGAGAACGACAAAAATCGGCAAAAATATGTTCATGTCGTTTTGTTTTTTCCTTATAACGTAATAAATTTTGGGTCAATCTCTAAAATGTAAACACCAAAAGAACGGCCAGGCATTGTTCCACAAATTTATTCATACTCCTTTTTACAAAATCAATAATTATCGAGATATAAGCAGTTAAGTGCATTGGGGTAGCGACATTTGTTTCAATGCCATAACTCAACTGATTCAACCCTGATCTTCAAAAAACTACATAATATTTGAGAGGTCTTTCGAAGCACTACAAATTATACCTATATTGTTTTGATAGAATATTTGTCGTTTCTGAAATATCTTAGACAGAAAATATAAAACGATAATTGACATATGATTGATATTTGTGATTTTCCGGAAACGGAAGTGACTAAGGAAAATGAGACGCTATGTTGCACCTTCAGTGAAAGATTTATGCAAATCGGTCTAAACCTGGTCTTCCAGGTGCAAAATTCGAAACTTGAATTCACCTTAGAATCTCGGTCATTCCGAGTTTCAGAAAACGTATACGTGCACATCTAGAGCGTGAAATATACATTCTGCGAACATTAAAAAAAATATGTCCAGAAATGACGGCTGTAGAGCGCGTACAAGCTTGTAGCTTTTTTTAGCCCTGACGTCACGTGACGTCACATGAAGAAAAAAGTGCTGTTATCAAAAGCGCCGAAGTCACTGTGCATACTGTTAATATTTCATGCTGCTGACTCATCCGCGACCTGTTTTAATTTGAACCTTAAAAAGGAAGAAAAAAGTAGAATATCTCACCTGAGAAAAACTACCTTCATTGCCTGAACATGTTACAAAACTATGGCATAGTTGTACTGAATACATAATCCATGTTCACAAAGTAAACAGTGCCTGTGGTCGAAATTTGAATTCAAACTTGACTGAGAAATTATGGCTTTAAACACACAAATTTAAACATTAAAAGGGGCATAACTCCTGACCAAATGGGCCGATGTCAGCCATAATCAAACTTGGTCAAGATATGGTAATAGAAATATTGTCATAAAGTTTTGAAGATGATTGCTTAAGAAATGAAGATGTTATAGTACAAACAAACTGAAAAATGTCATTTTTTAATATTTAAAGGGGCATTACTTATGGCCTTATAGGCCAATTTAAACCATAATCATACTTGGCCGTGAGATCATGATAATAAACATAGTCCTAAAGTTTGAAGCTGATTGCTTAAGAAATGAAGAAAAGTGCTAACAATGTGTAATCTGGTATTTTTTAATATTAAACGGGGCATAACTCCTGACCTAATGGGCCGATATCAGCCATAATCAAACTTGATCAAGATATTATGACATTAAACATTGTCATAAAGTTTGAAGATGATTGCTTAAGAAATGAAGTTGAACGAATGCAAATAATGTGAAATCTGGCATTTTTTAATATTAAATGGGGCATTACTCCTGACCTTATAGACCGATATCCGCCATAATTTAACTTGGCCGTGAGATAATGGTAATAAACATTGTCATAAAGTTTGAAGATGATTGCTTAAGAAATAAAGATTGCAAGCATAGAAAATGAAGATGCTAGAGTGCAAACAAACTAACTGTGGACGACGGACGGACGGACGACGGACATTCATCGATCCTAATAGCTCATCCTGGGCACATGTGCTCAGGTGAGCTAAAAAGCAACAAAAAATTAAACCATCAATTATAGTGAGTCCGGACCAGAAATTTCAAGAAATTCCAACCCCATATCTCTGTTCAAAAATTGAAAGATATATTAACATATCTCTATTTTAAATACGTATTAAATTTAACAAATCATACTTAACTAAAAACTATAACGCGTTCATTATAACCATAAAATCATTATTTACATTGTAAAAGAATTAAAATGAAATCTTAATTTGTATTTATCATCAAATTATCAAAATCAAAACATGCATCAGCACATATTTGGAAAATTCTAACCTAGCGGTAAGTAAATCATATCAAACATGTATAATGAATACTCGATATAACTTTGAATCGTTTCAATATCATCGATTAAAAACACGCACGCACACGCACACACACACACACACACACACACATGAGTGAGTCCTTCGCAAAGAAAAACAGAATGTATTTCTGAAAAAAACAACAAAAACAAACAAAAAAAACAAACAAAAAAACAACATGTGCAGGACTCCAAATCAAGAGTTAGCAAGAACCTTGTAATATTGGCGGGTACAATGCATTATTAATGTATATTCTCTAAAATTACCCATGATTGTCTATCACAGTTGGTTGAAATAGGGAGTCCCTTGTTAATTCCACAGGAGGTAACCTCTTAGTATTAAAAAGTGTTTGACTGTATTATTAATTCTTTAATATGTTAATTCTTTAATCTGTATAGCCAACATGTACAAGTTTAGTTTAATATTATTTTATTTCTTTTCATATATATATACAGAAAAAGGGTTGGGGTACAAGTTCTACCAATTTAGATAATGCCCTCCCCTTATAACATGAATAACAAAATTTGTACATAAAAGGTAATGGCATACAACATTACAATATAAGATATTTTTATATAAGTTGCTTGGTTATTTTTTGAACAAAGTATAGTTGGAAATGAAATAAAACTAGAAAGTAGAGAGTAAACAAAAATAAACTGAGATGTAAGAAACAAAGAAAGAAAGGAAATGAAGAGTGAATATTGAGAATATGGAACGAAGAGAGAGAGAGAGAGAGACGCAGGCATAAATAATTTAACATAAAAAACAATAGGATGTCTGTGATTTAACAAGTAAACGTGTCAAAATCTTTTTGATTTACTTAAGAAGTTATGACCAGATTTAAAAATAATTTTGTTTTGATCATCAGTAAGATTATTGTCACCAAAAGTAGTTTATGAATGTTTAAAGGATGGAATTCTCTAGTTTTATTAAATAGTTCGTGGCGATATTCTTGATACTTTTCACATGTAAAAAAGTAGTGATTTGCATTTTCAATACCATCATTGCAAGAACAAAAGAGATTGTCTCTCAAGTGGTTGTTAAATAAATCTTCATTAAGATTACTACAATTATTTCTTATTCTAGCATGTAAAACACTTTCATATCTATTTCCTGTAAGATAATACTCTGGTAATTTAATAGAAACTGAATCTCTTTTAATAGCATTTTTAAAACTACAAAGTGAAGGCAGTGATCTGATATTTGTATCCAATGACTTTCATAACATTATAGAAGATGTTATACATGATTTTTGAAAAAGTGAAGTTCTTGTATTAATCAATGAAATATTTTCGTTGTCCCGTAAGGCATAATCAGATATCTCACCAACATAAGAAGGTACCAAATCATTAATATAAGAGGGGGTAAGATTTTTAGTTACTTTGTACATAAGGCATAATTTTTGATTTTTTATTCTTTTGGCTAAAGGTTCCCACAGACATTCTTTGTATAATTTATCTAAAGAGCCTGATCGCGTTAAACCAGTTACTATTCTTGCAGCTTCATGTTGAAGCTTGTCAAGAGATTCTACATTATACAAACTTAAACCATCCCAGATCAATTGATGCATACTCTAAAATTGGCCTTACATATGAAAGATAAATTTGATTTAAAGCATTTCTAGAAATTGTAAATTTCAATTTTTTCATTATATTAATTACTTTTGATGCAGATGACAGAATGTTTTCTAAATGAGTGTTCCATTGGCAGTTAGAACTTATCATAACACCTAGATGTTTATGGTTTTCAAAAGATTTTAAACTTAAGTTTTGGATGTAATTGGTCTCTTTTCAAACTGAAAAGAACAGCTTCTGTTTTATTGGGATTAAAATCTACTAGCCATTGATCTGCCCATAGAGAAATAACACTTAAATCATGATTTAACATACCTTCTAAATCTTGAATTGAAGAAGAACAAAACAGAGAACTATCATCAGCATATAACCTGCATAAACTAAGTAAGGATTCAGAAATATCATTAACATAGATTAAAAATAAAAGAGGTCCAAGTACTGATCCCTGAGGAACACCAGCAGAGATTAACTTAAGATCAGATTCATAGGAATTAATTACCGTTTTTTGTTGTCTGTTGTTAAGATAATCTGACATCCACAAGTATTCTGTATGTTAACCAGTACTTTCTCTAACACGCCATACATTATTTATTAGAACTTGACGAACCATATGTCTGCAAAACTAAGCTCATTACCTTAAGCAAACGTTAAATTAATTGCCTGAGAGTCATTCTCTTTGATATGTTATTATATAGTTGTTGTTTTTTACTGCATTACTGTTTGTTTTCACTTCCTTTAATCTCCTCTCTCTCTCTCTCTTGATATAACTATAGACTTTTTTCTCTGCCTGATGAATATATGTATAATCGCATTGATCACGTGTGAACTTTGTATATAGATATATGTGTGTGTGTGTGTACTTTGACAATATACTGTATTGTATACGTCTGAATGAAGTAGTTATTCTGTTTTGTTAATCCCCGCCTTTTCTGTGCCCTGTGAGGATATTGGACTGACACCTCCAGGTGTCTTCACCTGCAAATAGTTATTCAATGGTGGTGATATCTTATCATTTGTTTGGAATAACGTATTTTAATATATTGGCGCCTTAACGGTTAAAGACGTGTATCTCAGCCAGTTCTAGGATAAACAGTAAATACAGGTTTAATTATAGTTACCTTCAACCTCTTAAGCATGACCTTAACCTTTTAACTCGGACCTAGGTCATTAGACAGCAGTTTATCACATCATGTTGAAAATTCTTACACATACGAGGAATTTAAACGCTAGACAAAATCTAAATCATTTACTTTAATGTGACTTTCGGCATTGAGCTATGAACAGGTACCTGTACATCTCAGGATGATGAATAATTTTACCTGGTTATTTCTTGGACATAAAAAATGTTGACAGCTGCCCTTACGCTGAATTTAATTGTATTGCCAGATTTTTACACTGGAAATCTAAATTTCATATCTGCATAATATCAAGTTTAAATCATACAAATAATGTTTTTTATTGTTGGTTTCTTTTCATTGAAATTCTACAACTACTTTAATAAATATTTTAAGCTATTTGCAGTCTTAATCTGCAGATGGCCAGAGGCAAGAACTTTATATATATGTCAAAGACTTACACATCTTCTCTATGCTCAACTTTACCTTCCATCCCATCTCCTTCTCTGCCAAGGAGGGATCAGCATCAAACGAAGCTAAATCACCTATACGCCTTCCTCCTCTTTTGAAAGGTACCTGTGCCGAACAGAAAAATCTGAAGAATCTGCACGACATATAGTAGATTTTATCAAAAATAACAATTAAAAAGGTGAGTTTTTAAATACAGTCCATGTAACAAAACCAGTTAAGTAAGCAATACTCAAGATGAGATGAAATACAATATAGAGAACATCTCAAAATTTTGTTTATATTTGCGATGGCTTAATTTTACATTTGAAACACCACTTATATGCAGCTCTGTTGTAACAGTCAGTTACCAATGCATTATATTTATTAATTCCCTAACTTAGATCGAGGGCTAGTACCAGATCATTGGCCCACTTGAAAATCGTGGACCGATTTGTCAACCGAGGGCCGATTTCTTCCAAATTGTTTACTGATTTCAAATCCACAACGTCATATATGCCGGCATTACAGACGATGTGCGTAAGTGACGTCATATAACAAACGGTTGTTGTTAAACTGATAAATGGACACATTTCTTGATGTCGGCTGCAAACTTGTTCTAGAAAGAATAAAATTGCTCAAGACCAAAACCATGATTGGTTCTGGGCAGAGACAGACTTATTAATGGAGGATACACGATTCTACGCTCACATCTCTAAATAAATACCAAAACATCTCAGTAAATAAAAATATTCCTTTAAAAGGGGCAAAAAGTCGAGAAAAAATGTTTGGAGAGAAAACCAATATTATTCCGGAGAAGTCGGAGAAGGTTGTTGACAGTGCCTCGGCAGAGAAATTATCTGTAAACTGTGAGAAAATATCGGGCTAACCGTTTTCTTTTTTCATAATTTATTATAAATCATTCTCCTCATTAAATGCAACCCCCATCTTTTATCATTTAATTGTATAATGCTTACCCGTTGCGAAATCGGTCCACGTTTTTGAAATGACGTCATCATTTTGGCCAATGATTTCAGATCCAACCAGCGTGAGTAGCTTCCTGTACCAAACAACCAATCTATGTCAGCGGCTTAGCCATCAGTAATTAGCATCCAACATGTGTTAGCGGCCACCCGTATTAAGGCACTAACCTGTGTTACCAGGCACTTGTACCAAGCAGCCAATTGTCAGCAGCAACCTGTATTAAACAGCTTATCTGTGTCAGCGGCCGCATTTATCAAGACCCTACCTGTGTGTGAGGCCACATGTACTGATCAGCAAACTTGTGTCAGCGGCCACTCATACCAAGCAGCAAGTTTTGCTCAATACCGATTTGAAACAATTTATCAACCTGTTTCAGCAGTCACCTTCAGCAGTCACCTATACTTAGCAATCAGCCTGTGTCAGCGGACACATGTACCAAGCAGTCAATATGTGCTTTGCAACCAACCTTTGTCAATGGCCAACTTTACCTTGCAAACAGAATGTTTTAAACAGCCAGCTTGCATATTTTAAAAATTAGATTAGTATGCATTCCACCTCACCTGTTTGTAAGCCACTTTGCAAAGGGCAAATTTTACCTTACTTTGCATCCATAGCCTTGGTCCACCTGTTTCAGGGCTGCCAAATTTCCCTGGGCAAGATCAACCCCTAAAATGAGAAAGTAGCTTTCATTATCAGTAGAATGACCTATGTAACCAGCATCAAACCAAATCAGCTTGTAATTACACTACCGTATACAGTTATATAGTATACGCCTTGATATATATTATTCAATAAAAATATAATGAAACATGACTATTTTACTCGTTACATCTGGAGTTTCGTAATCATTGCCGAGCAAGACTAGCTCCTTGCGGCGACCCACGGCCTCCTGGGCAATAAATGGCATCAGGTTGTTTGGAATACCTAGGGGATCTTCTCCAATTTTCCCTGAGGCATGTGCTCCGACTGGGTTGAAGTAACGCAGAAACACTACATTCCATTGCTGCAGTTAGAACTTTGTAAATTGAGTCTGAATTCATTTTATGCGAAAAATAATATAATCTGATGTATAAGTATAAAACATAAATTAATAAATTTATGATATAGCCCCACTATTCTTATCAAGATCAAAATTAAGTTAAAAGAAAAGGCTCTACCCACTCGGCTTCTGGGACCGGTTTGCCTGAAGGTGACTTTTCATCATTCTATGCAGTATATAATAGTTAATAACAAGATTGAAGATGCGAGTCAGATTCAGTCTTCTGCTTACTCACTAGTATATCAATTTTAATGAGGGCGCCGTGGTCCAGTGGTAACGTATCCGATTACGGATCCGAAGGTTGTGGGTTCGAACCCCGTTGGAGGCAAGAATTATTAATGACCTTCCCATGCGCAAAGTACTGGTCCAACCCAGGAACCGTCGAGAGGGAATTAGTATAAGTTGTAAGAACTTGTTTCCCAATCGACGTTAAATAAATAAGTTTAAACTTAGTATATCAATTTGCGATAAATCCACACAAAAAATGAATGTACTGCAAACTTCAGGAATATTTGATTACTTGAATGCAGTATTCCTTTTTCATATCTGTGAGTCTGAGCTCAAAATATGTTTTAGAATTCAATTCATTATGCTGTTTAATCATTTTAATATAGTAATATATTTATAGTAAAACAATTGTGTGTTTGTTTTCATCAAATAAAGCATTATGGCAACATGAATCAAGCACGTGAACTTGTGCTGTGACAAAGTGCGAGAGAACCATTACGTCCATACGATTTAAACTTAAAATAACTAAAACTAGAAATAGCAAATGTGTTTAATACTCCACACAACGCTTTGACACATAATATTAAGCCTTATCAATGGGTTATTTTAGCAAACTGTGTAAAACCAATTCCAGATTCAAGCTAGCCTTCATTCTATTTAGATAAACACGTGTACCAAAATTATCTTTATCTGTAAACCCTTTCACTCATAGAGGAAACCATGAAAAGACCTATGCGAACAGCATAAAACCAGATCAGCCTGCGAGTAACTCGCAGGCTGATCAGGTTTTATGCTGTTCGCTGCTCCTCAGTGGTCTGGTAATGAGGATTTTACAATTAAATTTGGTAAGGTTTGAGTTTGGCTTTCTGCAGATCAGGCTTTACGTGGTACCTATTGAGTGAGTCAAAATGAGTCTATATGAGGGAAAGGGTTAAGCTTATTATGTTTTATTGATCGGACAATTTTTGACAGAGCCTTGGTCTAAAAGGGGCCATATTAGATTAGAGAAAATTCGGATTCTGCCAAAAGTTGAATCTGGCCTTCATTTTATAGAAATAGATAAAATAAGCCTATGATAAATTATCGATATGGCAAGATATAAGTCGAAAAAGGAGTCTACATTTTACCCGAACCTAGCATTTATTTTTTCTATATAAACAAAGTGTACCAAAATTATTTTAATCGTTTGAGCTAATGATGAGTTATTGATAGATCGAGACATTTTTCACAAATTTTAAGTAAAAAGTGGTCAAAACTATTAAGAATTTCCGGATTTACCCAAAATCGAATTAGGCTTTCATTTTACTGAGATAAACATGTGTACAAAATCATCTAAATCAGTCGAGCCTTTCATGAGTTCTTGATCGCACAAGTTTTATTTATTTATTTATTTATTTATTTATTATTTTTTACAAAAAGGGGCTATACGTTTGTGAAAAAAATCGAAAATTTTCGAAAAGTCGAACGTGGTCTTTATTTTAGAGATAAACATGTGTACTAAAATTGTCTAAATTCCCCTTCCAAAAAGTGAATAATTACTATATGCTGAATTTTCAAAAAACCTATAAAGTAAACTGTTAACCTATGAAATGATTATTAATGATATATAATTTGTACGGTATAGCGTGGGATGTCATCGACCCTAATATACCAACTGGCAATGAAATTTAAGTTTATCTTTCTACCTAAAAAGAAAGTATCTAAATCAGTCAACCTGTTCGAGAGTTAACATCATCATCCCAAGATAGCGAATATTTTTGTCTAGATTTTCATCTCAAAACTTTGAGGGTTTATTACTTCAAGTATCTCAAAACCATATTATAGATGTATAGGTTTACATTGTAGATAATTATATCATAATTTATCAATAATAGTCATGAATTTGACGCAGAAATCATCTGAATACATGGTACTCAAGTTAATATTTGGTTATTTCTTTTACTACTGTAGTATTATTTAATTGTGAGCTGGAAAAAACAAGAGAGCCAATATGGCCCTATTGTCCTCACTTGAGTACTACTACCATTACAAATGGTTTCACAAACCTTATGAAATATAAACTCATCTGATACAAGCTAATTGATCCAGAGAAAATATATAAATAGGTAATCACTACTTCATGATAAAAAATTCCAATATAACATGTTGGCGATATGCAAATGAAGACTTGGTACCTATCAATCCTGTGAGGTTTCATCAAATTAATTTAATCATATTACTCGCACAATGGCCCATAGCTATTTATCAAAATGCTAATTTTAAGCTTATTGGTGATATGCACAACAAGAGTTGATATTAATCAGCCAGAAGAAGTTTCATCAAATTCAATGTATGCGCATTATATACACATATTGTTAAAATGCAAAAAGGTCACAAAATGAAACCACCCGAACGTACTGACGATATGTACAAATTGGTATGAAACGGATTAGAAGGGCTGTTAAGGGCCATAATTTGGTGGAATCGTGCACTCTAGGTTAAAAACATGAAAATTGGCACATATATAAAACATCTCTTACTGATTATTCTTAGATATGAACCCAAGTCAGCAGCGCCCCCTGGTGGCCGTGGCGGCCATTTTTCAAAATGGCCACCAAAAAGTCTCTCTCTCTCCTCTCTCCCCCCCCCCACACTCTCTCTCTATATATAGGAAATAATTTCCTTAAAATATGAACTAAGGCACAGTCTCAGAGCGGGCGAAGCATGATTGCCTTACCTACATGCTTTTAAAACAAAAACAATGACAACAAAAAGCAGGAATTTAAAAAATACACCCCTAGAATATCTCAAAATTCATCAATGTAGTTCTATATCCTGTTTTACTTCAAAGCTGGCAGTGCCCATGCAGGCCCGGTGCAGAGTGTACAATTTGTCAGAAAAAATAGTGAAATGA
>CM037787.1:20474582-20524582 GCA_021229015.1 Solen grandis | reverse complement strand
AAGCTTCTGCGCATGCGAACCGGAAATCGACGGCACGATAAGTGAAGTGTGTCGTTGCTTCGTGCTTCGTTGCACGACGTTCAAACGCGCAGACACGACAAAAAAAACAAAAACAAAAACAAAAAAAAAAAAACAGAAAGAAAGGACGCCAACGTTATCGTGTTTGATTGTGTCTTCGCACTGAGTTTGTGCTTTTGAAAACACAACAGCGCGACATCGCGACAAATTAGCGCGCGGGCAAGACAAAAGTGATTATTTTCACACCGTCGCGCTTCGTAACGGAGCGATTGTGAAACGCGACACCGTGAAGACACGACATGGCAGAAATTATCCACCATAATTTGGTGTAATACACCGTGGTCGGCGATGAAACTTACGACTTCTCAATCACGGAGCAGACTCTCCCAACACTTAAGAGGCCCGTTACAAATTACTTGACACGTGGCCGATTTTAAAACTTGTTTTAAACTGATTGTCGTAAGTTCATGGCCGAAATGGGGGAAATAATTAGAACTCAAAAAGTAAAAAAAAATTTGCTATTCGTCAGCAGTTTGGGGGATAAGCAAACAATGGATAATATTGTAGAACAGTAAGCCAGTAATACCTTCAGTGATAGACAGGTTATTAACAACTAGGTATTGCCAAAGGGATTTGACACTTTTGAACCCTTTTTGAATGCAAAGTAAATATAATTACGCTGGGAATGGGATAAATGTTTAACCTTGCAAACACCCGACACGAAATAACATATTCGTAAAACATTCTGGTAAACGGATTTAAATTAGATAACCTGACTTATATGATTTTGGTCCCGTCTTATGATGGAACGTAATTAACAACAAAGAAATACAAATCATTACATCGTCTTCCTATGCTCAATCCAGTATGTTTGTTTTCTTGCTGTGACTGATGTGTCTCTCTTTGAACAGACTTAAAACTAATTGAATCTGTGGAAAGACTTGTATCAAGTTTGTTGTGTTTGGGCTTAACGTTCTTACTGGAGTAATTCAGTCATATGGAGACTATATACAGATGCCACACTTAGTATCACATTGCAGACATGTGACGCGATACCATATCCAGCCACACTTAGTATCACATTGCAGACATGTGACACGATACCATATCCTGCCACACTTAGTATCACATTGCAGACATGTGACACGATACCATATCCTGCCACCTTAGTTCACATTGCAGACAGTGCACGATACCATATCCGCAATTATCCTACACGGGCCAACCACACCTCACCGCTTTGGGTTCGATCCGGCAGGGTCTTCGGTTTTCATGTCAGGAAGCCTTCCAGTGCTTGCGAAGGTCGTGGTCTACAGAACTAACCTGCATATATGCTTGAGCTATAGAACAGCACGGATCAACACTAACATTATTTCTATACTCACTGTACATTGTTTTATCATTACTTAGGAATGCTACAGCAGCCATTCACTGATTTTGAATGAAGTTGTTTTGTTATGTCACGTCTACTGTAAAATCAGTAATTTTTGTTGACATTAAATTTCGTTGATTATGTACCTTAGGGAATTTCGTGGGTACGTTTACTCCTGGATCTATGTTATAGAAAACGTGAAGTCTATATACGAGACAAGTTTTCGCTGGGATTAATATTCATGGATAAAACCCACCACGAATTCGACGAAAATTAGTGTCCCACGAAAATTAATGATTTCACAGTATAAAAATCGCATTTGCAGCAACAAAATTTTGTACTGGCTCATTTAAGTTTGTCTAACGTGATGTCATATATTTACATCGTACGACGGCGTCCTTAAATTGGTATATACATGAAAGGACAACAAACAATCATACACAGTGTAGTTATGACATTTTATTCATGGGAAAAATGGATATTCACTGCAGACAGTAATCAACAAACAATTTAGAAAGTGAGTTATTCCAAGATAACGAGCCTCTAGCTAATTGATGTAACAAGTGCCAAACACATTTCTCACACCTACCGTATTTCTCTAATAAAAGTTCCGTGTTATGCACTGGCTTTTCCATTGTTACCCGACTTTAAGGTGTCCCTGTAATGGTCCGCACATTTCGGCCTTGGAATGTTTCATTAGGGTACCTTGGTTATCTTGTTAGAGGTTAAGTGGTCCAAGATGTAGCGGGACCATTACAGGGATTTTCCCTTACTTCCTGTTCGGTCCTATGTTTCGGGTGTAAGAGTGTTTTTGTCGCTCGTACAGACACGAGGGTTTTCTTTCCCTCAACATTGACAGGGCCTTTAGTATATGACCTTAATGTGGTTAGAACCGGATAGAACTACTGGCCTTTAACAACGTATTGACTTGACTTGTCATGAAGAAGTTAACACGAAGTCTTTCTAGAGTGACAAGACATCGTAGGCAATTAAATTCAGTATAAGTGTATACGTCAGTGACCTGACGGGCGTTTAACAGAGAAACTACGGTACTAACATCTCCGGAAATTTATTTTCTCCGTTTCAATACAAGCAGTTGGTCTACATTGTCAGGAAAACTGGAGATAATAATACAGCAGAGCATGAATTCCATATACATGAGATCATTATTATATTTACATAACACTTGTATAGGACACTATAGAAGTACGGAGTTATTCCGCATGTACAGTTTAACATCAGTTCCTCTGTCTTATTTTTGTTTGCTCCATTATTTAAGTTTAAGTTTAAACTTATTTATTTTACGTCGATTGGGAAGCAAGTTCTTATAACTTATACTAATCCCTCTCGACGGTTCCTGGGTTGGACCAGTACTTTGCGCCTGGGAAGGTCATGAACAATTCTTGCCTCTAACGAGGTTCGAACCCACAACCTTCGGATCTGTAATCGGATACGTTACCGCTGGACCACGGCGTCCATTCTTTAGTAAATAAGACTTTATCTATAAATATGTCTGATTATATTCAACTGGATTCTTGGACTCATTATATTTTAATCAATAACAAATATAAATAAATATAAATAAATAAATGAACAACAATAAACAAATAACGAGAAAAGCTCCTGAAATAGTCATATTAAAACCCCTTCCCCTAAAAAAACAACAACAAAAAAACTAAATATACAAAACTTGAAAATATTTTATACATACAGACGAATCAATACCAATAAATAAGATCATTTTTTGAAAAAATGAATGTCATCAAAAGACATTCACGTTTCTTAATATTCAAATCTTCATGTTGATAACTTTAGATTAAATGTGAATTAAGAATACGCTCAATTAGAATTTTGAGGTAGGGAGCATCTCAGGTAAAGAAATATGGTGAATTGGGCGCAAATATGTGGCTAAAAAGGAGTTAGTGGTTTTGTCAGTGTTAATATTAAATGGAATACACATCAACGCATCATAATTATCTTTCTATAGGTATTTCCTTAATAACAAAAAGGTATTCATATAGGTTAATATAAACTTGCTCTAATAAAATCTGCTCATTCCGCGTACTTAAATGTAACAATTTCAACAAGTCAACCCGAGGGTCATAACAAAAAGTCAACAACTTTCATGTAGATCACTCTCTCGTCTGTGATCACTTTCTTCTAATCATCTTCTCAAGTACATGGAGACGCCATTTTTGCGCTCCTGCAAAAAAAAAAATAATAGAAAAATAAATAAATAAGATAATACATTTATATATATATAGATGAAGAAGAACAAGGAGGAGGAAGAGAATAATGGTAATGGTGATGATCCTGATATTGTAAATGGTGACGATGATGTTATTGGTAATACTGTTGATGTTGATATTGTTAATGGTGATTATCTTGATAGTGATGATAAAAGTGATGATGTAGATATTGATCATTATGGTGATGATGTAGATATTGATCATTATGGTGATGATGTTAATATTGATGATAATTGTGTTTATGTTGATATGGAAGATAATGGTGATGATTTTGAAATTAATGATAATGGTGATGTTAACAGTGATGATAATGGCGATTATGTTGACATTAATATTAACTGTGATACTTTGGTATTGTGAACGACGACGATGATGATGATGATGATGATGATGATGATAATTTAATTTTCATAAATAAAACAATAAAAAAAAATGAAATAAAAAAAATCTATATCTAGATACGATTGTTACAATTTATGTTCAACCTCACTGTGTTTCTTAACGATTGTATGGTGCACATACATTGAAAATTAACATTTCAGTTAGCGCATACACGTTGCGCTGTCGACGGTTTAACCTTATATAAACAAACACAACTAATCACAAAACACATGAAAAATAAAAGAAAGTATGTCAGCATTAGAATCAATTCAAATAGTTTACTTACCTTTCGGGGGCGGGTGAGCTCGAACTGAAGAATAATAATAATAGTCTTCAATGGGAGAAATGGCTCGAGATCAACACTATTATTAATGATAACGTGGGAAAGTGCATCTCAAAATGTTCCGAATAAAACCTATAATTGAATTGATAATTGGAATTCATTTTTTGTTTGTTTGTTTATTGGGTTTAACGTCCTACCGAGAGTATTTTAGTCATTTGGAGACGATGTCTACTTGAGACAGATATAGTGCTGCCACACTGCAGTATCACGTCGTAGGCATGTGGCATGATACCACACATCCAATCACATTATCCTGACATCGGGCCAACCAGTCCTGCAACTACCCTTATATGCTGAGCGTCAAGCAAGGGGATTATACCGGTACCATCTGAATTCACTTCTTAGTACACGTAATTGTACTGTGACCTTATTTGCATATAAAAGTAAATCAGGAAGAACTAAGCGATGGAACTTTTGTATAGCAAGAATGATCAGAACATGTTTATAACGAACATGGCTGCAATTCAGTGTTGAATTATATACTGATCAAGTACACCGTATGATGCACGTCCAACTCGACAAGTAGGCATTTATGTCTACAGATAAATAGAAGGACAAAAAAACAAAAAAAAAACAAAAAAACTTTCCGGTGTAAGGATTTCAATGAGAAAGAAACAGTAAAACAAAAACAACAATAATTACAACAACAACAACAACAACAACAACAACAACAGATTTACCGGAAGTAAGCGGGATGGCAGGTGGGACAGGCGGGGGTGGTGGGGGTGGTGGGGGCGCTACATGTCGGGGTTCACTTCTCGGTAGGTAGGATATACGGGTACTCGGCCGTCGGTAGAAGTGCCGGCGGACTTTCTTCCTGCATTTACTAAAAAATGAAAATAAAATAAAAATTAAAAAAAAAAAAAAAATCATCAAAGCGTGAAATTTTCAAGGATTAAATCGCAAGTAATTTCATTATTAACTCAATTTCATTATCTGACTTAATTTGCTCTTGGGCCCGCCAATTCGTTCCCTGTTCTGTGATGCCAGGAAGGAATGGGGTACAATGTACAATTATGTAACAACCAATAAACAGTCGATAGAGCACTCGCCCTGTTCGCGGGGGTCCCAGGTTCGTGCCACCTTCTGACAGTACAGTTCACACATCTGGATACATTGAAATAACATGTCGGGATATTTGTAAAATAAATCCAACAGCAGAAGTTAGACATGAACTGAACTGGATTCCTGACAGCCATTTCTTAGGTTTTCACTTTTATTTACCGAAGTAATGTCACCGAAATCATGGGAGCGAATAAAGGACAAATTACAAGTGCGTCATATGTTATGTTCGTATTGACATTGAATTCTTATTATTCAAAGATAAAATTAAGCATACTTTAGAAACATCTAATAAAAGATCAAACATTGGTAAACCCTTTAACTGTTTGTGTTGACACTAACACTGTTTATTGTTACACTTTAGTGTACAGACGGGAATGATAAATCGATGTTACACAGAACGATATAAATATGTAATTGTATTCATTATTCTTAACACAAAGTTACAATTCTATTATTACTCAATATGTGTTAATGAATATAATTTAACCCTGCCTAATATAAATAAACATGTTTGAACTGCATATATTTATACCACCAGGAAGGGGACTAAACGGTTTTTGAATTGAATGTTTGGTTCTATTATGACTATGCGAATATACTATCATAGATAATTATAAATTGAATGTGGGTACTGTGCAGTCGCCAAGTAATATAAACAAAAATGAGTGTGCAAAGTTGATAATATAACTTTAAAACACACCCTTTCTGATGTGAATATAAGTATATAATTAGTTTTAATACTACATCTCAATTCAGAAAAGCTACAGAATTAATCCAGTAAACTACAAATGTCTTTTAAGCTCCATTAGGCAAAAAAAAGGGTCGGTAGATCGGCCTTTTTTTTTTTTTTTAATTTTTTCTTGTCTTTCTCTATAATTCTAGAGGGTGTGACGAAAAGCAATGTTTTGCAACCGTGATAACCCGAATGTTAGGGGAAAACAAGTCGGTATCAATATAATAATAATAATAAAAAATAAACAAATAGGGTTGGTCGGGTTAGTGGAGACAAGTAACTTTTTTTATTACGCCTAACTTAAGAAACTCTGAATCCTATATGTTTTATACTAAACCTAATATTGGTATTAATGTATCAGAGCTGATATCAGTATGCAAACCGAAGATTATAATTGAAGCGTCTGACTTGACTTGACTTGACTTGACTATTTGAGTTAACCGTCCTTTCGACAGTATTTCAGTCAGATAGCGACGTCAAGCTAATTACACGTGGAGGAAGACCCCGAATGCACAGAGGCATCCTGGTAGAAACACCGACCTACCGCAAGCAAGCTGGAAGGCTTCCTCACATGAAAATCCGAATGACCCTGCCGGGATTTGAACCCACGCGGTGAGGGGCTGAGTGAGTGTTTAAGTCAGCGACTTACAGAAGCCTCTGTCGTACTAATCGGCACGGTAACTAATACGACAGCAGTTGAATTCTTATATCACACATTGACATCAAATTATACAAATCAGATTGTGGGCTGATTCAAAATACATGTATAAAACTGTTGTAAGATTCAACAATGATTATAAAGGGGCAAAAGAAAAGATAGAAAACTGCAATGACGAAAGTATTAATGCTAAAATGGAAAGAAAAGTTGCGCTTGCAAAGATAATTAGAAAATTGTTCAGAGTATATCTTTGGCCAAGTTTTTTTCGGTTGTAGGTTGTAATGTTGCTCATGACGCAGTAAGGTCTAAAATATGGCCATAATAATCAGAAAATGATTTCTAGCCATTACAATAAACGAAAGAAGAAAGAAAGAAAGATTAGGTATATTTGGACTCACCAGTGACGACAAAAGGCGCGGCATCCATTACTGCCCCTGCATGTAAAGGCCAGCCAGCCGAGGTAGAGGAGGATGAAGATCAAGAGAATGACACAGGCAACCAGCCAGGCGATGTTCTTCGGGTCCTCCAGGAACTCCCGGTACCGGTCGGTGGTTGTCGTGGTGCTCGTGGTCGTCGTGTCTGAACAGGACAGATATTGGAAAAGCAAGTATCAATATCACCAGTTTATTGTGGTTGATTTGAGGCATGTCGCGGAACACGTCGGCGGCGCTAAAAGACACTAAAACAGTCAAACGTGTTCGCGGTTTGGCGGGGCGCCAGGTGAAAAGTTGAAACTTTGTAGCGAAAAGATGACAATGGTGCCCTGCAAGATGAAATGTGACAAAAGTATGCTTCGCCTGGCGGGTCATATGTTGTCACAAACTTCCGATTTTCGTCCTGTGTCCCGCAAAGGAAAATGTCGCCAAAGTTTGTTAAAAGACATTGTATCCGCCATTGCGCGTATACCGACTGTAGGTCTATAGCACAGTGGCATGTTATTCCCCGTCCATCTGTAAATCTATACATGTTTTGTCGTGTTTTGCCCGGCCTGGCGCTTAAAAAGAATTTAACTTTGTGTTGAAAATACGAGAGTCCGAGGCAAATATAGAAATATTATTTTGTCCTCTTTTCCCCTTTCAGACTAGCGCCATGGGAACCTGTGATATGAAACATGACAACTAGCTGTCTTCGGGCATCCGTTCATAATGGCAGATTTTTTTTTTTTTTTTTTTTTTTTTTTACTTTCTTCAGCATCTTTTGTCTCGGATTAGGCAGCGCGATTCTACTTTATATGCACACAAGGTGATAAGAACAAAGATATCAAAAGCAATAAACTTTGAGTTTGACTGGTCTTGTTATAAATTCACTTGCGCAAGGGGGAAATGATGAAAAAGTAACTTTTAATAGTGTTTCTTGAAAACAAATACATGTACGAGTAATAGCAGAGAATAGCAATTTTTACCGGATATTATGATCACTATGGACGCCGTATCTGACAAACCGCCGACGTCAGACGCTGTTGCTGTGATAGTTACGGAAGTGGCATATCCGATAGCGTTTCCATTTGGCGACGTTGCTACAGTGATGTCCCCGTTAGCATCGATTGAGAAGTACTCAAGAGACAAGGACGTTTGATCAAGGCTGTACGTGATCACACCGTTACTTCCGGTGTCACCGTCGGTCGCCGTTATTCTGCCGACAGCTGTCCCGGCAACGGCGTAATAACTGACGTAGAATGAATACGACGTCGGGGAGAACACAGGAGTGTTGTCGTTACTGTCAGCTGCAATAAATTAAACATGAAATAAGCACAAAAATCGGGTGACAGATTTTTTGAATTCAAAATATAACTGTGCTCAAACATAACGTTGAACACCTTAAACGAACAAATTTTGATGAAAGATACTAAATATCTTTTGTTTTGTTTTTTTGTCATAAGGTTGCATTTATTCTTTTTATGTTGATTTAAAGATTTTTTAAGTTATATGACGTAAAATAGATATAATCAACAATAACGTCATTGCAGCTACGGTACCTATATTTATTGTTAACGCTGCCGTGTCGTACAATCCGCTCGAATCCGTCACGTTCACGGTACAAGCAACAGTTGATGACAGGGTACCGGTGTCAAGGTCATAATCTGATTGAAACGAAACCTGGCCGGAAGTGGGGTCAATGATGAAGTATCCTGTACTCGTGCCACAGTCTAAAGTCAGAGTTATGACGTCACCGGCGTCTGGATCGGAATGACCAAATGCCGGCGTTCCTATTACCTGACCTGCCTGAAAATTGTTATTTTAGTAATGAATTATTTTTAAATAGAAAAGAAACGTGATACTCATTTATTTATAGAAAACATATTGTTAAATTACAGAATGGAATGAATAAATGCGATGAAAAAAGCTATTATATACACGATATATGTAATGTGATATCCCCGTTTCAAATAATCATAATGAAAGAAATAACTAAAATGATTTATTAATCTGCTGATTCACGTATCCCCGACTACAATGACAAACGTACCGATCCTTCTGGAGTTGACAAGGTGTAACTTGATTGGCTAAAAGCGGGAGCCTCGTTTACATTCGAGACATCGATAACGAGGCTGTCGGTGTCTGAGGTCACGGGGTCAGAAACTGTGACAGTAAAGGTGAAGGACAACGTTCCCAGCGTGCTAAGGGCTTCGTAGTTCAGTGCGCTAGAGATGGTCACCTCACCGGCTGAAAGTACAGAGACATACACTTGTGAAGCCTGAAGCTAACCTTGAGTAATAGGTAGTCAATGGTTGACCTGATTTACACAAAAAGATAACACATGAATTTTTGTGATACTGTCTGTGAGCAGTTGACCTAGCTGTGAATGGGAAAGGTTGGAGTTCAATTTCAACTGGAACTGGAAAGGTGTATTTTTTTCCCATACTCATGATATTGTGCCATAACAGCTTATGTACAAAGTAAAAAGTCAATGGAACTTTTCGTCAAAATCAAGAACTAAAAATGTAGACATATTTTCTATTAAAATAATTTATGGTAACAAAAATCAAAATTATTCCTTGTTGATAAGGCCCCAAGCTCGCGCATTAATACTTACAACATAAGGCATCGGTAAGGTTGTAATGACGTATGAGAGGCATCTAAAAACAAGATGTATTTTTCTAAAATAAGACCATATTTGACGAAACAAAATCTGGAACAGTATAAAGTCGAGCGCGTATATCACCTCTGAATAAAAGCTAACCTGTGAACAAAGGCCAGAAGCTGGACTACCAATTCTAGGTATCAAGAGAAAAATTCATCTTAAAAATATAGAAGACCAATCTACAGATAACGGCAAGTTTTCAGTCTCCCTAAGCCTTTGTTTACAGATTTTACTCCAATTTGATATATTTTTTTTTCTTTTTTTTCCTTGTTTATCATCAAAAAAAAATAAAAAAAAAAAAAAAAAATACTTATTTTGCAAACACATCGAAACCTTTTATAACATTTACAGCATTATCTTATTATTAAGCAGATTTATTTCCCAAATATTTCTACTTCATAGCTCAGAAAATATTTAAAAGGAACATGAGCCTAGCCGAGAGTTCGGATACACAAATCTAGAAGTTATCAACAGCACAGTTTCAGTTGAAGCTAGGACTAACGTTACCATGGTGAATACCGAGACCACCATACCAACCGATCTATGTTTATACCGGTAGGCTGGTTATCAGTTAGGCGAAAAAGAAAATATGTTGTTTGTTTTCACTAACATTTATGAAAAATAGGGTCGCGGTATGTCGGCTGATTTTTTAAAAACTTTTTTCCTTTTTTTACCTTATTTTTTAGAGGAAGTGACAGAAAACAGTGTTTTGAAACCGATATAGCCCGAATGCTACGCATAAAAAAGTTTGGTACAAAAAATAGGTTCGGTCGGGTTAGTGGAAACAAGTAACTTTTTTTTTATTACGCCTGACCAATATTTTTTTCGTATTGTTCACTATCTTAATATCATAGTTGTGTGCCATTTTATAGTCTTTGACAGACAGACACATAGACAGAGAGAGAGAGAGAGAGAGAGAGAGAGAGAGAGAGAGAGAGGGGCGGGGGTTCAGTATGATGTGGCACATTTTATTAGCTCAGGTAATATGCTGAAATATTGAGATCATATTTTCAATGGTATTTTTACAATATGTCAACACATTGACAATAGTTTTGACATGTTTGAGAACCATTTAATCCAGCAGTTTAAAGGGGTCATGTTGTACCATTGGTTTCGTACATAATAATTTACCAATGATTAGCACTACAGTATTCATGAATACAAAAAAGCATTCATTTTTACTGACACTATATTTGCCTTTTGAGCTCCTTGATGATTAATTGAAAACGCGGTTTACGAATAAATGATTTACGCAAATAAAACGCTTTCTCTGCTATTCAGATTTTATTCATTCGAGAGATCTCATCAAGTTTATCAAAATAATTAACAATAGATTTTTTTTGAATGACACTTAACCTTTCAGTGTAGTGCCTTTGACGTTTCATTGAGATTTGTCCATTATTCATTACAAAACATATTCTATACCGTATATTTGATGTATGGCATTTCGTATATATTAACGAAATGATACCTAGAGTCTATTTAAATAAGTGCGCTTAAGTGTTCCGCAGTGGGCAACTTTATTTGTCATCCAATGAAAAAGCAGCATTCCTTTCTATTTTGATAGGTTAATTTTAATAGGACCGAACTCAATACAAATTTAGCTCACATTCAACTACAATTTTTATAGTGATTTTGTAGTAGCTAAATAGAACATACCTGTCAGAATGTTTGCATATCATCCGTAGCTATTCTACAGAAATAAGAAACATTCTCCGGTTGATATATTTTCTAATTTCTGTAGATCAGCACGAATGAAGACTAACATATACGTAGTAGGGATGGGTACTGCATGAATTTTCGTATCGCGATATATCGGGATATGCTTGAAGCATATCGCGATACATATCATGATAATAAATGGCTCAATATATACATGTATTCTAATCTTCACTGATCAAATTATCTTATAAAAATAAGTTTGACAATAAATAGTATAAAAGTAGCGTTAAATATTATGATTCTCTTGAATCGTTGAGATATGCTGCTTGTTTATGTTCATGTAGATCAAATATATTAACATTCGGGTTATCTATTTGGAATTATGAATCCAGTTTTAAAAATGTATTATTCTTTCAAAAATATTTTTGTTCAAGTTAATTACTACCTTAATGGTCTTAACAAGTAGCATGGATAACCATTTAAGTTAAACGATTATAATAGTCCCAGTTATTGTTTACCAGCAGTAAATAGTAGTTGGTTTCTTTCAATTATGTTCTTAATTTATTTTGTTTTTATCATAACTGAATAAGGGAAGTCTCAACTTTAAGAGAGATTAATATTATCCTCTTACACAAACTGCAAGGTTTAGTTCAACGCCGGATGGCGGTGGTGTCATGTGAAATGAAATGTCAGATTTGTCGTTTCGTCGGTACAATTTGCCATAGAATATTATTAAAGTAACGACATAATCTCTCTAAATATCACATACATGTATTACGTATATGATATGTAATTAATCTCGCGGTTGAAATGCACGCAGATGGTAGATTAGAAATCCGGAAATGATCCGCGCTTAAAATAGCCTATAAGTGAAGAATCATGCCTATTCTCAGGCTACACAGACGAAGTCTTAAGTACCTATAGCTTTTAATTAAATGAATGACTGTATTTGAAAATAAATTACAAGTAGAACAAGAGCTGTCCGTAACAAAAATATCCGGTACGTTGCTTTGACCGAAAAACTGCCGCATTTTAAAAAAAATCACTAATTCACGACACTCATTACATACGTGCCCAGACTACAAAACATTTTTTTGAGACTTTCTATGTTTAACATTATCAGTTATTTGGTTGAGTGATTAAAAACTAAGAAAACTAACTGCTGGAGTTTAGATCGAAATAGCTGGTGCCCGTCCCCGGGGCTGAGGTCCAGGAGAACGTCCGTGTCTGGGTGGTATCGTCATCATCGTACGTGACGGTGTATAGCGTGGTGCCCACTGCCGTGTTCTCAGGGACCGACCGGGTGTGGGGCAGGTTGGTCAAGGTCACTGGGTTGTTGATATCTATAACAGCGGTGAACAACATATTGAATTATGATGCTTATTACTACTTTGCTGGAAGGACCAGAGTGTGACTTTCAGATGGCCGACTATTGTGGCATGGCATCTACATACGGGCTCTTCTAGGTAGGGCCACATTCAGGTATCATCTTCAGGTAATCCATCCATCATTAAATTATAAACATGGCTCATCAAGCGATCGTGGGGATTTTATTGTAAATGCAAGACTTTATAGACTTAGAGCGAAAGAGACTGTGGATGCTTGCGTCTGCACTGAAGTCTATTAAAGCATTTGAAGGACCATGATTATAATTTGAAGTTGGATGTATTACGTAAAGATATCTTTGACTTTTCTGAAATATCGAATTCTTAAAACAGCTGTCTAATTTACTCGATGAAGTAAACACATAAATATCAAGAAACTTAAAGCATACACACCCTCTTTCAATAAACACTGAACTTCATTTAGTTGTTAACTGGTTAAAAATACGGAATTATTACCTGAAAAAGTGACGGTTAGAATTTTCGGACCGACAGTGTTTTTTCCGTCGGATACAGTAATGTTGATGTCGTATCCGACGATTGTTTGAGCGGAAACGTCTTGTGATATCTGGATTGCTCCGGCTGAAACATACCACGGTATCAAGTTTATAGGACTCTTATGCATGATATTTAGAATCATAAAAAATACATGTATTCCGAAAGTATGAGCTATCAGACAAACAATGGCCAACAAAAGTTTTAAATGATTTTTATCAGCTGTACCTTAGATTATGATTTTATTTTATTATTTTGAACAGCTTTTTCCATATTGGCACCGAAAAAAAGTACAAACATACATTTCTATTATGAAATTGTCGTATACATGTATACTATGCTTTTGGTATATTATAATGCTTTGTGATTCTCAATATCTACATTAGTGTTCCAGAACCTTGCTGTACATGTAAACTATTTTGTGTATTCTCTACCTATACAATATTAGATACATGTTGTTTGAAATGTTATTTTTTTAAAGTGTATGTTTTGAATCACCCCGTAGGTTTGAACTATCATACACTTAGGATATATGTATATAACTTCTAATTATGATATAAATCTAGCTTGATTGCTAAATGCCTGTGAAATCTAAATATAAATGTGTGATTGTGTATGCGCGCGTGCGTGTGAGCGTATGTTTAATCCCGAGAGGAAGAGAGGGAGAGAGAGAGAGAGAGAGTATCGCATTTAATGAATATACGTACAAGCAAAAATCTGAAACGGACATCCGGTCGGATCACATGACATGGAAAACGTCAGATCATCATTTTCTGCGTCTGTCACAATGACTTGAAATACGTTGGCTCCAATTGCCAGTGACGTGGATATAACTGTCGAATCTGGGGGGAAATACATCGCACGTTCGCCTGATATGCATGTCATATACAATGTACTTTAAGCATCCGGTTTGCTTGTTTGTTTGTTTGTTGGGTTAAACGTCCCACCGACAGTATTTCAGTCATTTGGAGACAATGTCTACTTGAGACAGATATAGTGCTGCCACACTGCAGTATCACGCCGTAGACATGTGGCATGATACCACACCAAGTCACATTATCCTGACACCGGGCCAACCAGTCCTGCAACTACCCTTATATGCTGAGCGCCAAGCAAGGGCATCCGGTATGCAATAAATTTAAATACATGACGTCATTTTTCAGGCATAAAGAGGTCGTATTTAGGAAAAATGGTTTCGTTTGAGTTATATATCGCAAATACATAGCATTGTTTAAAGATGCGCAGTCATCTAAACACGAAGTACAATATTCAGCGATATATCACACAAGACAAAACTCTATTTTCATCCTAATACGTTTATCAGAATACTTAAATTAAAAAGGGGTACAAACGTGTCGGTTTAGTTTATTGATCTTAGAACTACTTTAGGAGTTATGTAACGTCATATACGAGTAAACGTCATCTTTGAACAGTGTATATATACGCTGCACTCCTCTTTATATACTAGCATATTTTGTTGATCGTGTTAAAATAATAATATAGTAGTAGTGTTAGTGAACGCTGTTTCCGAAAATAAATCCGAAAACTTTCCCCATATCCTTCAATAGGCGTTTATCAGAAAAAAATGTATTCTTGATAAATCTAATTAGATCAAAATTAAAAAAATCACGTTTCAAAATATACCGCTTACTCTGTAAATTAATGAAGACCGGTGCTGCATTCTTGACCAAGTAGACTGTGAATGTTTCCGTGTCCGTTAGATCCCCGTCTGTGCAGTCGATGCTGAGGTCATACTGATTCAGGGTGTTGTAATCTAGACCAGGGTCTTGGTTCACGTAGATTCCGTAATCTGTAACCAATACGATTTTACTTACTTCGTAAATTTCCGGATTCAGTCGGAATGTGTTACGAAATTTCACGATCTTCTAAATTGCGTTGTCTACAACGTAACATATTACCACTCGGAATTTCCGTTAACCTTCAAGGCATTGAGAGACTGTCAGTGGGTAATCATGAATCAAGGATCGAGTCCAGATGACTTATTACGAGAAACTAAAGTAGCATAAGAAGGTGTGGAGGTTTTGGCTTCATATGACCTTTGACTCTAGCGAGTTCATCCCTGCTAAAATGCTGGAATCAGACTCACATTTATAGCCATTTCATGAAAATCTAATTCAGTTTAGCCTTTTCAGTGTGTTGATTTTATGATCAGAGGTGTCGAACATGTCAAGTTTACTATCTCCATAAGCCATGTCAAGTTTACTATCTCCATAAGCAATGTCAAGTTAACTATCTCCATAAGCCATGTCAAGTTTACTATCTCAATAAGTCATGTCAAGTTAACTATCTCAATAAGCCATGTCAAGTTAATTATCTCAATAAGCCATGTCAAGTTTACTATCTCAATAAGTCATGTCAAGTTAACTATCTCAATAAGCCATGTCAAGTTAACTATCTCAATAAGCCATGTCAAGTTTACTATCTTAATAAGCAATGTAAAGTTAACTATCTCCATAAGCAATGTCAAGTTTACTATCTCAATAAGCCATGTCAAGTTTACTATCTCAATAAGCCATGTCAAGTTTATTATCTCAATAAGCCATGTCAAGTTTACTATCTCCATAAGCAATGTCAAGTTTATTATCTCAATAAGCCATGTAAAGTTTACTATCTCCATAAGCAATGTCAAGTTTACTATCTCAATAAGCAATGTCAAGTTAACTATCTTCATAAGCAATGTCAAGTTTTCTATCTCCATAAGCCATGTCAAGTTAACTATCTCCATAAGCAATGCTGCTTTTTCAGGGAAAGCATTTACAAGGGTGTTTTTAATCTTAAAGCCTGGACAAGGTAAGTAGACGTAATTGATTTGTATGATAAGATATATTTTTGTTCATGTTTGCCCAGGTTAAAAATAAGGCTTGTAAATAATTGTTTATTGTTGACTATGTTGTGCTTTAATATGTGATTTATGATTTTTATTCAGAATAAAATAAAACATTAGACATAACCGTGTTCTATATAATACGCGAAGTGATTATCACGACGTGTATTTCTTACAAATACACAAAATGTCCACCGGTAGCTAAACACAGTTATTCGGATGACACGATTTTCGAACATTTCAGTCAGTCCGCAGACCGTTCGAATGATCATAAATGGACTGTAGCAGAAACTGGACCAAAATACCATTGAATAATTCATTACAAATAGTGAAGCTGTTGACTCCGAAGCGCACAAGAGTATATGTAGAATAGATACAGATACTGCTTGAAACGTCAGTGACAGTGGATGAAGCAATTCGTAAAGACCCTTTGCACAAAGTTTAAATCCAGAAGAAAGTGTATTCATTCCATGTGTACCTAAACCATTTACAAGGAAAAAGGATCATCTACTCTAAAGATTGACGATATTTAACAACTGCCCCGAGAACTTAACAGCATGGAAAGCTTCCTTTAAGGCTATAATGAATGAAATGGCAGTAACGCCATTACAGGAATTGGATTTTCTTCTAAAATACACAAAACAGGAGTCCTGTAGGTAAATGGTTCATATCAAGGCAGCAAGGGCCTTGCACATTGTTGGGATGTGGATATTCTGAGTTAATTGAAACATCAATGAAATGGAGGATTGACTGCGACAGACAGTAAAAATAGTAAGAACTTTCAGACTTTGTTTCTGATAGTCATTAAAGCAATTAAAAAAAAAAAAAAAAAAAAAAAAAAAATGAAGCCTCTTTTTGAAAATTTTGATTTATCATCGGGGTGTCACTCATTATTTGATAACTTCCACTCGATTTGCAAGGAAAATGGACTTCGTTTGCAGTTAGATATATGAAGGCCCATAATATGGTGCACCCACCATTTTCTCACTTTGATATTTTTATCCGTGATCAGTGTAAGATACGGAATAACCCCAGTTTCAGTTATGACATGCAATATGAGAAGAAAGGGATAAAAGCTTCAGAAAATTAAATATACAAGAATGACTGACGTTCAGAAATCGTTAAATGCAGAAAAAGGCATGAATGCCCGCTTCATCAGACAAATCATTCATTAAATGCATATCGATTACCTAGAGAAACCCCGATTCAGTAAAGATTAAAGTTCCTTAGAGAGACAAGGATTTGTGTCAAGCGTTGTGAAGATTCAACCCATATGAAACAATACTTCGTAGCAGTAGTTAAATGTAGAACACAAGTCATGATCATGCAACGGTTTTACATGACACCTCAAGTAAAAGGAATGCTCAGGAAATTAGAAATCATAGCGAGCATGGCCGGGAGAGGTTTCATGTCAGTGCAATGTGCACACAGATGTGTGGTCGGTTCTCAGGAAAATCGTCTGCCAAGATTTTTCACGCGAATGAATATTTGGGTAATTAGCCCAACAATGGAGACTTATATCTGAAAGTGCCATGCGGTCATCAGGATTGTAGGTAACAGGCGCTAAACCTGTCATCATTTTATAAATAAGTGTGTCAAGCGTCGAAAGTTACTAGGAGCTCTTGAAACGCAGAAAATGGCCAACCTTCCTTCTGAAAGGTTGGAACTCTGACCACCTTTTACGAATGTTGGAGTAGATTGTTTCGGCACACACATGGTTTTAATTATATATCGTATTGGATAATAACTTTATTTTGGTTATGTTGATGAAGAAAAATAGTGGCTGCTCTACCAAGGCGCATACTTTAAAAACCCAAAGGTCAAATTTATATTGCCTTTTAAGATGAAACTGCTCCGAGAAAAAAAAAAGAATGACGTGAATGCCCTCTGAACATTGACGAAGCACCAAACACCCCTGTGAAATCAGTTTTCTCGTAGATAGTGCAAATAATCTGCCAGATCCGTCCGTTCAAGCAGAACTGCGTCCCAAGATGGCAAAAGGACACAAACCTCTCTGAAGCGCATTTTTTATGCAAGAAAAACCAAGCATTAGAAAATGAACGTAAACGCTCCTCAACGAAACAGCAACAAAAATCACAAATCATCAAAAAAAAAACAAACAAAAAAAACAACAACAAAAAAACAAAACAAAACAAAACACTGCTGGCTCGACTGATGAAGAGGAACGGTACTATCTATACTGCCTTAAACTCTATTCCAAGTCCATGTACATAGAAACGTGGACAGAATGTATAGACTGTAGTGGGTGGGCCCATGTAGATTGCACAAATGTAGATAACACCGTGCGTTCGAGGGGGGGGGGGGGGGGGGGGGGGACGGGCAATGAAGAGTTTATTGGCGCTGTGACTGACGTTGTATCAAGGAGCTCCACCTTAACCATCTATAAGCCTTGTATACATCATGTGTCAATCAAACATATTTTAGTTGAAATAAAACAATTGCTCCAAAATGTTGTTTACAAGAATTGACCATGAACGACGCATTTATGACCCCGAGTTTTTCCGTAGGCATATACATAAAATTAAAAGGGTTATATATCAAAGATTAGAAAAAATGTTAAAAAAATATCAACTAGCCCTGGTCATCCTATAATGATAGCGATATTTTGATAAGTAATTCATAATATGATGACCTTTGACCTACCAGTTGAGGCGGTTATCTGACGTACGGTAAACGGATAGGACGCGGGTACGGATGCAGCCAGTGAACACGAGACCGAGGTAGCGGAGTCCGTGGCATTGATGGTGAAGAGCAAAGTTTCTGCCGTAGTGTCCTCACTCAGTGATACAGAGCTTGGCAGATTTTGTATCACTGGAGCCTAAATTGGAAAAAATAAAACTTATTATGCATGGATACCTGTAGAGAAATATTCTGAAAAGCTTCTTGTGATGCAATTGACCCTTTTTGGTCCTTGATTTTTAGCTACAGCGTATTAATCACAGCCACCACGCAAATAACGTCATCCAATATGAAATGACGTCAACATGACGTCGCTTAACGTTGATAAGTTAACAAAGCGTATATTTACATGCAGAAACCCTATCTGTTATTCTGATATTTTTGTGGAGGCGACCTGTAAAGGGAGACCACTGCTTTAGAGATTCGTGTCTTTTCAAGTGTGCTACATTTCATCAACTGTTACAGTAAGGTTGTGGTCATAAAAATTTGACAATCTGTTTTCATTGTCACTTGTTCGTGTACTATATATGTCCTATGAACTTTGATGCCTTTGTTATGACGAAAATCTAAACACAGTATACCTCGTTGGTAACGGTAACGGTTAGCGTTGACGTCGTAGTTTTTCCACACTGATCCGTGGCTGTAAACGTCAGTGGCGTTGTTGACGTCGACGTAAACGTTGTTGCCGTTGAAAGAATTTCTATAATATATATCGATATATAAACAGTATATATATCGTCTTTTTCAAAATATTTAGCTCTAGGAGAAATAAAACATATTCCTTAAGAATTAATACTCTTATTTTTTAATACATGTATAGTATTTTGACGATTTTGCGCTCTTTAATGGTGATAATAATTAAAACACTTCTAAAAGCTAGAAAGGTGAATTATGGTACTTGTTTATGATATGGTATCGATAGCCGCTTACTGGACGTAGTGTCGAAGCTGAACTGGGCATTGGTAGTCATGGTTACCGCCATAGTGCTAACGTCGTCCGGATCAGGGTCTGAGGCGGTAACCGTAAACAAGGAGGTTCCCGAGGCGACAGAGTTCACTATAGAAACTGTATTGGGCAGGTTACTGAACGTCGGGTCGGAACCTGGTATTGTACATGCAACAGAATCTGAGAACATTGATAAATAGAAACAATAAAAGACGAACATTCTGTTGTTTTACATGTGTAATTTAACATGCGTGCTTCAAACTAAAAGCAATTCTGCAAGACTGGAAAATTGTTTTCTGCATCAGGCCAATGCTGCACCACACGCACCTGCACAGAAATGTGTGATCGGTGTTGAATGTATGAGTCAACCA
The DNA here is from genome assembly GCA_021229015.1 of Solen grandis. NCBI lineage: Eukaryota > Metazoa > Mollusca > Bivalvia > Adapedonta > Solenidae > Solen > Solen grandis. The sequence goes on along the minus strand of CM037787.1, from coordinate 20,504,282 downwards.
CCATATTCCCTGATCCGGTGCTCATGGTATTTGCTAAAGTTCCGGAAATCAAGTCTCATTTCAAATGACGGCTGGATTCTATTCAGTTGAAGAATTGAATCGGGAAACACAGGAAATCAGGAAGCATCAAAGATGCATGTACTACAACGCTGGTTACCTCGAAAAGTAATAAGCATCACGAATCATGTGAGCCGAAATATATGGAAGGGTATTAACGCATAAATTGCATCTTGCATTCGTACATTACAACTTGCATTCGTACATTTACATCTTGCATTCGTACATTACAACTTTCATTCGTACATTTACATCTTGCATTCGTACATTTACATCTTGCTTTGTACATCTTACTTTGTGATATGAACATCTTGCTATAAATAGTGTCTGTTATTCTCGTTATTTAACACCATCAATTAACATTAATTTGATGAGATGAAGTCATGTTTAATATTCTAATTTAAAATAACACCTTCCTCTTAACGAATGACAAATGTCAGAGAGCATAGCAGTAACAATGACGAATAGCCGAATGTGGAAAGCCGAATGTAAACAGCACAATACACAAGGCATAATACGATGCGACACCTGGTGTAATAATGACGGGACGACCAAATTATGCTAACAGGTGGCGCTACGCATTTGTTATCGGCAATTTCCGTAAATGACTGAAATATACTTTGAAGATAAACATAAGTTGGGGCCTACTAAAAGCCGGTCTCCAAATTATCGACGGTCTCCGCCGGTCTCCGAGGTCTCGGAGACCGTCGTTTAGTATGTAGTATATGGGGGGGGGGGGGGGGGGGGGGGGGGGGGGGGTAGATCGGAGTATACAGGGAACCCCCCGGGCCCGGACCCGGAGACCGACTGAGACCGTTTACATTTATAATCAAGTCTTGTTATTGTTAATTAACACAATTTTAAACCTGAAATTAGAAGAAAAAAAATGATGTAATGTTTACTCAGATAATATATGATCTGACAGAAAGGAAACCGGCCGAGACCGTCTACATAAAACCTTTCACATTATTTGTAATTAAAGTCTTCATAATTGATCAATTTACGCAATTTTAAATCGGAAATTCCGAAAGTACTTTGATGTTATGCACATTCAAAAGATAAATAAAGTATTAATTGGTGTAATTAATTTACACTGTTTCACACATTGACATTATTTATGGTAGGTATTTCACGAGAAATTATTTGTTTGGCCATTAGCAAATTGATCGTTGAAAAGAAACAAAGGAAGAATATAAACAAACATACTTTGATCTTTTTTTCATCAAAAACGTTATGAAAGAAAAAGTGTCTTTACTCGCTAAATACTCAATATGTAAATTGATTTAGCTAAGTATAAAATGAATGTAATTTTAAGCTACCCTTAATAAAAAAATTAACGCCAGCGTTAATGTAAGATTACAAATAAAGGTTTTGATGTGTTGTGCAAAGGAGGATATAGGATCCGGATATAATAAACTTCAGTATTCAGAATATATAGGTGTTTTTATATGTTGGACAGCTGTGTTGGTTGTAAATTTAGTTTTGTTTTCATTGTGTAAGTTTGCACACAAGAAAATGCCGTTGGTGATAGGATGTATGTGAAATGCCTGAATTCACTGATAATATGGTTCAATGTGAAAAAAAATACCGCAAATGGTATCACCAATCATGCTTTGGTATTAACAACTTTTAAAAAAAATCAAGTGATAGACGCTGGTCTTGGCAGTGCATGTCATGTTCTAAAACAAACTAACTTGAATAAGTATTCAACTAAACATGATATGAACCAGTATAAATTCATCCTCATTTAAAACAGCTTAAAACGACTGTTACAACTATTGTATCTTTTCAAAATACTCGTATATTGTCGGCAGTTTCCGTCCAAAACCCGACAGTTTCCGAACTTGCGCCTTCTGCTGTCAAACACCGTTGGTCGCGTTCTATTTTGTCGCATGTTCTATCATTTGTTTATAGTAAGACGATGAAACGCCGATCTAGCGAAGAATTTGAAATAAGGTTAAAACATTAAATTAAAAAATGCATCATGCCACTTGAGCAAAATGCTTAAGGACGGTTCCAATATTAGATAACCGAATGTAATATTGAATGTATGAACGCAAAATGTAAATGTACGGAAGCAAGATGTAAATGTACGAATGCAAGATGTACCTTAGATAACCGAATGTAATATTGAATGTATGAATGCAAAATGTAAATATACAAACGCAAGATGCAAATGTACGAAGGAAAGATGTGAATGTACGAATGCAAGATGTCAATGTACGAAGGAAAGATGTAGATGTACGATTGCAAGATGTAAATGTATGAATGCAAGTTGTAATGTACGAATGCAAGATGCAATTTATGCGTTAATACCCTTCCATAGAAATATGCAACGTCGTGACGTCGTGTCATTGTAAACCTGCCCTAGAATGGCTGGCTGTACATGGTGTTTTTTTTAATAAATGTGAACTCTTATTGATCGAGATAAGTTGATGGTTTTTTTTTCACAGGGTCTCGGAATGTTTTTCCTGTCTAGTAGGTTTAATTTCTTTGCGACTGTATATGTCAATGAATTAAGTCTACGTAGTTTTTGGACAACCCTTGTAAGATCCCCTCAGTACTATGTCTCGTAATTTTGTTATTATGATGATGATCAACTATTGGTTGTGAATGTGTATTTAAACAGATGTTGTATGCATGTCATATAAGTTTTAAGAACTTACAATTTCATGTCACCTGTTAATTCTGTGACGTGCCCGCGTGTGAAGTGTCTGATTGCTCTTAAATTCCATAATTTTGTACATATGTATGTTTTATTATTATCATTTAAATAATAACTTATGTATCATTGTTTTGTTTTAATAAATGGTATTTATGTATACAAAGGGGGAAAGCTGGATAAGTAGCATGGTCGAGAAACGCATTTATTTCAATTTTCTGAAACATTGTGTACAACTGTAGCTTTGCAGAATGAAACGAACTACGAAAATATATTTCAGTCAGTTATTTAGCGTGATCATGTTTAGTATAAACAGTTGGGCATAAATGGACGATGTATGCGTTATGATACTTTCTGTTAATTAATCAAATGAAACAGAGTTTCACTTATCAAACAATATGCTAAAGAAATTCGATTATTTGTAATGGAAATATGCATTTACAATAACTTAATTCAAATTTCCATGATCTTTTTTGATTTCTTCCTCTCTTCTTCTTAATTATGGGCATGGATTTGTATGAATTTCCCAGGCGCCAGGTAATAGCCCAACCTAAAAACCGCTGAGAGATTTTTTTTAAAATCTTTATTACATAAGTCAATAGGCCGTAGGCCCAGGTGACAATATACATAAACAGTACCTGAATTGACAATACATACAAAAATATATTGATTAATTGACAAGTTATAAAATAAATTCAGAAGATCATGAAAATATTATGAGACCTATTATAAATCGGACATCAGTAGGATACAAATTTGATGAGGATGCGCGGATTCTGTATTGTATACATATAGACCTAAAATTAAAAAAAAATATAATATATATATAATTATTTTTATATTTTTTTATCACAATTTGCAGTTCGTTATGAAATTGTAGCATGTTTTATGTAAACATGATATAGATATATTTCTGTATCATTCTATAAATAATATAAGTGTGATTTAACGAAAAAAAAAAAAATCTTACATTTCATTGTTAGATTCTGCATCCTGTTGATAAGCTTATGTAGTACAAATGTATTCATATTTTTACTGTTCAAATAGTGTAGAATGATATTAATTCAAAAAGAGTTTAATTATTTTATTTTATTGTATTTATCATATTATAGCTTGGTGTATCTATCTTATAACCTACAATTATGTATTCTAGTTGATTAATGTATTTAGAAATACCACATTTTCTAAAGGTACTATTTACATTTGACAAAAACGTATTTAAATAGCTGCATGTTATGAAAAATAATCATAATCCACTGCTTCGTTACAAAATAGGCATAATGGAGAATCTATCATATTCCAAGTGAAAAGGTTCAGATTTGTTGGAATAAGATAATGTAATAATTTGTATTTAAATTGTTTAACTACGTTTTTGTAGTTGGCTTTGTACACGAATAAATACCATTAATCCAAATGATTCGCTTGTTGAATGTACGTGTCCATTGTTTATGCATATAGGGTTTATTAAAGTATTTAACAATGTAAACTTTGTATATTTGTTTGTTTGTCATATGTTGTATTATAGGTTTTGTTAGTTTTTATAACATATCTGGTATTAATATAAGTTTTTATTGAGTCATTTTTCTGTATGAGTTGAAGCCATATTTTTGGAATGGCTTAGAAAATGAAATTTATTTCAGATATCCAATCTCGTTTTATTATCAGCGTATCATATATGTGTTTTGTGTCCACGGTTCCTTTCTAATAATGCCATGAATTTTCCAGTGTTTAAAAAATAAGCTTTTCCCGTTTTTCCTTATAAATCTATTTCCCCATATGGTCTGATTCTTACAGAAAAAAGTTATTGCATTCATGTGTGGTAATTCGTATATCATTAAAGTTTATCCAGGTGTTAATTAGATCTACGTAAAACGGTGTTGGTTGTGTTTATGTACTTAAAGGAATCAACATTCAGGAAATTTTTCCAAATGGTTTAGAAGATATGTAGGATTTTTTTTCAAATTTGTAATTGTATCATATTTTTAAGTTTTGGATCCATTTTAATTTCATTACTTTAGAAAAATAATTGAAATCTGGCATTTCTAATCCTCCATTTAATTTGAAGCCAATAACTGTTGTTCTCTTTATTTGATCTATTTTAATGGTACTATTTTGTGGTGTGACAATGTTTTGTATTAGATGGTATACGAATTTTGTAACAAATCAACTTTTTAAAACTAAGATTTTACCAAATATTCTTAGCTTTCTTTTTTTCCAAGATTTTTAAATATCTGTTGATTTATTATTTTTTTCTTCCCAGTTAAGGATTTCACACTTTACGGTTATTTCCAAAATGAACACCCGGCGATTTTAAAACTTCGTCGGTGAATGTAATGCCATGTCATTGAGAGAAATTACTATTAGTTGAAAGAATTTGTTTCCCAATCGACGCTTAAATAAACAAGTTTAAACTAACTTTACAAAACACTTGGCTTGTCCCAGCAGAAGGAATGATGGCCTTTAGTTCAAAACTATGTATGAATGATATATTCATTTAACATGTACGCAAACTTAAGTTAAGAAACGAGGACAAAAGATAAAAAAAACATTTTCAATTACTTTAGATCCGAATATGTGTGTTCGAGCAATAGAGGGGCAAATTTTAAATATTTTTCAACTTGTCAAGACCAGGAACCACTAAGACGTTTACAAACTAGCTTAATATTTCCTTGATTGAAAAAAAAACATGAAAAAGGAAGATAGTCATAGATGAATAATTAAGTAAATCAAAGATGCACGTGCGTCGGTGATTTCTTACTAGGATCCACGTTGAGACGTATGGCATACGATCGACCGTCCTCTTCTGTAGCCGAGCCCCAGTCCTGGGTAGCCCCTTCAGCAAGGTCAGATATTGTCAGCATAAAATTGTCGTCCTCCTCACCCCCTCCTGACTTGTAGGTGATAATATCGTCCCCGTCCGTCCACCTGGAGTTGAGAAAAAACAAACAGTTGCTGCGAACATTTGGTGGAATAATTTCTGTCAATACCTAAAGATTTACGAAATGTTATACGAGGTACGATTGTAAAATCAACAGCAACAGTAACCACTAACACCTCTTTGGGCAACAACACCAACGAAACAAATATGTTATCAAATCTTCTTCCTTACCAATAACTAAATATAAAATAACATACAGTTTAGTTAACAATGGCTTGGGTGCAAGCGAAAAGAACTCGCACTGTAGGGTTACTGGAATTGAATTCTCTGTTTGACGAGTGTCCGATATTGTGTAAACAAATAATGTTATATACAGGAAATGCTTTGACTAGAATATACCATAATACAAAAATATTTGCTCACGTGATGCCGAAAACAAAATGTGTTTGATTTCACAGACAGAAAAGTTTTCTTCAGTCGATACGCAAAGTTCTAGCTGGATGTTAAATAAATGACATCGATTACAGTGCAAATATGTCGTCGCTATCATATCAATGGATATTTCCTGTGTTTGCAGGTGTATTTGAGCCGAGTTACATGCTGTCCAATAGCAACACTGGGACAATAGGTAGTCAATGGTTGACCTGGTTTACACAAAAGAACATATGGTTTTGTTTGTGATACTTTTTTGTGGGCAGTTGAACTAGCCATGAATGAGAATGACGGACATGTTTTTTTTTAATTTCTGAATTAAAATCTGAAAAGAATATTATGTTCTAAAGACATGACTGTTTACAGAAAATTACGCACCAACCAAATATATCCCCAGATTTTATGGAAATTTTGTCGGTAGAGGCCACTGTCGTAGAAAACTCTCCTTGGCTTGCTGAAAAAAAAAAGAAGTTTATGTTTTACTTTGATCTTGATATACACTGAAAGGAAAAAAAGAAACGCAGGATAAGAAAAAATGTAATATTTACCTTTGTAGTCAAATTAGAGATATGACCATCGTACCATGTAGTTAACACATAACATCAGCTCTGCTTAAGTTATTATGGACCATTCATTTCTACATGTGTTTATTGATGATATGGACGATAATTAGTTCAAGAAAATTTTTGAAAAATGACTTCGAAATAAAAATTGAAAAATATACATGAATTGCGATCTCGGGACCCGGATTTTTACTTCGAAGTAGCTAAATAAATCGAAATAGCGAAATTCGGATTAAACATTTTATTTGTAGTTAAAATAAGAAGGGACGAAATCGGGACTGAAAATAATCTTCGAAATGGCGAGGAATTCGGTTTAACGATGTTCGGTTTGGCGAGGTTCTACTATATTTTAAATATTTCTTGAGGTCTAAAGTAACCGTATGGTCACTGGAACTTGTATATTGAGTATATGGCCTTATGTGCCTGCATTGAAATTTATTTACAGCTTGATTCAGGATAGGTTTGGTGTAAATAGCAATCCCATACATGGATTGTTTCCCACCATAACTATTTTTACTAGTACTTATAGATAGTTTCTCCCTTGTTTTGGCGGCCATTTTGTATGGCAAATTCAAATGATTTTTATATGAGTTACATAGGAGTTGAAATTTCATTTACTTATAACTTCCTTATTTCTGCCTCAAAACTCATACACCAATGAAAAGCCCTTAAAATTCATATTTTTAGTATGAAATATATATTTTTTAAATGTATGTTTGCACAAAAAATAAAACATGAAATTATTTTCAGCTTTGAAAAATAAACAGAGCAACTTTTTGGTTATATAGCATATCAAAATATGATTGTCCATTTTAAATACATGTAAGTCATAAAATCTTTTCAGTATGATGTAGATTTCAGTTAGAAAGACTGAAAAACAAAATCACAGCGGTGATTTAAAAACAGCAAATTAATATTGTCTGCTTTCGCCTACATTATATTTAGCTATACAAAATGGCCACCAAAAGGTGTCTTATCAGTGCCTATGACATTACATGGAAACTATGTATTATACTATTGTTCTCGACAAGGTTTTGCGATACCATATTGTTCATCTATGTTCCCCGTGTCTTCAGTTACAGAAGAGAGAGGAAACGCACATATATATAAACATATTTTAAAGGATAACCTCGATGATGTTGAAGATGTTGCTGCTAATGATGACGATGACAACGATGATGAGATGATGATGATGACAAGTTTAACTGATACTCACTCACTGTGAGAGAGTTCTCGCCAACTAGAGTGTATGTAGTTCCCGTGTCCGGCCGCCATATTTGAAACCAAACTGTCCTCGATCCGGCGACATTTTTAAAGTAAGCTTCCCAACTGGAAGCGACGCCACAACAGTCTATGATGTAATTTGGTTCCCTCATCTGGTACCCCATTCCTGTATGACAGAAAGCAAGTATAACGTACAATAAAAAGGTAACTTAAACGATCTCCGTGAACGATTTGATTCTTTAGTATAGATATTTATCTATTCATGCATATTTTTCAGTCTTTCCTTGCTTTTTTTCCTCAATCTTTTATTATCGCCATCACAGGTGACAACAATACGGAGAACCATCCGGTAGTTTCACATTACATTCTTTAGATACATATGCACATCGAGGGATAAGAGCGAAACAAGTCTAAGTGTATATAAATATTATCAACATTGATGGAAAACACAGACAAAATTATTTCATGTACATTTACATTTTAATATACATGTATTAGAAAATAGGCATATGGCTTGAAATTTGTTATTTGCGTAAATTAAATTGTTATCTTTTGTATGTCATAATTTTGGCGAAAATACATGTCAATCATCATAAGAGATAAGATCAACAAAAACAATTATTAAAAAATTTGGTAAAATTTGAAATACGTATATATCCTTATTATGTAGACTTCAATGATATTTTGAATTTTGTTCCTGTAGCAGAAAAATAATAAAACCAGTATTTAAAATTGGTTGAGTATGTTAATAAGTTATTATATATTTAAATTACTTTGAGTCGAAACAATCATTTAACATGTAGCATTTGTTTACAGAATGCTATTATTTGTTTCTGTACAATACTCAATAGCAAAACAGTTTTCGTAAAGAGGATACGACACAACAGTTAAGAGTTTTCTTGTTTCTTAAAAAAGAGACATTTCAATTCCGAGCTTTATTGAAGAAAGAAGTCCGTAAGCATAAAAGAGGACGGTAAATTCGGTTTAGATTTTGCAGGTGTCCTTTTAGACATACACCCCACCAACATGTGTACTTTTTATTTCTCCATAGTGCCCATAACAACTAGTCGCCATTTTGATGACGTCATTGCAAACATTATTGAATTAGTATGACAGAAGTAACGGCTGTTTAGCATTGTGAAGAGGGGTGTAGGTTCAAAAGACTATTGGAAATAAATGCTTGTCATCCTAATATGTTGATAATACAGACTAACCTTTTATTATCTTTTACCTTTGATGTGGACAAACAAGATTAGGTGAAGAGCTCAACACAGCAGTTTTATTTTACTTGATATCAAATATGTCACCAATTCAAAATAAAATACAAACTGGTGAAATTAATATTTTATGTTCGCCCGATCAATGTAAATCATAAATGTACCATAAATGTATTGTTGTTTGCGAGAATGGGTTCTTTTTCACGCTGCCCTATTCAACGTACTGATTTATTTTTTCAGTGAGCTACTTTATACCCTATCCGTCAATGGAGAGAAGAAAAATAATAATAATAATAATAATAATAATAAATTATCAAACATAAACATCTGCCACTTTTGAACTCGAGTTACGTGAAGAAAAGTAAAAACAGCGACAACAGCAAAAAAAAAAACAAAAAAAAAACAACAAACAACATACATGTAATTGATATTTGTTCAGGAAAGACTTCAACCTATATTTTAAGGCCAAGCAAAACATGATTTAGCGCACAGCTGTGCAGCATATAGGGATTTCACGTTGTGCAACATATAGGGGTTTCCCGCTGTACAACATATAGGGGTTCCGGCTGTACAACATAGAGGGATTTCCCACTGTACAACATATAGGGGTCTCCCGCTGTACAACATAGAGGGGTTTCCCGCTGTACAACATATAGGGGTTTCCCACTGTACAACATAGAGGGGTTTCCCGCTGTACAGCATATAGGGGTTTTCCACTGTACAACATATAGGAGTTTCCCGCTGTACAGCATATAGGGGTTTTCCACTGTATAACATATAGGGGTTTTCAACTGTACAACATATAGGGGTTTCCCGCTGTACAGCATATAGGGGTTTTCCACTGTACAACATATAGGGGTTTTCCACTGTACAACATATAGGGGTTTCCCGCTGTACAGCATATAGGGGTTTTCCACTGTACAACATATAGGGGTTTTCCGCTGTACAACATATAGGGTTTTCCACTGTACAGCATATAGGGGTTTTCCACTGTACAACATTTAGGGGTGTCCCGCTCTACAGCATATATGGGTTTTCCGCTGTACAACATATAGGGGTTTTCCGCTGTACAACATATAGGGTTTTTCCACTGTACAACATATAGGGGTTTTCCACTGTACAACATATAGGGGTTTTCCACGGTACAACATATAGGGGTTTTCCGCTGGACAACATATAGGGGTTTTCCGCTGTACAACATATAGGGGTTTTCCACTGTACAACATATAGGGGTCTCCCGCTGTACAACATATAGGGGTTTCCCTCTGTACAACATATAGGTGTCCTCCCCCTCTCCCCGGGTCCAATGAGATCGTATTTTGCATGGTTTATACTGCCGCGCCAGGTGTTATTTTCTCGAAAACAAAATTACATGTTCTCAGTAAAAATGATATCTGTTCGACCTGTACCAGTCATGATTTTGTTTGTAATATTCCTCGTTTGGATAGATAAATCGTGTAAGGAGACCAAGAGTTTGAATTCTACACCCACACACTTAATGTGAGAATTCACTGCTTACACACAACTCTTTCTATTCAATAGTCTGAAAAGCATGTTTTTTTTCTGTCTCTTAACCTGGTTTTAATTTCATTTAATGGTTAATACCCACACCAACGCAATCAAATCACTTATTTGTTCGTAAATACACGAGTCCTCACACGAGACACAAACTTACCGTTATTTCCGGTTGCTATGGTGTCATCTTTAGACTGGGGATTCCCCTCTCCGAACCGATTTCCGGCGCCACAGTCGGCTACAACGACAAATATACAGTAGGTTTTTATCATCATCCATATTTACACGTCACTGGATGAATGAAAAAGAAAAATCGTATAGCATACACTGTCATGATGTCGTCATATGCTTGGCGATAAAGTACTCAGCATCTCTTGTTCAGAACGCCACGAGCGGCCTCCGTGACCGAGAGGGTAAAGTCGCTGACTTTAACACTCACTCAGCCCCTCAACGCGTGGGTTCGCCTTCCAGCTGGCTTGCGGTAGGTCGGTGGTTCTACCCGGATGCCTCCGTGCATTCGGGGTCTTCTTCCACCTGCAATTAGCTGGACGTCGCTATATGACTGAAATACTGTCGAATCGACGGTAAACTCAAATAGTCAAGTCAGAACACCACCAGTTTGTCATTGTTTACGTACTCTACCCACCTGATTCTAAAATGGTTGTTCGATGGAGAGTATTAACCTTGATATTTTCTTATACATTGATTCACACTGAGGACCTTACAAAAGAGTATGATAAGATGCTATTTTTGAAGGGCATTTCTATAGAGAGCTGTAAAACACATTTTAACTTCTATTGTGCGGTACAATTAATTCTTTGAAAATGGTCCGATTTATTTTAGTCTCTTCCACCTTCTCTTGATCCCAAGTGACAGACAGGTACACCCAGGTCTTGTGTGAGATATCCATGTTCCTTAAGTGCAAGAGATGTGGCCAAGCTTCATCGAACATTGCAGTGTGACAAATGTGCTTTTACCCACCACTTGGTGCAGTCAGTTTTCAGTTAAAATGAGTCCACCATTGGTATATCAAACAGTTTCTCTCCATTATCATATTCACCTAAGCCAGAAAAAAATCCTTTTCTGGTGGCCCGACCGACCATCTTTTTTTAACGACCGACCCTAAAGTTGTTTTTTACCTTTCCGCCTTTAAAAAAATATTTCCTTTTTTTAACCTTTCATTTCATGTAAAAAAAATCCCGACCTACAGACCCTCTTTTTTGTTTGCTGGAGACCAGAAACGGAACTATTTTTTTGGCCCTACTCTTTCAGGTGACCACGATCTAGTATCAACATATACAATACCAAATCACGAAAATAAAGCAAAAATCTTCATTTAGAAAACAAAAGTTATCATTAAAAAGTTCTTAGCGTCGATTGCTGCAGTCTGGTATCAGACAATATCGTGTTTTTTAATTGACCACAGCATTTATTTTCTATGTATTTGTTAGAATAAGCTGGATTCAACCATCAGTGACATAATTATACTTACCCCAGACTCAAGTTACGAAATAGTAAACATGAAAGAGAATAAACTTGAAGCTGGCTATTAAGAATATACTTGTTGCTTCCCCACTTTGTGAGTTGGAATCTGCCCTTGAATATGGCATAAAAGTGCTAAAATATCACATTCAGGGGCAGATAACTCAAAAAGTAGGACGGTGACCCTCATTTTTTTTCTCATAAAAATGGTTCTTTTATGGTTCTCTATAATCATGCAAAATTTAAAAAATTCTATTGAATTTTCCTTCCTTGTCTCTATATAAAATGTAGCAAACTGTCACATACGCCCTTAAAACTATTATACACTGACACAATTTATCATTTAAAGACGACCCCGAGATTGTTCATAGATTGTATGGAGTATGTCTTACAGTCAAACTTACATCAAACTACGCTGTATTGCCAAACATCATCCCCAATGGCGACACACCGGAAGTAATTGAAGAAACGCTCTCTACACGTAACACCCATATAACTACTCTCTCAGTTGAATAAGGCCTTTCTTGATTATTTACTTTATGGCCAAGTTTACCGACCGATTTTCACGTTATGGCCTAACCTGGAGACACCACATCATCAACGTGTAAGAGGAGTCATCTATATAACCATGAAATTAAGCATAAATATTTATATTTCTATTTCCGCTTCACCTTGAACATTCTTCGTCTGTATGGGGCCCCTACTACAAACAAGATAGTTTTGTCCTTGGAAAGGTACAATGCAAATTTGTCACCGGTGACAAGTCATACAAAGACAGTGAAATATTTCAACTGGCCAACCCTGCAGCACAGACGAAAGATTGAAAGACTATCACCTTTTTAATAAAGCAGTTGATAACGAATCTTGAATGTGTTTCCATATTTTTTCACAAAATAAATATTTTTTAAATGAAAAACAGCAAAATGGAATTATAGTTTCTAACAGTTCACATTCATTTTTCTATTTCTTACAATAACTAAACTAGATTATCACAGAGTATGATTTAGATTCTTAATGTCGATGTCAGCCAAACAAACACCTGTAAAAGAACTACATGCACATGTTCAATAATGTTACATTTCTTGAGTTAATTAACTGAATACTCAAAGAATTGATTGATTTATTCATGTGAAAAGGATACTCCGTTGGAGCTAAATATTACGTGTTAGTTCTTTTACGCCTTCAGAAGCATTTGAAATAGTTTACAATAAAAGAATTAGATTTATTTGGCAAATAAAAAATTGACACGGTTGCATTGTGAAACTCTGAAGATGAGTATATTAAACAGACAATTTATATCAAAAGGTATTATATGATTTTTGAATATTGTCCAAGTTCATTTGTATAGATTGTTATACTTCAGTTTACCGTCTGTATTTGCATAATGCGATATCTGAAAAGAGATTTTGCGTACACATGTACTTCTGCTGTACAAATATACGAGTATTTGGGTTAAGGGGTATGCTTCAGTTTACCATCGCAATGTTTCGGACATGTTAATTGTAACGTACATGTATTTCGGAACTTGCAATTTTCGGGTGGAAGCTGTCCCAAAGTAAGCATTACTGTTTTGCCGGTAACGGACAACTGCAATGCTCATCATCAAATCCTAACCTTTAAACAGACGTTGCAAACAAATACAAAGCACGATAGTGGAAAGGCAAATGTGCGATGATGATAACGCGACAGTAAACTAATGAAATGCAGAAACCAAGATACTACGATAATGAAAACGCGATATCACGATATTGCGATAGGGAAATTACGATAGAACGATGATAAAAACACCGCAATTTCATCATCGCGCTATCGCATTGTCGCGTTCGTTTTCATTATCGTAGAATCGCGTTCTCGTTATCGTACTTTCGCGTTTTCATCATCGTAGTATATCGAGTATTGAGTTAAGATCAAAAGGCGATTGCCCTGACGAAATGTCGTAATTGAAGATTTAGTTCAATATTTAAAATGCTTTTAGTTTTCGTTGAAACCGTGTACGTCCCAAAGATGGGTCGAATCATACTCAGCTAATCATTCATTTAAATGTATAAATATTACAGTATATCCTGTCGTTTCTTTAAACCATCTTTTTGAGAAGCAAATGAATAAATTTTGAACTGGATTGAATTCAGTTCGATAATGTTGTTAGGTCGAGCGAATTCAATATTCAGTTAGATATAAATGCTCAAGTAGCATAGTATGTGATGCGCTGTATGTGTTTGTTTATCTAAATATTATACCAGAATTCCCTCCAATTCTTGGAAAATCTCTATTGAGGACGTTGAAGGCAAATTATTAAATAACGGTATCCTAAAAGAAGAGCAGTTGGCTCTAACAAAAGAAAACTAACGTTGTTATCATTTCGAACCCTAACTGGATATGAAACTTGATCGATATTGAACTCGTGTCAGGTTGAACTAATAAAATTACATCCGTTTTCTTTTAAACGGCTTAACATTGAGACTGTGCGTTTGAATGACGTAGTTAACATTTGAACTGGAACTTTTTTTTTTCGAATGATTTTTTTCGAACATCTCAATGAGCTTGCAGTTTGGCAAAAGGAATATTTTTCATGTCAAAGTGAATATGGAGCTGCAATGAAGAACTGGTTTGAAAAATAGGCTTTGAAGGGTTCTCTTCCAGAACTACAATTTCGACTGTCGAGTTGAATGACTTACGGAATTGACATTTGAATGTTGCCAGTTTGAATCTCCGGCTTAATGATGAGCTGAATACCGAACAAAGTTGTTGACATGGGTCGAGATTAGAATTTGACATGTTTTATTCTTTTTTTTTATTCCTATCACCTTCACTCTAATGTATACTGGATAACATATACTGGATAAAAAGTAATATATAATATAGATTTTATCAGAGATTCAGATTATCTAATTTAGCTTCGTGGTTTTATTAAGAGTGCAATTAAGACAATCGCTGATGGCACAGGAGACATCAAAGCCAGGCTGCTTACTGTCGAGCCGCACTAAGCATGGTATAAACAATTTCACTTGATGAAAGGATTTTCAATATAAAAGAAGAATAAAAGGCCTCCAATTTATTGCTGACTTAAGCTGTTCGTTGAAGTTAAAGATATGATTCGTGTTGCTAGGTAAATAGGAAACTTGATATGCCGAAAAGTGAACCTTTGACTAAAGTGCCTGACTTTTTGTCAACTCATATACATGTAAAATAATAATTTCATCAATGAATTGAAGAACATATCATGCAGTGTACGCGTTGTCTAACCAAACACAAGCAAAAACAATATTTTAAAAGGGTTTTATTAAATAAAAGGTTGGCGATATTGAGAGTATGCCGATAACGATTACGTTTTAATGGTGGGGGCGTAGTAATTACTACTAATGTCAACATACCATACAATTAAACAGATCATATAAGAACGACAATGCACTGACGTGTTTACTTTTGGATCAGGTTGTATTTTGAAGATTATTTTACGACATCAAAAAAAGGGAATTTTATGAAGGGGTTGGCAATGATAATACAAGCAGGTTTATTTCATAGGCTTCTACTTAGTAATTAAATTTAATTCAATTCAATAACATACAATAGGTGTGGTATGTCCATGACGTGATACTGCACTGTGGCTGAATAATAACAGCTCATATAAACTCTTTAATATATAGAGGATAAGTGTTTGTTTTGGTGTAAAATCGATTAATAATTTCACTGAGTGAACATAAAAAGTCATACACAAAACACTACATATTTCTAAGGGAATTAAAACACAATATTTATAAATAACACTCTGTTTCAATATTTCGGCTTTAAAGCCTTTATCAAGACGAACACTTCTCTTTTGAAAAACTACATCCTGCCGGTCGCCATATTTAAAAACAAAAAAATTAACAGTGTTATTTATAAATAAAAAGTGATATTTTCACGAGTGGCGAAGTCACGAGTGAAAATGCATCTTTTTATGTTAACGAATGAAAATATACATCGATCTTTCACCAAAACAAACATTTTTTCTTTTTATTAAATGCTTTACAGGCCAGAAATTAGTAGTGCTATTTAAACAAAAGACGCCAAAATTGGCGGGATTACGTCGCGTGCATGACGTTATGATGACGTCACTTCTTACGTAAATCCCTACACAATTGACGCTCCAATCAGTTAATAACGTAGGGTTGGGTTCAAGTTCCTGATAATTTCACTGTTCAAAACAGTGAAATTACCAGGATATGATCCACTGTTATTTCTAGGTAATCCATCGAAAAGCATTATAAATAAACTTTTCTCTTTGCACTAAAATTGTATTTTTGTACATTCAGGAGTCTTCCAGTAACCTTGCTTGATGACTGATTTAACTTATTTGATTAAATAAATAAATAAATAAATAATAAATAATAAATAAATAAATAAATAAATAAATAAATAAATAAATAAATCATGATCTACAAACATATTATTCCAAAATATGGCAAATTTATAAGTTTCAAATTATTATTTCATTTTCAGTTAATTTAAAATACATATAGATACTTTAAAGAATAAGCGTGAACATGACATTCTAATCTGTATAATGTTTGTATTTCTTTAAAAATGAAAATTCCTTTCTGAAAATTCTTTTTAGAGGAGTGAGTTAGATTGTTTCACAAAAATGATTCTTTAGCATCTGTTGTTGTATGTACTTCTTTTCAGCAGAAAATTTGAAAAATTCAGTTCTTTTTGTGTCCAGAAATAAAAGTAATTAATTAAAGGAATTTGTAAATGTAACTGTTGCATAAAAAAATAGATGTAAATTATATGATATCGTTTCAGACTCCTTTAATTTATAAGTTTTCAAAGGTGAAATAAAATCCACGAAAACTGATGACATTTAGAAATGCAACCCCTTTCTAATTATTTTTATTTACATGGTCAGAAAAAGTTGTGTATCTACTCTGCAAAATACTAAAAGTACTTTATCAATTACTTAATATATGTCTTTTAGATTCTACCCATAAAACAAATGCATTACCTACAACGGATATATATAATAAGTAGAACTTTTTTTTGGCACACGAAAGTGCAAGCGCCCCGGCAGACGCAATTGATATTTAAGCGCTCCAGTAAGTCGGATTATGAAAACTAGGCGCCCTGGCCCCGGCTGTTTTTTGGCCAGGTGAAGGCCCGCATATATCTGTCTCAAGTACACATAGTCTCTAACTGACTGAAATAATGTCGGTGGGACGTTAAACCCAACGAGACAAAACAATATCGATAGAATCGTATTGATAAAATTGAGTCGTATTGTTTCGATAATATCTAGATAACCGAAACCATGCAATAATAAAGGTTTTATCATTTTATTGAAAGCTGTAATTGAATATCAGCCTGGGGGATAGAGACCGTTTTCATTATGAAGTAAACTGAAGCTTGAATTGTATAAAGCGATCTTTTAAATTAACCAGCACGACTCATATAACGCCCGAGTATTTACGACCAAAAGGTTTTCTATCTTAAAATTAAATTAGAATGTTCTTTCATGCTATTTGAGAAAACAACTATTATAGATGTATTTATTTTGACAGTCGAACTCCATTTATCTGAATCAGTGTGGTTATATGACGTCATCTTAAGCTATCGCCAAAAGCATATTTTGCATCGATTCGAAATAGAAAACTTCTGTAATATTTTGATAGTATATAGTTCATGCGAATCGGAAAATTGTGTCCTACACAAAGGTTCCAGTGATTCTTTTATCAGATGTACATTTTTTTCTAACATTCGGGAAAACCTTCCGCTTTCGTGAAATTTTGTTTGCTAACACGTGAAGCACATCGCTCATAATGTTTTCCCGAATGTTTGGAAATACTAAACATTTTACAAAAGACTCATTAGGACTCTTATGTGGTACACAATTTTCCGCTTCGCATGCGCTATATCCCATTAAAATGATGAAGAAAAAAATACTTACAGCAATTTTCTTTGTCGTCGATGCAAAATATGCTTTACGCGTTAGCTTAAAATGACATCATATACCACGTGGTATGGCCACACTGTTATTTATAGTAATATGTGTTTAGAACAGTTTCGAGTTGCTGATGTTTTTATTACTTTATTTTGCTTACTTTATCATCGATATCTGAAAATGTAAACATCAAAAAATTTCAAATTATTAGTAATTTCATTACTATTATAATTAGTATTATTATTTTGACAGATATACCTAACATATTTCCTTTCCATGCGATTGAAATTAGTCTTCAAGATCGTTTAAAAACCGGACATTCCGAATTCGAACCCTTTTTTAAGAAATAAATCAGTGGGCCATTATAATAAAGATGAACATGTTGGTGCAGGTGCCAGTTCCCTTAATGCAACATTTTGGTGCAGGTGCCAGTTCCCTTAATGCAATATGTTGGTGCAGGTGCCAGTTCCCTTAATGCAATATGTTGGTGCAGGTGCCAGTTCCCTTAATGCAATATGTTGGTGCAGGTGCCAGTTCCCTTAATGCAATATGGCAAACCAGATACAAACTTCAATATTATTAATTAATAATTTTAATATTTGTTGTTTAATTAATGTTTTAGGTCCAAAATTGTGCATGGTCATTTATTGATTAAACGAGGGGACAACTATTAATTAAGACGCCATGTATGTTCATGATTGACTGAAGTGTCATTAATAATCGATAGTTTTCATTATATATGTAATATCGAACGGACATAAACATGTTTGCCTCCAATAAATTATTTGGTGGATAATGAACGGCAGGAAATACTAATAGTTTATACATTTAACTGGATGTTTGAAAGCTGCATAGATTCGAAAAATTCAATATGCGCATTTATGAAACATCGGCTATTTCAAACTACTATCATGGAGTTCAGTATAAGCGGAGTTATTGTAACACGGTACAAATTAATTACCTGTTACAGTATATTGATCAATCACGAGCATATATGCACGTGTGTTTGCCAGTATAGGCCTTCATTTCCGGATCAATGAAATGCTCGTGTAACATGAGCAACATTGGTAAAAATAGGGTTTAAATTGAATACAGAAATGGCGGGAAAAATGGGCGAATCTTTTTTCAGGTGGAAGAGAGGCTGTACACATCCATCACATATTAGGTAAACGACTCAAATTTACATTGGAAAACATTGGAAAAAATTGGAAAACATTTCGGAAAACACTTTTCAGATTACGAATGATAGCAGAAGATGTTTCGATTGATATATATTTTGTAAAACATTACACCTGTTTTTGATAGGTAACGTCTGTTTGCCAAACTTTTGAATGTCTCTCATGACGAAGAGGCGCACATTTCGACAATGTTATACGACACATCAAAATTAAACCTCAGTAGAGGCTTTATTGTTTATTTGGCATGAAACATACGAGCAATTAAATGGATTTATGCGTATTAAAAAGAATTTTAATGCAGAAAATGATAATAATAACAAAAATGGAACCCAGGAAAGTTTATGACAATGATGTCCATGCGAGGAAAACACTCGCCGAGATTTATAATGAATGAACCCCAGGGTAAGGAATCAAATCAAAGTACCTGTGTTTTTTCGTTTGATTTGGGAATGTCGAATTAATTTAGATATCATTTTTTCTGATGTGCGCCTTATGATTTATTCAGTTCGATAAATTCTTACATAATTATTTTTCTAAATTAAAATTTTATTTCATAAACTGTCATTAAAAACATAAATGGATATACCCGGGTTACTGTCCTCCACTCGGAGAAAGGCATTGGACACATTCGTATTATTGTTAATATTTTTCTATAAATAACAGCATCACACAAAGTATATCGAGATTGTGTTTGACAGAGATGAATAAGAGAATTACGATGGGATCTTTGACTATAAACTCTCTGACATCCAATACCCTCGTTATCCGAACTCTCGCGCGCATTTGTGCTTTAGTGATGAATTCTTGTACCTGCAACTACTAGAGAAGACTATCTATATGTAGATAACATCGTGTGCAGTAATATACGATATCACGGTAAATATTTTATAGATTTTAACTGAAAACCTTTCATTTTATTTCTCTTATTTCAAGTTTTTTTTTCGTGTCATTAAAATTCAGTCATCGTTTGTACCAAACCCCACGAAGTGATCTCCCTTGCACGCTTGTATGGGGAGGTAACTACTACGTGGACTTGGCGTTTGCACCAGTACTTTGCGCCAGGTTAATTCCCGTCTCGTTATCTTCCTATCCGTAGTGATGCACCTCGGTACCCTTTTACCAATTTATCGATGGCAAACAGTTTATTTTAAAATATATACAATACAGCAATTTATTGAACAAAATCTCTTTATTTACATATGTATAATATCTTGTTCAATCCATTATTGATTGTTTGATATTCGAAGTTAAGAATACATTTAAGTCATCAAAAATATCATAAAAAATATAAGCTTTACCTTTCAATTTAGCAGTAACGTGCGTTAGCTTTCTTTGAATACCAATGACACTTGCATTAATTGGTTTCATAGGAGTATGTTGATTTAATGGGTATTTATGAAATTCATTCTTAATTAGGTATGTTTCAAGTTTATTTGAATTAATTATCCGGAGAAAAATTACGAGTATATACCATCGATTTAAACATCAATAAATCACCGTGTTGATTGCTATCAATAAGATGGTGTTCGTGTATTGGGGTTTACCGTCGCTGCGACAGTATTTCAGTTAATATAGCGACGTCCAGCTAATTACAGGTGGAGGAAGACCCCGAGTACACAGAGGTACCCGGGTAGAACCACCGACCTACCGCAAGCCAGCTGGAAGGCTTCCTCACATGAAAAATCCGAAGTCCCTAGAGGGATTCGAACCCACAGCTATCAATAAGAGGATTGCTTAATATATTTTAATAAATTGTGCAGTATACAAAGTTTTATTAATTCTTTTTATATTATTTTTTAATTAAGAAAAAAAATCACGAAATTAAAAAAATTTCTCAATGTCTCAAAGTCAATTTAATTAAATTTATACGAAAAGTTATAAAATAATCTCAAAATATAATAATAGCGATTTTTTTGTTTCTTTCAACTGTTGTATCAATGCGCATTGACAGTTTTCAATTTGCGCCATTGACTTTCTCTTTGCGCTCAAGCAAGTTCATATATATTTTATATATTCATTTTGTAGATGAGCAATTAAGATGATAAAATGTATAGTGTACCGTAAACAGTCACTTCTCTTGAGACAAAAAAGATATATGAACAGATGGACAGAAAAATAAATAGACTAATTATTTGTCAAGTTAATTAACTAATTAATTAAATTAATACATTCTTATTTATGTCTAATTAACTGATAAACCAATGAATCAATTAAATTTTTTTTTTATTTATATATCCGACACTGTTTTTTCTTTTGCAAGTAACTTGTATTTTTTATAAATCAAATGAAATGTTTCAGAAAAAGAGAACATAATTTTTTGCGATGATAATAATAAAATATAATCGTTGTTAGTGAGAGCAGTTGCCATGCAGTCGCATTTCATTTTTTTTTTACCTAATTTAATTCTTATTATAAAACTGAATTTGATAACAAATATTATACATAAACCGTTTTTTTTTTATTATTTATTTCACAATTTTAAGCCAACATGAATGATTCACTTACTTTGTCCATATGAGGGTTGAAAACAGCTTATCAAAATCGAGGCAATGAAAATAGGAGATCCAAAATTGCAAATCATTTTAAAGCGCTCTATAGCTAAGCTTCCTGTGTAAAACTCAATTTTTAATCTCGGAGCGCTTCTGCCCCTCCGCCCCACGTCCCGGCTCGCAAGAACCAATAGTAACCCCGCTTTCACGGTATTTAAATTCAGAGGTAGGTATGAGATATCCTGATACAGGGTCATTTACCTATCGAATTGTGTTATGATAATAGCTATAGAATAGCAAAATGTACTTCTGAAGGTATACCTAGATTCTCACCTTAATTATTTTGGTTGCTCCTTTTTTCCAATTAAATCTATAATTTATGTCAAATATATTGATCGAACATTACGAACATCATAACTCTATTCCATATGTCCCTATATCATTCTTGTTTAGAATGACATCAATAAAAAAGATCGTACTGATGAAAATCTTCAGGAAATGCAAAAATTAAGGTTAACACACCTTCATATAGAAAGTCATAAATCTTTTAGATTTATAAATCGAAATTAAATTATATTTCTATCAAATATTTATACTGAATTTAGATGGGCAACAATATGCAAATTAATAAATTAGTCGGTTTGAAGTGTATTTTATTCACAATTAAAAGGAAAACGAAATTATAGATTTTGGAGCAAATGAGGAAAGGAAAAGAGGAAATAATAATTGGTTTATGGTAAAAAATAATGTTTAAATATGAGCCTTTTTTTTTTTTTTTTTAATAATATGAATTTATAAAACAATAAAACAATCAGATTGATAAAGCCTGAACATATGATCCATGGTGACTGTCATTTATAGACGCAAAGATATTTGCAACACTTTTAAACTATTTAATTATGTATTAGAAATTTTCTATGACTTATTATATTTAGAGCACTACAGTGTACACACTTTCATTTATGAACTTAAGGAATACTTCCATTTCACTTATTTGCTTCAACTTATATCTGATATAAAGCACGACAATTTGATGATATTTATTAAAACTAATTTCTGTAAAGTACACTCAAAGATTAACAATGCAAAACACTACAATACAAAATCGCACTATTGTCAAGTCTGTGTATTATAATTGAATACATAAAGGAACAGGCAAGAAGACACGTTCTAAAGACATCTCAATCAATTATTTCATTGATATAAGGGCTGACATATGTACTGTACGATATATAATGGTAAAGGAACTAAAGTTGTTTTGTATAGGTGTGTAACATGACAACTGGTTTATATGGATTTACAATGGATCAAATTACCCTAGACAGTTCTGACATACTTTCAAAAAGAACCAAACGATGAAGTCATGTCATACCCCACACCGATACTAGAGTTTCTTTCACTGATTATGTTTAAACATTTTATTGAATGTAGAGGCTGATGTTTGTTGACATGATAGAGAACTGTCAATATGTATTCATGTTCTGATTGATTCAATATTTTATTTCTTCGCAAATAAAATAATATACAGAGCTTATTGGTGCTTTTTTTACATTACATTACTTTGTATGGGACATTTGAAAATGTGAATAAAGTACAAATATGCTACAGATGTTAGTGAGAACCGGTTATTATAGAACACAAAATCTAACGGGGAATGAAAGTATCTACGTTAGCTTGATTACAGTGACCGTGAAGGCATTATATCTTAAATCAGCCACCATGAAGTTTTCAAATTATTTTGACTTTCATAAGAAAAAATAAAAAAAAAAAAATCAAAAAAATCGGCAAGGTTAACTTATTTTTTTTTTCTATCTTAGAAAGAAAAATGCCTTAGTGCCATCAAATCACTCACCAGAATCCGTGAGTTTAACGTTTAACTTAAGGATGCGTTGAATCGCTGTTACTCAAACTATGCCAAATGGTTTCAATAGAGATTTAAGTATGATACTCAAATTTGAGCCTGAGATTGTACTTAAGCTTTTTCGAGAACACGGGGGTCCATATCGCTCACCCGTGTATCAGTGCCATGAGTAATTTTCGGTATCAGGGTACATGTAATTTTTCATCAAACTTAACCAAGGGTCAAATTTTGTTAATTTTCAAGTATCTAAAGGCTTGAACATGGACAGTAACAATATTAGGAAATAGAGCAGTCCAGCAAATGTCTACTTTATATGGCTATTAACTTATTTAAGAAATGTAACACTTTAAGGGGCTGCTGTGATTTCCCTTGCGTAATTTGGTAATTTAAAACCATATTACAAAAATGAAAATCAATATTTCATACAGTGGTGATGGAAAATAGTCTTGCACTTTACCTTTAGAAATTATATTGCATATTCATGAACTGAGCATTAGCCGTAAAATGATGTGCGGTGGGGACTTGGATATGCAAAAATATAATTTCAATCGGAACTTCTCGGGAAATTCCGTAATTGAAGAATTTATTACCGAGGCGTTCCGATTGAATATGATTTGTCTGATCTGGGTCTTCTCTGCGCTTCTAAACACACTCAGACGCTTATATAAGGGAAATGCTTGATGATGATAAAACAAATAATGTTAGCAATGATGAGAATGGTGTGAAAAAAATGAGGAGATTATTGGACACAAATCAAAGTTATTATTTCAAGTTCAAACCCAATTTAAATGAGAAAAAAAACCCACAAAAAACCAGAAACCATTTCATGTAGTGAATATTGTTTTCTTTTATGATGTCTTTTTTGAAAGGAAATAAGTAAAAATTATATAAGAGAAAATCTAAATAAATCAAATATATGAACACACATACAAAAATACAGATTTACTATTAAAATCTAGACATCGCTTTAAATCAAAATGAAGAAAGAAAGGCGCCAAAGGACGATTATCAAAATAAGAGAAGCTATGTTTTTACATTTTTTCCTGAATGATTGCTCCATTGATGATATAATAGGTCCAATACTAATATTCGATCTGTATCATTCATCTGCGTATATCTGCGTTTATTATTAAAAATAGTCGATTAAACAGTTTAACTATTTTAATAATATTGACTAAGTTGAAGAACCTTTGAACTCAAACAAATTATGTTTTTACTTGAATAAAGACCCTACATCCTTAACAAAGTATAATGGACAATACGGTGACCGAATTTAAGAAATAGATCAAAAACAAGTTCAACAGACGACGCAGACCGTGCGTCATTTCCGGTTGAACTAGTATTGTATCCGGTTGTATATTTTTGTAAATGTAAACTTGTCATCTTGCAATTCATATACCTATACTACAACAGTATGGTACAAATATGACATTAGGCGTAACCATAGTCCTTCCGTTAGTCCAATGTACCCCGGCTGTGTATACCGGAATATAAAAACAAACATATAATCATATATTTGTGAGCTTCTTTTGAGATTTACATAAAGGGGTTAATCGCGGCATTGTGCTTGAAATAGCCCTCGTCATTCACTGGGAGACCCAGGAATTCATAGCTTGGGTTTGGTGGGTGTGTGTAGGGGGCGGAGCAAAAGTGAGCAGCTGGGTCCAGGCACTGAGATTATTGAGCAACTCAAAGGGGACAGGGTGGAGATGGGTCAATGATGCAATATCCAACATTCGCTGCATATTCAAACGGTTTTGTAGTATAATCTAAAAGCTTTTAAAATTCGTAATTGCCTTATCATAAAATACCTTTAATCCTTCATTTATTTTCATTTAAAATTTGATTAAACACTCTGCGTTTTCTAAATTTGTTTGATGAAAATAATTTCATTTATTCAATGGAATGAATTTATAACTGGTAAACGTTTGTTACATCGTGTTTTTTTATATTTATAATTACTTGTACATAAGACAGACCAAGTAATACGTTGTGACACATTCTTGTATGTAGACATGTGAGGAAGCCTTCCAGCTGGCTTGCGGTAGGTCAGTGGTTCTACCCGGATGTCTCCGTGCATTCGGGGTCTTCCTCCACCTGTAATTAGCTGGGCGTCGCTATGTGACTGAAATACTGTCGAAGCGACGGTAAACTCAAATAGTAAAGTATTGTATGTAGAATGTTGAGGTGTTACATTTTACACATTTTGTTTTGAATTAATGTATTGCAGTTTACTGTCGCTGTGACGGTATTTCAAGTTTCAGATTTATTGATATAATTCAACAAATGCATTTTTCCTTCAATCATTTACGATCAATGTTATAAACCGACATACTGCAAGTGGAGGAAAACGGGGTCCTCACATGAAAAATCCGACTTTGAACCCACAATGATATTTGTTTATTTGTTGGGTTTTATGTCCCACCGACAGTATTTCAGTCATTTGGAGACGATGTCTACTTGAGACAGATATAGTGCTGCCACACTGTAGTATCACGCCGTAGACATGTGGCATGATACCACACCCAGTCACATTATCCTGACACCGGACCAACCAGTCCTTCAACTATCCTTATGAACCCAAAATGATGTTGGACTGAAAGATGCTATGCAAGTGAGAAGGCGGGTGTATTTATATCAGTAAGAGTGATAGATTAATCATAAAACATATCCTTTAAATGGCTTTTTCTTGTCACGCAACGGGCGAAAAGACGAAAACATGTCAAATGGCATATCGTCTTTTCTTATTGTCGCCTTTCGGGTTCAATGCGCAGTGTATGTCTGAAGTTTAGAAGGGGTCCTACCCGTGGAATGGACCTACGTTCGGCACAAAGGAACCATGTTTCAATTTATCTTTTTTTTTAATTTAAAAATCAATCGCTTATTATTGTATATTTTAGTTTTGTTTAAAACACCAATTTAGGTTCACGTGCCAGCATTTTCCTAAATGAAGGTTTAATTACGATATTATGATATTACCATGAATATGTTTACGCGGAAAGGACCCGTCAGTGGCAAAAAAGGGCTTATAGTTTCAATTTTTTAAAAAAATAAATCACTTATATTATAGCAGTGATAAACATTAACTTCTGTCCGCGTGCTAACGTTAAAAAGTATGTATTCAGAGATGAAGATTTTGTTACGATTTTATGTTATGTTTCCTTACATTTCATTTCATAAAAACATGAATAAGTTATTAACTAACCTAATGAAAAATAAACAACGAAACAAATAGTTAGGAGTGGTTTCGACAAGGCGACTTAAATTAATAAAATATACATGAAAAATCAATATCAAACTTTCAGACCAACAATGGTTCCAGAAATAACTGTAATAATATGGTCAGCAAAGAGTTACTATCAAAAACGATGAACCACGAGAATAGCTTCCTTCATGGTTAAACATGTCCAGAACCACTGCACAAGTCTCTCTGAAATCACCCTGTTGTATCATTCATCATAGAGCCGTACAATGATGATGGTGACAGAAAATCATCAAAAACTGAAAAGAAACGACATAATTTTTCACTGTAAAAACAAACAAACAAATAAAACATAGAAAATAACCGTCTGCTCGCCGCCTTGTCGAACCATCAAAAGACAGTAAGCTGCGTGCTCACTGAGCACGAGAAAATCATGAATAAACCTCCCTGCTTCAGAGAAGCAGTGTACAACGGGATACAGAATGACTCTTTACAACAGTTAACAAATGCATGTATTTCTACGGAAATTGTTGCGCGGAAAGGACCTGTCAGTGAGAAATAGGGCCTCGCATTTCATTTTTATTTGTATAGTTAACTATTAATATATTGAAGTGATGTTCAAAATGGTAATTTAGTTCCGCATGCAAGAAGCCAAAAGTTATTTTTCAATATTGATTATTCATTCATAAAATTACTGTAGTTATACAATGCGTATTTGCCATCGGTCTAGCCCAAAATCTGTCCAGGCCATGTGGTATGCCACTGAGTGTATGAACCTGGAAAGTGACAACAAGAAAAAGACAACAAGCTCATTGGTGCGACAACAGTACATGAAGTATTTTAAAGCAAATGGGTGTGTTGTCATCTTTTCGCCAGTCCCTTGCGTCGCGCGACAAGGCAATAAGCCATTTAAAACGCAACGTTATAATCACTTTTCAAGTGTCGTGTTGTTGTCGTGTCACGATTTGTTGTCTTGTCGTCCTTTCGCTTTCTGACATAAATCAGTCACCAAACAGTTTACATGATAATGTGACAAGTCCAACAATGTTTATTATGCATGATAATGAGACAAGCAACAAATTCAATATTAATCATTTTGCATGAAAACGAGACATGTAACAAATGCAACATTGTTCCTTTTGCATGATAATGAGACATGTAACAATTACAACATTATTGATTTTGCATGAAAATGAGACATGTAACAAATGCAACAATGTTCCTTTTGCATGATAACGTGGCAAGCAACAAATGCAACATTGTTCATTTTGCATGATAATGAGACATGTAACAATTACAACATTATTGATTTTGCATAAAAATGAGACATGTAACAAATGCAACAATGTTCCTTTTGCATGATAACGTGGCAAGCGACAAATGCAACATTGTTCATTTTGAATGATAACGTGGCATGTAACAAATGCAACATTGTTCATTTTGCATGGTAACGTGACAAGCAACAAATGCAACATTTTTCATTTTGCAAGATAACGCTGCAAGCAACAGATGCAATATTGTTCACTTGCAGGATAACGCGGCAAGCAACAAATGCAAAGATTGTTTATTTTGCATGATAACGTGGCAAGCAACAAATGCGACATTGTTTATTTTGCATGATAATGATACATGTTACAATTGGAACATTGTTAATTTTGCATGATAATGAGACTTGTAACAATTACAACATTATTTATTTTGCACGATAACGCGGCTAGCAACATTTACTGTGCATGATAACTCGGCAAGAAAAAAATGCAACAGTGTTTATTTTGCATGTTAATAAGATAAGCAACAAACGCATGAAAGAGTGTTCTTTGTAAGTGACTAAGTATAAGTTACTTCTTTTATAAAGAAATCAGCTCCAATGAAATTGTTTTTGTGCCACTTTTAATAATTTTGCTATTTCAATAAATGGTTCAAAATTCACAAGGCAGGTAAGAGGTCATAGCCTGAGTCTCTATTATTATTGCTAAAACGATCGTGGTATGTCTGACTGTGTAGATGTCAAACCTTCCGTTGAAGATATGACATGTTCATATCAAAGTTACAGTGTGAACTAAAGGACCATTACGTTAACTGCTTCTACAGAACCGAAATATTGTATTTCACAATGAGCCTGTGTAATAACGTCATGGCATTGTTGTTAAACACTTGCCAAAATATAAAAAAAAGTCTTGTCAGTATTGAAAATAATACCTATTTGGATTCAAAATATTGATTATCCAGTTATTTGTTGTAGAAGGAGTTAAATATTTGCAATCCCTATATTACCCTCACACTTCAGAAATTTATATTTACTTCTGTATAGGAAAATTGAAAAATAAAATTCGGGTACTTTAGGGTTTTAAAAGGATTAAATTATGTCAAGGACTAAACTCTCATAATAATCTTGTATTCATAATTGACAATAATTTTTAAGAGATTTATTTTTATTGAAAGTAAATGTGCTGGTCTTGATAAACTGATACGTTTTTTTTTGCAAGTACGGATTGTTCATCACTTGACTCAAAAGAATAAGAAATGCAATAGTCTAAATAAAATTTCTTTTTGTGAAATGAGAACTACTGAAGGTAAATCTAAGTGTATTCACCTAATTATTGATCAATTAAGTTCAAAGACTTGTTTGATGTGTGTCATTGTCAGGCAGTCAATCTTTGGACATCAAATTTGATATTACATGCAAGTAATTACGCTTTACACGCCCTACCTGAAGACGTAAGGTTTAAACATGTTTAAACTTCATTTAGTTAACATCGATTAAGAAACAAGTTCTTACAACTTATTTTAATCACTCGCGATGGCTCTGGTGGCAGCGTATGTGGTTATTATTGTGGGAAGAAACTAGAAAGCCCGTTGAAAACCAACATGTCTTGACGGGCGAACAATGTACACATATGTGACCAGGAATCGAACCCGATACGCATTAGTGAGAAGCAAGGCGCGTTACCACTACGCTATGCAGACACAACTTGGTCAACAAAGAAACTAAAACTTGTTCAGTTCACATCTCAAATGTTTCATTC
>CM037787.1:20424482-20474482 GCA_021229015.1 Solen grandis | reverse complement strand
TTGTTTCAGGAGAAGGGTTGACAGGGTGTGATATCATGCCACTTGTCAATGGCACGGTATTTCAGCATTTCTGTCTTCGGTAGCAGATAGTTTCCAAATGACTTATAGGGGCCTCTGTGGCCGAGAGGGTAAAGTCACTGACTTTAACACTCACTCAGCCCCTCACTGTGTGGGTTTGAATCCCGGCGGGGTCATTCAAACTTTCATGTGAGGAAGCCTTCCAGCTGGCTTGCGGTAGGTTGGTGGTTCTACCCATCGGGGTCTTCTTCCACCTGTAATTAGCTGGATGTCACTATATGACTGAAATACTGTAGAAGCGACGGTAAACTAAAATAGTGAAGTCAAGTCAATTATTTACCATAGTAAAACCAATCAGCAGACAAGTGTAGATAACTATGTCAATGGTTTTATGAGAATTATAACCCTTCTTCTGTGTCAGAGTGGTATTTTGGGGATATTTATCTCCATTAGGGATAGTTCTTGCTCAAAATAGAAAGTTAAAATTGATTGTTTTTTTTTTTAATTCTATAAATTGCATGTACTGATGTTTCAGTTATTTTTTCCCATGTGAAAACATGATAATTTCTGTCATATAATTTAACTGCAAGTAGTTATTCAAAAATATTTATTATAGTGTGTTAATGGATTGGACTTTAACCCTTTCCCTCATAGAGGAAACCATGACAAGACCTATGCGAACAGCATAAAACCAGATCAGCCTGCGAGTAACTCGCAGGCTGATCAGGTTTTATGCTGTTCGCTGCTCCTCAGTGGTCTGGAAATGAGGATTTTGTAATTAAATTTGGTAAGGTTTAACTGTGGTTTTCTGCAGATCAGGCTTTATGTGGTACCTATTGAGTGCGTCAAAATGAGTCTATATGAGGGAAAGGGTTAAGAAAATCTAGAGGTGAGACCTTGGGAGCTATGGAGATAATTACTTCATCACTCCATGTATACAAGTAAGATGTCTAACTGGTGGAGCTTGAAACAGTAGGCCAGGTTTCAGTGAAGGAAAAAAAGGTTTGCATGCTATTCCTTGGAAGTGAGATGGTCATGCAAAAAGGAGTTCTGAAGTTTTATTTGCTTTTAACTTTAATAATTCATATGAAGGTGATTTTCAGTTGGAAATTAAAAATAACAACAAAAAAAAAAGAAATATTTTAAAGGTCTTCTGATCAAAGTGGAAATCCATGTGTATAGCATGGCAGTGAAGTTGCAGCAGCATGAATTGCAAGAGAAGAAAATCAATAACATCAATACATTAATACAAGAGACAGTTGTGCGGTTTCTATATTCACAATGTGTGGCGATTTTGCTGGTGCCAAAGAGATGCTGCACACAAAAAAGAAGCAAAATCATTCCCACCAAATGTCCTCTTCTGAAACTGCTGGACAGAATTTGATTAAACTTGGCAAGGATGACCCTTGGATGAACCTTCACAAAAATTGCTAAAATAAACTTGATTCATGTAAACTCTGGTTGCCATGACAACAGAAAGAAAAAAATATATTTTAACTTTAAAAATTCATCTCCTTAAAAACTACTGGCCAGATTTCAAAATGTTTTAGTACAGATTAATGACTATTATCTTGCCAAGGCTGACTTGGTATTGGACCACTATCTCCAATTATGGCCCTTGAAATATAAAAAAATGTCATATTTAACTTTGTTTACATTCTAGCATCCACATTTATAAAGTAATCTTGATCAGATGTATACATATAAATGTTAATAAACCAAGGATTATTATGCCTTGTATGAGAGTTATGGTCAATAATACTTAAGGTTGCCATAAGAGCAGTGGTACTCAGTTGAGTGATAAAGGGCCATCATTGCCCTCTTGTTTGTTTTTTTTGCTTGTTTTTTTTGTTTTGTTTTGTTAGCTCGACTATTCGAAGAATATGAGAGCTATTGTAGTCACCCTGGCGTTGGCGCCGTTGTTGGCGTTGCAGCTTTTGGTTAAAGTTTTGCGTGCAAATTACTATCAACCTTATATCTCAATAACCATTTATGGTATTGACTTGAAAGTTTATAAACATGTTCAGAGCATCAAACAACCAAGGTAGATATATCTTGACTGAATATAATATGACTTATGGCCCCTTTTTAAATTAGAAATTTTGGTTAAAGTTTTGCATGCAATAGAAAATTTGGTTAAAGTTTTGCTTGCAAGCTACTATCTAGTTTGTATCTCAATAACCATTCATGGTATTGACTTGAAAGTTTATGAATATGTTTAGGGGCATCATACAACCAAGGTAGATAACTCTTGATGGAATATATTACAAATTATGGCCCCTTTTAACTTAGAAATTTTGGTTAAAGTTTTGCATGCAAGGTACTTTCATGCTAATATCTCAGTATCCAGGCATGGGATTGATTTGAAACACCTTTAATATGTTTAGGGGTATCATACTTTCATGGTAGATAACTCTTGATAGAATATGTTATAAATTATTGCCCCTTTTTAACTTAGCAATTTTGATTAAAGTTTCAGTATCCAGGCATGGGATTGATTTGAAACATCTTTAATATGTTTAGGGGTATCATACTTTCATGGTAGATAACTCTTGATAGAATATGTTACAAATTATTGTCCCTTTTTAACTTAGCAATTTTGGTTAAAGTTTTGCATGCAAGGTACTTTCATGCTAATATCTCAGTATCCAGGCATGGGATTGATTTGAAACACCTTTAATATGTTTAGGGGTATCATACTTTCATGGTAGATAACTCTTGATAGAATATGTTATAAATTATTGCCCCTTTTTAACTTAGCAATTTTGATTAAAGTTTCAGTATCCAGGCATGGGATTGATTTGAAACATCTTTAATATGTTTAGGGGTATCATACTTTCATGGTAGATAACTCTTGATAGAATATGTTACAAATTATTGCCCCCTTTTAACTTAGCAATTTTGGTTAAAGTTTTGCATGCAAGGTACTTTCATGCTAATATCTCAGTATCCAGGCATGGAATTGATTTTAAACATCTTTAATATGTTTAGGGGTATCATACTATAAAGGAAGATAACACTTGATGGAATAAATTAAAAATTATGACCCCCTTTTACTTAGAATTTTGGTTAAATTTTTGCATTCAAGCTACTATCCAGCTTATACCTCAGAAATTGCTTGTGGAATTGACTAGAAAGTTAAGGAGTGTCTTCAAGGGCATCAGAAAACAGGAGGATAACTTTTGGACTGATGCAAATTATGGCCCTTTTCTAACTTGGATTTTTGGTTTAAGTTTTGCATGCACAGTGTTATTGTGCTTATGTCTCATTAACTAGGAATGGGATTGATTTTAGACTTCATAAATATATTAAGGGGTATCAGACTATCAAGGTATATAATTTTTGACTATTATTATGTACAGGGAATGTAAAGGGCAAGAATTTAAATAGATTTCATTTGATTTACCAACAAGCATTTTGAATAGTCGAGCGTGCTGTCCTCTGACAGCTCTTGTTGTTTTTTTAAATCAGAATGATCAACGCATACTAGGTTGTTGCTGCAGGATGATCAGTTTTCATAGCATTAAATAATTTTGAATGCTTTCCTTTTAAGTACTTGCACAAAATGAATTTTAGAGTGCTGTCCTGATAATTATATGGATATTAATGAATGTAATTTTGCATAAGTGCAGCTTATATAATTTTGCCACTTCTTTTCTTTTGCATTATTTCAAAGATTCTTTTTCTATATGTTTGAGTTTGGTTTGGAAAAAAGAAAAGGAATTTAGCATACCCAAGAAAAAATGCAATGGGTAGAAAGAAAATGATTCAAAACAAGAGACAGGTGATGAGGGAGTCTGGGTTATAGAGGATATTGATTTACTTTGTATTTCTAAAACAGGTTTTGTTGGAAATGTACAAAGCGAAACTTTGCATCAAAGAAGAAGCTTCAAAACCAGTTTAACGACTCTTGAAAAGTGTGCCATTGAAGCCAGAATGTGGCTCATCAGCAGAGGGAGTCTTTAGCTTTTTCTTAATCCCAAAACAGAATGTTAGTTGTCATCAAGGCAGATTGTATGTGTCAAAAAAATTGGAGGGGGTAATGATCTTTTGTTGCTTATCTTGACTTCTGCTGATCTTGACTTCTGCTGATCTTGACTTCTGCTGATCTTGAACAGAAGATCTGGAGAACAGTAGCATACTTATGTGTACGTCTTGTAATTGGGATGATGCACTTTCATTGAGTAACATGCCCCTGCTTTATTCATTAGATTACATGTACCCCATGGTATACCATAGACAGTTAAATATTCCTTGGGTGTTACAGTGCAAGTAATGAACAGACCTTTTGAACTTGTATACTGTCATTACTTAATAACTATAAAACTTTTCTGTGGTAAAAGGATAGTTTGTGAATACTAGAAGCATAATTTATATAAAAGACTGGTTGGCCCTGTGTCAGGATAATGTGATCAGTGGTGGTATTATGTTACATGTCCATGGTATGATACAGGAGTGCTGCAGCACTGTATCTATCTTATGTAGACATAGACTCAAAATAAACAAATAATTAAAAGTTAAGTAAAATATCTTCCTGTGTAAAATGTTAATCTCAGTACCATCAAGATGGAATGATATTATGATTTGATGGGACCAGTTTGAACATAATTATGATTATTTACATTTACTGATTTATTAAATATTGGAGTAATTGCATTTTTATGCCCCACCAACAGCATTGAGAAGTATATAGATTTTCTGTCTGTGCGTCCCTCCATTCATTCATCTGTGCATTTGTTTGTCAGTCCATCAGTCCATCACATCTCAGATTTACCTTTGGGTTTCAGTTTTTGTTCTTTAAAGATGTCATCCCATATTCATGAAACTTGGTACACATGTACATCATGATCTACTTAATTTGTGTAAAATTTTAGGCTGTAACCTAATTTCACCGTCATATCTGTCCCGTCCGTTTGTCTGTCCGTTGTAATTTTGTCTGGAGCATAACACAAAACCTTTGAGAGGTATCAACATGAAACTCCATAGGTAGATAGATCTCAATGAGAAGTGCAGTGTACAAGAACCATAACTCTCAGTTGCATAATTTAGGAGTTATTGCCCTTTGTTATTTTTCACACTTAAATTTTGTCCAGGGCTTAAAGGAATACGCTCGGCTGATAACAACTAGGTTTTAATTGAAAGATATTGATGTAAATAAACCAATTTAATTACTCATTTCATTGAATCAATCGTAATAAGAAAGAAATTGCAAGTTAAAGACGTCTATTTACACCAATTTGCTCCGAGACATGGGCGCAGACATTATTTACTTCTCGTGGTCTCGCGAGACTTTTTTTACAACACTCGTGACGTCACAGACACACTTCCGGTTGCATACATACATTGAAATATAGAAGGGAATTACGTGTGTTGTGGAGAAATTTTACCCCCAAAAAGAAACAGGAAGGCAAAAAGTAATTATAATTACTTAAAGGACATTTTAAGTGTATATTTTATTTATCTTATAATTTTAGTGCTCATATACGTTGCGATTGTGGACTTAATCGATCCTTTTGTGAAGTATGTCGCAGTGGGTGGAGTAATGTTCATTGACTTGTTATAAAATGCCTCAGTGTCAGGCAATCAACTGCACTAATAAGCCAGGAAAGTGCAGTAGAAGTTTTTTTAAGTTTCCTGACGCCGAGAAAGGATTTGAAGAGCGAAAATTGTGCAAGAAATGGATTGACAATTTAAAAAATATATATTACAGCAGAGAATCACTGGGCTTTGCATATTTACATGTAATTTATATCAAGGGGGTAAAATTAACATTTATATTGTTCTTATTATATTTGTTTGAAAATGTTTATTATTTGAATATGATGAAAATATATTATTAAAAGATTAAACTATGATCATTTTATTGTTTTCTTACTCGTGAGTGAGAGAGTCTGGAGCCCTCGTCCTATGACCTTTGTATGCCAGAATGGTAATGAATGCAACTTCTAAAACAGAATCATTCAGAACTAAGGTGTGAAAGTCCGTATGGTCTGTAATGCACGTAAGTTCATCTAAATTTCCAACAACCAAGTCACTCGATTTGCAACATACATTTTCCATATTGGATGGCATCATAACACAGTTATCACACAGACAAAAGTCCTCAGCACATAAATATTCCTCCTCCCGCACGTCATTGTCTTGAAGCAGTTGCAGCTCTTCCTCAGTATATTCGGGCTCAAAGTCGTAAGGAACTATACACTCCATTTTAAGAAATATCTCAAAAACTTTATTAAACTTCCTGCTATAGTGATCGAACCATAACTAAAGTCAATACCCCTTGTCACGCAATCATTTATGCACATTCTCACAAACATCGCTATTTTAATTGCGCAAATCAACAATTTTTAAACAGTTTTTTAATCAAATATATAAAAGTGGCGGTATCATATAAGTAGAAATCTAATTGCAATGACGGTAACTGTGAAATACTATAGAGACGAATCAAAGGGACACCGTGTTGTAATTATGATTAACACACCTAATTGCTCGCAATTTAGCAAAATAATGTAAATTATGCTAACTACTTTCTGTATATCACACTAACTAGCTCATTGCGATACGATACTTTTACTTATATATATTTATTTAAACAGACTTTTTCCGTAAAATAGCATAATATAGATTATTATAATATAAAACGTGGATTCAACGCTTTTATTTCATATATATATAATGCATTTAGTATGTTTGTGGTGATGATTATACTCTACATGTCCGTTTCAGTAAAACGTGCACATCAGTTGTCTGTTGACATGGTGACTCAGTCGCACGCTTCGTTTTATGGCCGTGTTTTATGGCCCTGAGGTGCGATTTTATATGACGCTTATTCTGTTACAAAGGCTTGCCAGTGATTTCTTATCCAATCAGTTTAACACCACACAACTTTTCAATAACCGCAGTTGCAAGCATTTCACGGTAAAAATGACAAAGATGTATTATAGAAATAAAAAATATCGCGGAGCAAATTGGTTTAAATAGACGTCTTTAACTTACAATTTCTTTCTTATTACGATTGATTCAATGAAATGAGAAATTTAATTGGTTTATTTACATCAATATCTTTCAATTGAAACCTAGTTGTAATCAGACGAGCGTATTCCTTTAATGCTTTTATCACAACCCCTAATAATCGCACTCATCGATCGAGATATGGTTCAATGGGTATTTGTGACGTCACAGAAAGGTAAACATGAACAAAGATGGCGGCGGCCATAGCCGATCGAAATCACAAACTTTAAACAGCTATATCTTCACAAATATAGCGTGTATAAAAAATGAAAGTCATGTCAAAGTGATCTACACTAAAAGGTTTATTGATGGTTAAATTTTCATTTCAGCCGAGCGTATTCCTTTAACTCAAAAACTATAAGAGTTATTAACATAAAACTTCATAGGTAGAAATATCTCAATGAGAAATGCAGTGCTTAAGAACCATAACTCTTGGTTGCATAATTTAGGAGCAATTGCCCTTTGTTATTTTTCATACTTAAATTTTGTCCGGAGCTTTTATAGTATAATAAAGTACCCATCAAGTTACAAAGCACAGTTTGGGAGCATCCACTGATTCTACCAACACTTCTTTTCTTTGAAGATGACATAGTTCAATATCATGAAACTTGATACAAATGTATACCAAGATATAATCTTTTAAAAATACAGGCAAATGTTTGGTTGAGATTTGAACCTATGCCAGCACAGCATTAGTATCACAGACACATATTTCCTTGTTTTTCCATGTAAAAAAGGTTGAGACTTGGCCCTATGTACAGTTTTTAACTGTTAACCCAAAATTGAATGT
Organism: Solen grandis; assembly: GCA_021229015.1. Lineage (NCBI taxonomy): Eukaryota > Metazoa > Mollusca > Bivalvia > Adapedonta > Solenidae > Solen > Solen grandis. The sequence continues at coordinate 20,466,663 of CM037787.1, read as the reverse complement.
TTAAAAGGAATAAATTGGCCAATTTATTTCCTTATGCTAAGATATCAGAGGTTATTTATTACAAAAGTCAAAGTTTTCACTTAAAGGATACAAAAACAACAATGTTGGCAATAGAAAAATATTCAAAGAAAATTACAGATTAGAGCTTCTTTTTAGGGGATACAATTAGTTGTTGTCATCCTTCTGCCTGTAGACCCAGCTGCCAAATCTCTAGACTCATCATTAACTTTACACGCTGCAATGTCTAATTGACTGTGTCAGGAAAATCATTCTCAGTAAAGTTCAGTCAGCTGCATTAGTCCTTGCCTCATCTGTATCAGGTACCTGCAGCTGTTTCATGGTGGAAAATTCTTTTTTCTTTGAACTCAGGGAAAAAATCTCCATTAAGCTTTTGATCTCTCTGTGGAGACCTGTCTCTATAGACATATTTATAGACAGACATGATGTGACATGAGTGGGTCAGTTGATATGTAACAGTGAAATGATAGGCATGTTTTATTCATTCTTTGTGAAGGATGTGACAAAGACAAAATAATAAAACAAAATAAGAATTGAATATGGGCTCTTTGATTTTCAAACTCATTTAGAATCAGGTGAATTCAATACCTTATAGAATCAGAGCTGTTGGCTGTGAAGTATTTGATATTTCAGATAATGAAGGCTTTGTAAAAATTTGCCAAAGTTCAAAAATACCTTTGTGAATATGGTCTTTAAACTGGTTTATTCTGAACAATAAGGATTCACATCAAACTGACATATTTTGAAATCCATAAGCAGTTCAAGCTATTAGTGTAGGTGATGAATACCCAAGCTGCACAGCCTTGACATAGTAACTTGGTAGATATTGTACTATTTGTAGAACAAGAGAGGACACAAGATATCTAGGCAATACATGGGATTTCTACATAAAGACACATTTACTTACTAAAGCAGTGGTATAATGAGAAATATTAATAATACCTTAATTCAAGCTACTTATTGCTCAGCATCTGTTATAGCCTTGCAGTGTGCTCCTGTGACGGTGTCCCAGCAGGGTCATTCGGATTTTCATGTGAGGAAGCCTTCCAGCTGGCTTGCAGTAGGTTGGTGGTTCTACCCGGATGTCTCCGTGCATTCGGGGTCTTCCTCCACCTGTAATTAGCTGGACATCGCTATATGACTGAAATACTGTCGAAGCGATAATAAACTCAAATAGTCAAGTCAAGTCTATGACTGTAGTTTAATGATATATATACATATATGAAAAAGACTATTATATAAATTCAAGCCTTTCTCTTTATGTTTCCAGATGGTGCGACACTGGACGATAATCCACAGATCGTGTTCTACATCCGGATGAAGTACAATCTGATAAAACCAGGAAGTAAAACACGGCAATCTGGACACATGGTGAGTGTTTTTGCAAAATCATAAGTAAAGTTAGATTCAAAAGAGATTTAAAGTCTATCTCAGATTGTATTTAAGTATTTTTTCAAGATCAGGGAGAATGGTCCCAAACCTGGACATGAAAAATGTCCTTTTGTGAATACAGGAATTTATATCAATCACAAATTATTTTTGAATGATTTTTAAACATTTAAGTCTGCCCCTAATGCAGCCTTGTTACTTCATCCTAACACCAATATTGGCAAAGTCATAGACTTTCTTACTTCCTAATGATCTAACATAGATTTGTGGTAGATCTGTCCAGAACAAAATCTTAAAACAAAGCATGATGCTCTTGTCCTTCCATTATGAGTATAGATCAACCGTTTGCTTCTGATCTGTCTCAGATGTAGGTCTATTGATTTTGGTTTGTATTCAGTCTGTCCCACTGTTTTTGTCCAATCTAAGTTAACCTCCAATGTAATCTTGAAATGAATCTGTTGGATGTGATTCTCTTTGTCAGATATGTGCTTAGGGATTAAATAATTGCTTCTTATTGAGTCACATGGTTTCAGTGTGTCAAAAACCTTTTCATTCAGATAAGCTGGAATAAGGTTATGATACCTGCAGTATTTAAACAGTACTACTGGAAAAGTTTCATTAATTAAGGAAAAATGATTAATTTGTCTAAAAGAGGGGAAAAATAAGAGATTGTTATTTTGGGCATTAGAAATAAGCATGATAGAATACGTTTTAAGATGTCATATGAATGATTATCTCCCTTGGAGTCATTTTCTATTCTGCTACAGCCTTTTCATAATATAAAGAAGTTATCTGTTTCAAATTGGGTTCATTATATTTTGGAAAATCAGATCACTTTTCCTCATTGAGAATTAGGCCTTTTTGAGGCCTATGTTATGAAGCATAATAGCCAACTAATTTAGTCACACTTAGTTTTAAGAGATGCCCAAGTGGTTGAGTGTTTTTAGTCACTGGTCTCTTAATCAATGGTTTCAAGCCCTGGTCTGGCTCTGCAGATTTTCATGCCAGCAGGCTTATGGTAGGTTCAGCTCTCCTTAATCTGTAATGAGCATGATACCAAAACAGGTATATTCCCACCTGAATGTTTGTTGCAGGTTTTTGTACAAAAGTATCTATTGAATGCAAAGTTAAAATGTATAAATTTTGTTTGACAGAGCTTTATACATTTTTTTATTTGTAACATGTAGAACAATATTTGTAAAATTGTGGAACTGTTCCAGAATACTTACCAGGGGAAAAAATTCTAAATTCATATTGCCTTCCAGCTGGCTTGCAGTATGTCCGTGGTTCTACCCAGATGCCTCCATGCATTCGGGGTTTTCCTACACCTGTAATTAGCTGGAGGTTACTATATGACTGAAATACTGTCGAAGCAACGGTAAACTCAAAAAGTCAAGTCATAGTCAATTCTGAATTTATATTCTTTTGATTTGGTTTGGGGTCACGCTATAATGTCACAGCAAAGGGATTAATTCAAAGAAGACATTTAAACTGGATTAATCTATAACTAGTTGCAGTATTTTACTTTTTTCGCTCTTTTTGGGGATAAAAAGTGTTGTCATTGTTAAGGTAATTCAAATTATTATGCTTGAATAAATATTTTCTGTTTTGTTTTTTTTTCTTACAGTATGTATAACTTAAAAAAGATGCAAGTTAATGAAACAGATATTTGAAATGCAAAATTTTAATGAAAATATTGTTATTCAATACTCTAAAAAGTAAAAATCTGTATAAATATGAATAAATTAAAACCAACTACTTGAACTTCATCTTGTTGGAAAAATGTAAATTATAGAAATGAACATATTTAATTTCATGAATATGAATGAAACCACAGGGAGATAGGGATGACTTTGGCAAGGGGAGGGTTTTTCTACTGTGTTGAGCTGAAGTCCCTGGTTAGTCCCCAACTCTTGGTTCTCCAAGCCAAACGCTAAGTCTTTCATTCTCCCCCCTCTGTCCTTTAATTAATGCAAATTTAATGTAATATGCTAAAATAATATTACAGTAAAAAAGTGGACATTTTTTTTTGCCTAAAATAAGCATTTTGAATTGATGAGTAAATGTTTGCCAAGGGAGTGTTGATAAATGAAGAGAGACAGTCTAAGATTCATGAGTGGCACAGCTGTTTACTGTATAGCCATGGAAATCAAGGTCATTAGAGTTTGAGAAAAGATTTCTCAATGTTTTCTCCTTGAATTTATCTGCATGTGCTAGGTCATTGATGCTGGAAAGAATGCCTAATTAGGAATTTTGTCCTTGGAGGGACCTATTTCGGATGTTATGGCAGATGACAACAATATGAGTGCAGCTCCATTATGGAATCATATTTTGGGGTCCAAGTCTAGATATGGAATTATATTGGACCAAATTACTGTTAAAATGCACTTTAAAGTTGTCTAGGATCACAGACAGAAGATTTGGGCTGAAATGTTGGACTGAATTACAGGATTTTGTTTTATAAGGGAGCATTGTTAAAATGGATCTCCAAGGTGCTGTTATATGTCGCATATTGATATGGCTATTATTTCCTGTGAATATGCTTTTTACATTTTAGGGGAGGTTTATTTAAGGGTAGTGTAAGTGACGGTAACCATTACTTATTTCTGATTCTTAAGGCTTTTCTTATTTTCTGGTAGTTTGATTTATCATTACAAGTAGTGACTCTATCTCTCAGATTTGTTGAGTATATAGCAACTTGTCAATTTATTATCAATCAGTCAATCAATCAATCAATTAATCAGTCAATCAATCAATCCAAGCTACTGATGCCATGTTTGCAAATAGCAGGAATATAAGCATGCAAATAATGGCCTCAATCTAGGACATACAAGAATACATATACATATATATATATAGCATGTGGATGGAAGGTGAGGCAGGTTTTAACTCACCTAGTGGCACAGGTGTTTTGTACCCACTGTAATGAAAGATGATAAATGGAAATCGTAGTATCTGTTTTTGTTGTAACTGAAAATCCTGTCAGACACCAAAAAATTTATTATTTCATGGGAGACATCATTCAGTGTTATGTCATAATATTATGAATGGCTTTTTTGTGTTGCTCAATAAATCATGTTTGATCTATGGACAACAGAAATCTAGAGCACCTTTCACATTGCATACCGTAAAATGCCATGTATTGTGCGCACTTTTTAAACTTATATTTTGTTTCTGAAAGAGGGGGTGTGCACAATACAAGAGAATTAAATATTTTCGTATTTTCCCAGTCTTTACCCCACCCACTAGGAAGCCATATCGGTAGAGTCTATTGGTATATTTCATGTGCAGAATTGATATTAAAGCTTGGTCGTATATACTTGCCTGTAAAATGTTGTCTATTTGTGAATTCTATCATGGTTTTGTACAATAAATGCTTACAAAATCATTGTTCCCTTTTTAGCTCGACTATTCGAAGAATATGAGAGCTATTGTAGTCACCCTGTCGTCGGCGTTGCAGCTTTTGGTTAAAGTTTTGCGTGCAAGTTACTATCAACCTTATATTTCAATAACCGTTTATGGTATTGACTTGAAAGTTTATGAATATGTTCAGGGGCATCAGACAACCAAGGTAGATAACTCTTGACTGAATTTAATATGAATTATGGCCCCTTTTTAACTTAGAAATTTTGGTTAAAGTTTTGCATGCAATAGAAAATTTGGTTAAAGTTTTGCGTGCAAGCTACTATCTAGTTTGTATCTCAATAACCATTCATGGTATTGACTTGAAAGTTTATGAATATGTTTAGGGGCATCAGACAACCAAGGTAGATAACTCTTGATGGAATATGTTACAAATTTGCATTGCCCCTTTTTAACTTAGAAATTTTGGTTAAAGTTTTGCATGCAAGATACTCTCATGCTAATATCTCAGTATCCATGCATGGGATTGATTTGAAACATCTTTAATATGTTTAGGGGGTATCATACTTTCATGGTAGATAACTCTTGTTGGAATATATTACAAATTATGACCCTTTTTTAACTTAAAAATTTTGGTTAAAGTTTTGCATGCAAGGTACTTTCATGCTGATATCTAAGTATCCAAGCATGTGATTGATTTGAAACATCTTAATACATTTAAGGTTCATACTATCAAGTTAGATAACTTTTGATGGAATATATTACAAATTATGGCCTCTTTTTTAACTTAAAAATTTGGTTAAAGTTTTGCATTCAAGCTACTTTCCAGCTGATATCTCAGAAATTGCTTGTGGAATTGACTAGAAAGTAAAGGAGTGTTTTCAGGGGCATCAGAAAACCATGGAGAATAACTTCTGGACTGAATTTTATGCAAATTATGGCCCTTCTCTAACTTTAATTTTTGGTTAAAGTTTTGCATTCACAGTGTTATTGTGCTTATGTCTCAGTAACTAGGCATGGGATTGATTTTAGACTTCATAAAAATATTCAGGGGTGTCAGACTATCAAGGTATATCATTTTTGACTATTATTATGTACAGGGTATGTGAAGGGCAAGAATTGAAATAGATTTCATTTGATTTACCAACAAGCATTTTGAATAGTCGAGCGTGCTGTCCTCTGACAGCTCTTGTTCATATTGGTGTTTACAATTACGCTTCAATCAGAAATTCTGTACTGTACTGTGCTTTACATAATAATTAAATGATGACATACAAACAGATGCGATGATTGCATCGTCATTCCTGTGACCATGTATAAATATACAGTATTTTTTAATTTTTTTTATTAATTTCAATTCAATCCTACGAAATGTTGACAAGTTAGTTTCATATTGGACAGAGCTGTTTTGTTCATGATAATTGTGTACTTAAAATACCCTTTAATGTTAAGAGACTTGCAAAATTCCAACAAGAAGGTGTCAGTAGTTTCTGATTATTGCTCAAACTATCAGCTTTTAACAAGGTAACAATGCAAATACATGTGGATACTAAAGGTATGAAAATAATCACTTCATTACAACTGACTTGCGGAAGCAGTAGAATATTTCTACCTGTTGTGCAATCGAACATCCGCAAGACAACTGCGAGTAAACAAGATGGCTGCTTCCTCATTGAACAGAAAAGATTATGCGCATTATGCAAGAAAAATACTTTTTTCAAGGTTTCAAGCCCCAAACACAGGCTGCACACTATACATGGGTGTGCACAATACATGGCATTTTACGGTATGTCTTAACATGAAGATAATCCACCATCTTCTGTCTATATGATTTTCTTTTGTTCCAGCAGATTATATTGAAAAAATTGTTGTGCTTATTCTAGGGTAGGTCTTATTCTTTTTAGCTCACCTGAGCACGAAGTGTTCATGGTGAGCTATTAGGATCATCCTGCGTCCATCGTCAACAATTTGCTTTAAACATCTCCTCTTAAACTGCTGGACAGAATTTGATTACACTTGGCAGGGATGATCCACAAAAGTTTTTAAATAAACTTGATCCATGTAGAACTCTGTTTGCCATGGCAGCTGAAAGAAAAAAGTATGAAAACTTTAAAAATCATCTCCTTCAAAACTACTGGCCAGATTTCAAAATGTCTTAGTACAGATGTTCCTTGGGTAACCATCTTCCAAGATTGCTAAAATTATTCTGATCCATGAAAAAACATGGCCGCCAGGGGCAGGGCCAATTTGCCTTGTAGGTATATAGTGAAAAATTTAAATGACATCTCCTCTGAAACCACTGGACAGAATTTGATTAAACTTGGCAGGGATGATCCTTGGGTGAACCTTCACAAAAGTTGCTAAAATAAACTTGATCCATGTAGAACTCTGGTTGCTATTACAACAGAGAGAAAAAAAAAGTGAAAACTTTAAAAATCAACTCCTTCAATACTATAGTGGCAGATATCAAAATGTTTTAGTACAGATGTTACATCTCCTCTGAAACCACTGAACAGAATTTGATTAAACTTGGCAGAATGATCCTTGGATGAACCTTTACAAAAGTTGCTAAAAGTTGCTAAAATTACTTGATCCATGCAGAACTCTGGTTACCATGGCTATGGAAAGAAAAAAATTATGAAAACTTCAAAAATCATCTCCTTCAAAACTACTGGCTAGATTTCAAAATGTTTTGGTACAGATGTTCCTTGGGAAATTATTCTGATCCGAAAAAAAAAAATAAAACCTGCTAAGCCTGCAAGTTACTCGCAGGCTGATCTGGTTTTATGCTGTTCGCATAGGTCTTTTCATTGTGTCCTCTATGAGGGAAAGGGTTAAACAACTCATCTACTATAATTGTTGCTCATTTTGTTGTCTGTAAGTTTGCTTGAATTTTACATGTTGTGAAAAATGCTAAGGGATTATGTCATCTGGTCCATATAATATTATATTGCCTGCAGTGCAGGTCAAAATAACATAATATGGACCGGATGATGCCCTTTGAATTAAGAATGATTTTTGCAAATGAGGTTTTATATTTCATAATATAATATCTGCGTGTATAAAGGAAGTGATCGTGTCTGTCATTTTCTAGTACATTGTTTACAATTATGTAGAGGAATTATTATTGTTAGAGTACAATAGGAATGTGTGGAACTAGGACATATTTTCCTACACACACTACTTTCGAGCATGTTGTCATGGTGACCGGGAACCAAGTCAACAGCTGTTCTGTCTCTCCACATCCACAGACGTAGCAATTGTCAACTGGAATTATTCCAACCCAGCAGAAGATTTCAATTCATCTCTCAAATCACAAATCAAGAGCAAACAGACTAACACCATTAATTTACTTGTCATTTCACTCCCTGGCAGCCATATTTTCTTATACTCTGTATCTAGAGGGGGATGATTTGCATTGCTATAAGATCCAATTTTGATAAAAATCAGTGAATGGCTGGTTCTTTCAGGGTCATTCTCGAAAGACGCATATAGATTTATTCTATTGCAGATTAGGTTGTCTCATTTTCTACTATTTCAGTTTAAAGCTTAGGATTGGATGATTTTGTTCTGAAAATTTCTCGTTGTTTGTGAAAGATCTCATAGAATCCCTGGTAATACTAGCGGTTCCAAACTATGGATATTTCTCAAGAATTAGACCAGACTTGCCATGAGCAAAAAACAGATTTAATATATCACAGACTTATATGAGATATCTCCCCAGAAGAGAAAGGGATAAAAATAATTCTTTCAGTTTAATTCAGATGAATAGAATAAATTTTAGTTCTCTGGTGTCCTGTATGAAGATTAAAGTGCTCATTGCACTGTGAGACGGCGGCAGGATTAAAATGAAATAGCTACTATTCTAAACTAAGCGTTTCAGAAGTGGTTGAAGCAATAGAGGCAAAGGTCATGCGGCCAAAACTCCACATGCTTTCCTGCAACTATAGTTGCTACAGAGCCAGTTTAAATCGCTCTCTGTTTCTTACATAATAATCTGGAGTAAGGGTCATGAACCTGATTTTATCCATAAGTTGCATACCTTATACATAAGAAGGTCATTCCCTACTAGTGAACCTGAGGTATAATTCTGTTTGTTGTTAAGTATTTGATTATTTAAGATTCTTGAATATTTGCCTTTCTATTTCAAAGTTAAGAAATGCTGTGGGAGGAACTTAACTCACCACCATGCAAAATTGCCTGTGGACTACCTTAGGTTAATTACGTACATGCAGAATGCTACTTTTTTTTCTTTTTACAGGAGTAGATCTTCATGTATGTAAAATGGGTTGCTGTTCTGATTAAGAAATGCCACCGATAGTTTGTAAACACTTAAAATGGCTGTTTCCAGCGCAAAATAATGGTAAAAGAAAACATGTTAACAAACAATAACACATTAAAAGCGGTTACATATTCGTTAGCACAGAATTGCTTTGCATTGATACATACTAAACACAGAGAGGTACAGTTAAACTTGCCATGGAAAATATGTAAATCAGCAAGGTCAGCAAGGCCTGTTTTCAATTTGCTGCTACTAAAGATGGCTGCTACTGTCAAAAAAACTGGGTCATAAAGAGTCAGTGTGTCAGTGATAGTTTTCTGCAAAACTGTTATAACTGCTTCTTTATTTACACTCAGTTACACTTGTTTTTCATCAATCTGCCATCATGTTCATTTCTATGGTTTCATTTTTTTTCACTCATGGTTAATTAACCTCTTAAATGTTCAGTGTAATTCTAGAATGAGTTGAACCAGGTGTAACTTACTCAAATTGTATGTATACTTGGTGATTTCAAGCTATCCCAGTGCCCAAGTACTTAAATAATTCATTTCAAAGGTGAGGAGTTCAACCCAGGCTATGTGGCAAACTGATGTTGTTAAAATGGTCCTGGTACAGATCCACTGCTCACATTAAATGATTATTCAGGGACATTCCAATGATATCATGCCACTGTTAAACTTATGTATTTGATTTTGATTAGAAAACAAGTTCTAAAAACTAATACTAATCCCTCTGGACTGCTCCTTGGTTGGACCAGTACATTGCTACTTGGAAGGCCATGAAAAAGCCATGCCACCAATGGGGATGGAACCTACAACCCTTGGATCTGCAGTTGTTATGCTGCAACCGGACAATGGTATCTGAGACTGAAATACTGTTGGTGGCACATTAAACCCTGGCAAACAAATGACTGTGCTATATCCTCTCTACTGTATGAAAAGGATTGAGATTCTGAGTTTAAAGAGATGAAAATCATTCAACCTGATAGTTTTGAAAAACGTCACAACTGTTATGAAACCAGATCAACCTGCATGTGGATATTATTTTATGCTGTTACTAATTTCAAAGATGAGATGGTATCAGTAAAATCCAGTATATATGTTGAGAATTACTTACAAGCTGATCATGCTTTGAAGTGGTCTAACTTTGTGTTAAATGTCAAATCTGTGTTTAGTGGCCATTCATGAGGGCAAGATAAAGTGGCTACATTGAGCTCACATGGTTGCAAAGTACAGACATACCTGTGTTAAAATGAGTCAGACTGTGTCTCTTTGAAATAAAGGGTTAAGCAGACAGCTTGAAGGTCCCAGATTCAACATAGTATCATGCATTTATCCTTTATTTATTAGCCTCCTGCAGTAATTGACCACTTGCTTTTGCTTACTTGACTGATTGGCAGCGGTTGTTTAAGGTCAGATTTAACTGGTTTCAAAGGATCAAGTTTTCTTCCTCAGGTTCTTAAAGTAGGCTCCTTAACCCTTTCCCTCATAGAGGAAACCATGAAAAGACCTATGCGAACAGCATAAAACCAGATCAGCCTGCGAGTAACTCGCAGGCTGATCAGGTTTTATGCTGTTCGCTGCTCCTCAGTGGTCTGGAAATGAGGACTTTATAATTAAATTTGGCAAGGTTTAACTGTGGTTTTGATCAGCTTTATGTGGTACCTATTGAGTGCGTCAAAATGAGTCTATATGAGGGAAAGGGTTAAAACAGGTCGGCTGCTAAGCACAGGTGGTTGATAATACAGGAATGATTGTATCCCATAATGTATGAGGCTGAGATGATTGTGATACATTTTGCTTGTGGGAAGGAATAAGAGTAACAGAATGTCTTTACAGACCATATAACAGTAAAAAAGGAGGAGGTTACTAAGTGAATCCAGCTCATGTATGTCAGCTGTCAGCTCAAATAGGGAGTATGAAAAAAGCTGAAAATCAAAATAATGGAAGCTGAGCAATCAGTTTCCTAACTTTTAATGATAAAATGATTGACACAGAATTTCTCCTTTTTTGTGTGTGGGCATTTTTGCTGGAGAAACGTAATGTAGTAAAAGTAATAAGGAAGCATTTCAAAGCATCTGCAACTGCAGGAACATTTGGGTCGCAGCCTATTTAATGCCTTTCAATGACTTCGTGCAGTGCCCAGTTGATGTTCCCATGTGCATTGTGTATTTATATGAAATGGCATTATTTTAGAATTAGTGTTTGAAATAAACAGGGTAAACAGTTCTCTGAGTTGAAACGATAGTAATTATGTTTGAGTTACTTTCTAAAGATGCCTGCTTAGAGATTGTTTATAACCCTGCTTCAGCTTCCTTCACCATTTACAGTAAAGTGGATTACTTCTATGGGCAAAATACATTGCTATTTTTAGCTCACCTGAGCACAACATGCTCATGGTGAGCTTTTGTGATCGCCTTTTGTCCGTCGTCTGTGCGTCGTCAACAATTTCTTTAAACATCTCCTTCTAAACTATACTCACTGGATTTTGATAAAACTTCACAGGAATGTTCATTATGGGGCCCTTTACTAAAGTTGTTAAAATTATTTTGTTGGTCAAAAAATCTAGGTCGCAGGAGCTAAAAATAGATGCTACTTTTGATTTGTATACATATCTATGACCAAAATTTTCAAATATACCTGGACAAAATTGCCTCCTAGGTCCAATTACAAAGATTAAATAAGAACCTTAAACTCTTGTAAAAAGTATAAGGCCTGGATTTTGGTGTAGCATATCTTATGACCTTACCAAGATTGTTAAATTATGGCCTGGGGTCAAAATTGAGCATCCCCAGGGGTCACTTTTTTTACATAGAGTTATGTATGAAAACCTTCAAAAATCTTCTTGTGAAAACCCATAAGGCCTGGAGCTTAGATATTGTCTGTAGCATAATCTATGACCTTACCAGATTGTAAATAATACCGTCAAAATTAGCTTCAGGGACACTATTTTATAGTAATGTAGAAAACTCAAATTCATCTTGTCAAAACCATAGCTGATTAAGGCGGTCCCTGCACTTACGGATCAAAGAATTAAACGTAAAAACCTTGCCATCCGTTGGAAAAGCTATCATCGTTGTGTATTTTGCAACTTTTTCATACGCCTATCAGAAGCCGTCATTGTTACATCCGCCAAAAGTTTTGACTGCACAAAACTTTAACGATGACTTCGCTGTACGATTAAACCGCAACATGTAGAGCAACAACGTTCTATGCCGTTATATCCTTGTATGTCCGCGTATCCTTCCCATCCTATGTGGACCTCGCAACTCACATCCTGCTGCTGAAAAGAAGAGGGTAAAGATAGGTACATGGAACGTCACATCGTGCCGGAAATAAAAGGATTAACGTAGGCATCTCGTTACAAATATTCAACGACAAGGCTGTATCGGATGTATCGTATATTGTGTCATCAGTCACCTTTAACCGCCAGCTTCCCATGATATCGTTAACACCGACATACTACCATCGTCTTACGCCGTTCTAAATTGCCATTTTTCCATTTAGCTTAACGATGAGCCACCAAAATTTACGTCGCGTACTTTGATACGTTTGTCCATCGGCATGGGACGCCTTTAGATATTAGGTGTGTAGCATCATCTTATAGACACTTACCAAGATTGTGAAAATTATGGCCTTGAAAACGACATCTCATCTGAAATAACTGGACAGAATTTGATTTAATTTGGCAGAGATAATTTTGGGTGAAGCTTCACAAAAGTTGCGGAAATTATTCTGATCCATAAAAAAGCATGGCTGCCAGGGGCGGGGCTTATTTGCCTTATATGTATATAGTGAAATCTTTAAATGACATCTCCTCTGAAACTGCTGGACAGAATTTGATAAACTTTACAGGGATCATCGCTTTTAAAACTACTGGCCAGATTTCAAAATGTTTTAATACAGACTGATGTTCCTTGGGTAACCCTATACTCAGGTGAGCGATCCAGGGCCATCATGGCCCTCTTGTTTGTATGTACCAGTAATTGGAGATGTAAAGGTTTTATATTTTATAACTGCTATTTTGATTTTCATTCTTGTATGTTACTGTATACTCAGGTGAGCGATCCAGGGCCACCATGGCCCTCTTGTTTCTTTAAAATAGGGTTAGATTATTTCTGTTATTTAATTTTTGTGATTTCTGGATACAGAAGAATTATGTCTCCCTCCATGGATAGATGGTGAATAGATCTCATGGAGGAGAAGTGCAGTTCACAAGGACTGTAACTTTGCCCATCATATTTTCGGAATTTTTGTCCGTTATTTAATTTCATATTTACTTAAGTTTTGTCCGGATAATAACTTATGCACTATGACACATATAACCTTAAAGTTTCAAAGGTGGGTAGACGTTATGGACAAGAATTGCAGTACACTAGAGCATAATGTATTTTCAATGTTTCTTGTTGGAGTTTTTCTGCTTTTATACAATTTCATGTCCTTAAGATAACTTCCGTTGACTCATGCTATTGAAATTAAATTTCATTCATGGAAAGAAATTAATGAGAGAAAGTGTCATGCACAAGGTTCATAACTCTGGCTTCAGTATTTTTGGTCCATAACACTGTGCGGAGTTTCATCAATATAGTCAGCCCTTTTACTTCAACTTTTTGCATGTCATTGTGTCCCTTAGTGTATTATGTGTGTGAGGGGAAGGGGATTTGGGGAGACATCAGTTTTCTACGAAAACAAATCTCTAGTTTATTTCTGCATTTAATCACTGCAATTTCCTCTTTAGAGCGGGAAATGACTAAATGAATACTCAAAGGAGATCTTTTTATCTCTCCTGAGCATATGTGCCCAGGATGACAGGATGAGCTATTAGGATCGATTGATGTCCGACGTCCATCCATCCGTTCGTCCGTCCACAATTAGTTTGTTTGCACTCTAGCATCTTCATTTCTCCAGCAGTCATCTTCAAACTTTAGGATTAGGTTTATAGTCATAATCTCTTTACCCAGTTAAATTATAGCTGATATTGGCCAATTAGGTCAGGAAATTATGACTGATATTGGCCAATTAGGTCAGGAGTTATGGCCCTTTTAAAATAAAATAAAAATGCCAGATTTCACTTTTTTTGTGCTCTCTAACATCTTCATTTCTTCAGCAATCATCTTTAAACTTTATGACAATGTTTATAGTAATAATCTCTTTGCTAAATTAAATTATGGCTGATATCGGCCTATTAAGTCGGGAGAATGGCCCTTTAAATATTAAAAAAAAAACAGATTTCACTTTGTTTGCACTTCTGCATCTTCATTTCTTCAGCAGTCATCTTCAAACTTTAGGACAATGTTTATTCTCTTGGCCATGTTTGATTATGGTTGGTATTGGCCAATTAGGTCAGATGTTATGGCCTTTTAATTAATAAAAATGCACATTTTCACTGTTTACACCCCAGCATTTTTCATTTCTTAACCTTTACTTCAAGTAGACTCATTTTGACACATTTTCAAACAGAGAAGACCCAGATCAGACAGCTCCTATAGGAGCTCTCTGATCAAGGTCTCCTCTGTTTGCTCATATAATATTGCAGCTCATTTTCTACATAGTGTGTGTGGCTAAAAAGAACTTGTGATTCTGAGTATTATTTTATGTTCATTAAATTAATATTCATCAAGTGATTAATTTGTACATGTATATTCATGAGGTAAAGGGTTAAGCAATTATTTCATGTCAATGTTTAAAACCATAATCTCTCAGCCAAGTTTGACTTTAAGTTTTGACCACAGGACTGGTACTCTTTGCTTTGTGGAATTGAAATGATCTTGTGGATTATGTATTCAGTACAACTATGTGATAGTATAGTAATTTGTACAGGCAATGAACTCAGTTTTTCTCAGGTGTGTGTCTTCAGGGCCATCTTGGCCCCCATTTTTAGCTCGACTATTCGAAGAATATGAGAGCTATTGTAGTCACCCTGGCGTCGGTGTCAGCGTCGGCGTTGGCGTTGCAGCTTTTGGTTAAAGTTTTGCATGCAAGTTACTATCAACCTTATATCTCAATAACCATTTATGTTTATAAATATGTTCAGGGGCATCAGACAACCAAGGTAGATAACTCTTGACTGAATTTGATATGAATTATGGCCCCTTTTTAACTTAGAAATTTTGGTTAAAGTTTTGCTTGCAATAGAAAATTTGGTTAAAGTTTTGCGTGCAAGCTACTATCTAGTTTGTATCTCAATAACCATTCATGGTATTGACTTGAAAGTTTATGAATATGTTTAGGGGCATCATACAACCATGGTAGATAACTCTTGATGGAATATGTTACAAATTATTGCCCTTTTTAACTTAGAAATTTTGGTTAAATTTTTGCATTCAAGCTGCTATCCAGCTTATATCTCAGAAATTGCTTCTGGAATTGAAGAAAGTTAAGAAGTGTCTTCAAGGGCATCAGAAAACAGGAGGATAACTTTTGGACTGATGCAAATTACGGCCCTTTTCAAACTTTGATTTTTGGTTTAAGTTTTGCATGCACAGTGTTATTGTGCTTATGTCTGAGTAACTAGGCATGGGATTGCCTTTAGACATCATACAAATATTAAGGGATATCAGACTATCAAGGTACATCATTTTTGACTATTATTATGTACAGGTAATGTGAAGGGCAAGAATTGAAATAGATTTCATTTGATTTACTAACAAGCATTTTGAATAGTCGAGCGTGCTGTCCTCTGACAGCTCTTGTTATTTTTTTAGTTAACCTGTTTACATAGATCCATTTATCAGCCTTATTAGATATACCTTGGCTGAAATAGTGCTGCAGTCCAGAAGAAACCACAGGGAGTCTATGATAGAATATTAGAACTTGTTCCTCAGTCAATGTAAAAAAAATTCAGGAGGGAACAATAGAGAAAAGAACCTGTTACTCATCAATCATTGATTGTATGAAAGAAGAATAAATTCAGCTTTTTGTTGTTGTTTTACAGTTGGTGCAGTGGTCTGGGAAGATGAAGCAGCATTTGTCCTCAAAAACGGGTACCATGGTGATGGACGGCCTCCTCTGTATCTGTCGACCCATGCAGACCACGCCTCTTGTGGAGATCCGTATGGATGGCAATATGTTTATGTCCAGACATGACCTTGGGATGACCTTCACCTTCTGTGATACAAGGTAGATAATCAGACTCCATTTCCACTAACTTAGCTTTAAGTGCTACTTAGTATCATACTTCCTCATTCTTGTTTTCCTTATAATCAGATATTGTTTGTTTCCAGTGTAACTTCAGTTTAGATCTATTACTGCGTGCTCCATTACAATGTAAATGCTAATATAACATGGTGTGTTAATGTTGTCATGCTGTAACAATACAATCCAATATAATGTGTAAACAATTCAGTTAATATTTTATGTGTTATGTGAGATTTATTATGAATCAGGTTTTTAATTTTGGCAAAGAAATCTGTCAGGGTTGCTTTTGGAAGTAGGTTTTGAGGTTGAATAAACTTTTCAATAAATAATAGCATATGTCTTAATCTGTGAAGATTTATCAGTGTTAGAGAGAAATCAGCTCACACTCCTGAATTTACTGTTATTCTGTTGACATGCTATCAGTTTATTTCATATACATGTCATTTCACTTTGTATCCAAATGTTTTAAAGTTAATATCTTTTTTATATTGTTAAGTCAGGTGATCAATCAACATCAGTGATAGCTCTAATGAGAGCTCAAACAAAAGTAAAATCATTTAAAACAAAGTTTAAGGATAGTATGTAGGCCCTGTATGGTAGATTCAGTGGAAAGATAGTTCGAATGGAAACTGTCTAAACAATTCAGCTAAGATAAATGGTCTGAAATAGTCTTGTACCCAGACTTCATACACTGTTTGGCATTTTTCACTACCATTAGATTAGGAAAGAAGCGGTAAAATCTCCTCTGAAAAAAAAACAACAAACATATTTTCAATCTGATCTAGGTTTTATATTGTAGTGTAGGATGATGTATTTCAGATTCAGTTAAGAATGTGTATCTATCAAAAGTCTACGTAACCAAAGTGTTTGTCCTTGAGACGGTTTCTTCTGTAAATGGCTCATGTAGGTTGTTTTCCATGAGAGACAGATGGATGTAACAACAAATGTAAAGGTATCATATTTCTCTGTCATGAATTCAAGGAAATGAAGAGTTACCTGTCACTTTTGTTGATTTTTTAAAATTTTCTCCTGAAATTAATTAAGGAGACCTTGTTTTCTACAATCATGTCAGTTTATGTTAACCTACTCATAGACTGAGAAAAATATCAGTGGCTGAAATCCAGGCCATTCTGTTGTTGAAAAATACATATCATGTTAAGTTTTCAGTTAAGCTATTTGCTATTATTTGACTAACAACCATTACAACAACAGCATTTTCTGTTGTTTTTTTTTGTGGAAAATGCACCATTCTAGGATTGATTTACCAATGAAATGTAAGCCCCCTACTTTTTGCTCAAAACAGTGTCACAAATAAAACCATGTGTTCTTTTGTGTAAACCATGTCAACCAGTGACCACCTGTTATCTCAGTGTAGGTATTAGTTTTGGCCTTGATATAAGGTCATTCATAAATGTAATAACAACAATTTTTTATTTTAGTTTCAGTTTTACATTTCCTTTTTTTTAACTGACACAGTTTGTTATGAAGTCTGAAATATATATATATATATAATTAAATTAATCTTCTGATACATTTATTCTGAATATATTTCAGTTTAATGTTTTAAATCCTATTATCGAAGTTGCTATAGACATCTTTCCCCATATTTGCAGGGTGTTGAATGAGTTATAAAGTTCTGCATACAGGTTTCATGATAAAACTGGCCTAGTTTTAATACACTGAATATCATCTTACAGACACTAACACATATTTCATGTTTGCATGTCATCGTAAAGTTAGATTCCAGTTAACCAGTTTTGTCCTACATTGGTAACTATTGGTAGTCTTGGGATGTAAGAATTTGGACAAAAGAAAATGTTTCCTCTCTTTCTCCCATCAGGCATTTTGAAACATTTTATTATACTCTCTTGCTTCTCCTTGTGAAATGGAGGCTTTCAGTCACTTTACATTAACTGTTTCTGGATATAACCATGCATTTAACCATATTCTGTCCTGACTCTGCTGGAAGCAGAGATAGTTATCACTTTCTAAAAGTAACAACTCTTATTTGATCCAGTGTAATTGCTCTATTTACTTGCCTTGCAAAAGGTGGATGAGATATTTTCTTCTATTCTACCCCCCCTCAAGGTACAAGACTGGTAATTTATACTAAACTTTGCAGACAATCTTCACGAAGATCTCTTAAGTAGAGAAACTTACGAAGATTGTTTCCCCATCTTATATCAGCTCATCTCAAAGACTATAGGCTGAGAACAAATCAAAATTTGCAAATGAACTAGGTGGACCGTATTTCTTGTGAACGGGACAGAAATTATTCACAGGTTTTGAGACAAATGATATTCTCGAAATGCAGGATCTTGTCTCCATATATATGGGATTAATTTTTAAAGCTGGAGGAAAAATAACCAGATTAGAGGGAGTTCTGTTGTTCACTAGGAATAGCAAGATTAATGGCGTTCATAACTCACAGTATAAGCAGCTAGGTAGCTCAGTTGATAGAGCAATAACTTGAGCAAAAAAGCCTTGAGTCTGAATCTAGCTGGGATTTTTTTCTCACCTAATATGACAAGTGTCACTATGTTTTATGATGGAAAAAGGCTCTGGGCATGGACTCAAGCTTGATTAAAGTTAACACAATTTAATTTATTTTTGTCATGGAAAAGTTAAAAGTTTCTTTTTATTTCTTCTGAGTATGAAAAACAAATTTTCTTTTACTTTACAATACACAAATTTACAACTTTTTGTCAGATACCTTCAATAGACATTTGCTCTTTTATCATCCGTCAAATTTGAACCAAGGAAAACTTTTGTGTGATGTTTAATGAAACTTCAATATATATAATTTTGATTATCATTTTTGAAAAAAATCTGTTTGTGAACTGTCCCAGCAGATTGACCATTTTTGAAGAAGACATCTCATAGTAAAGTTTTTATGTCCCAGAGTATCTCTTATTGGATTATACTGATACGTCTGCTTCCTTGTAGAGGTGTTGATTGTGTTTTAATGTTTTGGAAAATATATATCATCAAGAATTCATCCATCTGATCCAATTTATCAAGTACAATAGATAATTTGAGTATAGGTGTAAAAAAGGAGGAATGGAACATCCATAATTATGTAAGTAATGCAATAAAAATTCCTACTTTGTTGTTGCGTGCATTTTGTCCCTGATCCAGTTTACAGAAAATCTGCACATCAGCATAGTCAAGTAATTTAGTTAGTTCTACCTGTGGTAAGTGTTTAGAAGAAAAGGGTTGCTGTTATATCAAACTAAAGATGTGCCGGAACAGTAAGTAGTCATTTTGATAATTACCTCCAATTATGAAGCGGTAAATTGTTTTCTATCACGCACATTTAAGTAGGTATGTGGTCGCAACACATGTTTTTTTTTGTACTGTTTTGAGTACAGATTTGTTTGTTTGGAAAAGTCCTGTAATAATGTTAGCATTTTGTCTGTGTTCAACATTCAAGGACTCAAAACAAGATGAGGATGTTTGTGTAATAGTTTACCTCAAAAAGTTAATTAGAATGTGGTGTTTATTTAGGACAAGCTTTAACTGAAATACAAGGGGTGATTGATAAGTTGTCGGAGTTGCTTTAATACTGAAACCTGGAACAGAAAACAAAAAAACAAAGTACACCACAAGATACATTTACTCAGGATTGACATAGAGCTCAAATACTATTTAGATACAGTGAACAATAAAGTTTACATGAAACGTTGAACAACAGTATTATGTAGTACTTGAAGCACGCTGACGTCAGTGTTAGGTTAGCTGACATTACCTAAACATCAAGGTCTAGTGTACGTTTAATTATCTGGACATAATCATTACCTGTGGCCACACACTTTTATGTCTTTGTATCCCTTGGTCAAATGTTACCTTAAACTCATCCTCACTGAATGACAAATTTCCTTCATGTGCCTTTTTGTGTAATTCTAAAGAGGTTTCAAACTGTTTGCCTCTAAGTTCTGACTGTCGATGTAAGCTGACCTGGTCTTTGGTCATCAAACACTGAGGTTCTACCATCCCTTAACTGCTTATATCAGTTGTGCCATTTGTTGACAAATGTTTTTCCACAGGTTGGTAATGTGTCTGAATTATGTCTCCCCCCATAATCTATATAGGGGAGACATATTGTTTTTGTCAGAATTGTCTGTCCATCAGTCACACTTTATGCCCATAGTATAACTCAGTAGGTATCAAAGCTATTAACTTTAAACTTCACAGGTGCATAGATCTCATGGAGGAGAAATGCAGTGCACAAGAACCATAACTCTGCACATCATATTTTTGGAGTTAATGCCCTTTGTTAAATTTCATACTTAATTTTTGTCCGGAGCGTAACTCACAAAGTAACAACACTATTAACTTGAAACTTCACTGGTGGATAGATTTCATTGAGGATAAGTGTAATGCACAAGAACCAAAACTCTGTCATCATATTTTTGGAGTTATTGCCCTTTGTTAAATTTTATACTTATTTTTTGTCAAGATCATTACACATGCACTATGAGATATATAACCTTGAAACTAAATAGGTGAATAGATCTTACAAAGGAGAAGTGCAGTACACAAGGGCCTTAATTCTGCAAATCTATTTTTTAGAGTTATTGCCTCTTGTTTAATTTCATATCCAATTAAGTTTTGTCTGGAGCATAACTCATGCTCCATGAGACATATAACTTTGAAGCTTCATAGGTGGGGTAAACGTTATGGACAAATATTGAAGTACACTAGAGCATAATCCATTTCCAATGTTTCTTGTTGGAGTTTTCCGCTTTTGTACATTTTCATGTCCCTAAGTTAACTCCTGTTTGACTCATGCTTTTGAAGTTAAATTTCATTTATTGAAAGAAAATAATGAGAGAAAGTGTCATACACAAGGTCCATAACTCTGTGAGGAGCTTTATCAGTATTATTTTTAAGTTAGCCTTTTAACTTTAACTATTTGCATATGTGACTGTGTACCTTAGTGTATATGTGTGTGTGAGGGGAAGGGGGTTGGGGGAGACATCAGTTTTCTACAAAAACACTTCTCTAGTTTTTAATTTGTTTTAGTGTTTCTACCATTTTGAGTCCCGCACAAAATTTGACAACCCCACCCAACTCATTGTCATCTGTTAACGTCATGCGCCGTTTTGAAGCCATGGCCATAAAACTCTGCGAAAAAAACATCTAAAACAACGTCTTCAAATTTTCTGGAAATGATGTTGAAATGTCACGCTAATGTCAGTTGCGTTCGCGCCAAATTTGCATTAAATTTGACTGCGCACTATCATGTTAAATGAATTCAGAATATAGAAAATAACAGCATGCTTCAAGTCACCAAACAGCATTAACTATGGATATCATTTATTCTTCTGAAGTATTCAATATCTATTCACCTATCTGATAATGAAAGAGAAAATCAGTTGTTTTACTTGTATACGAGTTTCCATGTGATTTGATGAAGAAATAAATTTTTGAGAGGAGAATTCCGCGAATTTATCAATCAGCCTTTGCATAAATGGTTTTGGCTTTGAGGCAAATTAGAACATAATTAATACCTGAGCACTGGATATGGATGCCAATGCTTGGCTGTTAAAAGTTTTTTTGTCAATTGTTTTTATTTAAAGGGGGAGATAAATTAGATCAAAATGAACCTTAGAGTTATTGCCCTTGATGAGAATGTAGTCCTTGCAATAGTGAAGAAGTATATAAAGTTTGATGACAGACGATTTAATAGTTAAGAAGTTATGTCCAAGGTAAAAGACGATGACATCATCAACGACACCAGGGTCAGATGACTGAAAAACAGACAAGCTAAATAATAAAGCTTAGTAATTTTAAGACTTGATTCTTTTTAACAAAGAATCTTCATGTCTGATTTCTCACTGTACACATACATACTTGAGTCTTCTCCTCTATACCTTTAGAACAGTTTCCTGGTCAGCCCCCTGTACAGTTTATTGAGACTGTTGTTGATTTCCTTGAATGAACCAGTGTTACAGATGCAGACTTCAATATGGTAGTGTAGTTTGGACATTTTTGCCAAAACTGAAGGGCTATGTGTTTGATCCTCAACTGTACTAAAAAGCTAGTTTGTCAAAATAGTACTGTTGTAGCTTCCTTCCTAAGCTTGGTGATCAGTGTGTCAATAAGTCAGTACAGCTGACCCTGCGTTCTCAGTAATGGTTCTTTAAGTATGATTTTCATATTCAGATACAAACAATATAAGGCTTTGGGTGGATACTCAAATTTGAACCTGAGATCATCTTAAAGTATTTTCTAGATCACAGAGTTAGTAAGATATGGCATGGTATTGCAGAGGGTTGGTTTAACATAACAGAAATAAGGGGGCCAAACACATCTGACTTTTATATAAAAAATGTAGAATTGTCTTAAGTGGGTTAGCTTACTTGAATGTTTTATTTGGCTTCAGAATCTACAAGAATTAAACACTCAGACTGAAGTGTTTTATTTTTACATTATCAAGATGTAATCAGAAAAACTGCAGTATATAATGTACTTATTATTTATTTAACACATATTCCCACCATCTGCTTGTCTTTGTCATCGATATTCCTCCATGGTATTGAGAATGTAACAGCTTTGATTGCATAAGATTTATACTCTGTTATATCTTTTAAAATGTTCAGTTAAAAGTGCCATCATCTGTTTTCTACCTAGAATATTCTTCAAAATAATATGTTGGACTATAAATCATAATATAAGGAGGTGGAAAAATAAGGGAAAACAGCAGTTGGACTCGAGAGCTTGACAATCTTCCATTGGTCTTTTGACAGGAAAAAGGTTTTATGTAAGGGTGTTTTGTCAGTCAACAAAATTTGAAAGTTACCAGGAGGTGAGAATTCTTTTGGGTTGTTATAAATATTTTGATATGCTGTAATGGTACATGATGCAGAAGTGCTACTGTAATCATGTTTGGCGATGAAGTTCTGTTAAATGCATGCACTTAGTCGCTAACTGTGTGTGTAATCAGTGGGAGACGATCATTAGGTTTTGGTGCATTAATGCTAATGGTGGCACTTCCTTGTGTCTCTGGGGTTCATCCAACTGGTGCAGTCCTGGCACACGCAGATGAAGGAGCAAAGAGGTATTGTGCAATCCATACATGATATGATGCTTTTTCTATGTAATGCACAGACACTCTGTTTAACAGCACCTGCATTAGGGGAACAGTGGATCTTTACATGCAACATTCATTTTAATCACATCAGACTCAAGAAACCATTTTCATTTCTATCCCATGTACAGATCACAGGCTCCCTCATGAAAATAATGTCAAATTACAGTAGTTACAAAGTTACAGGGAATTGTCACACTTTACTAAATATGTAAAATCAATCAAGAAGCTTTATACAAATCTGTTTTTAGGACATTTTTACTCAAAACATTACATAAATTGAACATTATTGAATGGGTGTGCCTTTATGATTGGACAAGATAAATACAAGTTGTAATTGTCCAACCACTGCAGGCCCAGTACGGATTGAAGCATCACCTCCTCACTTACAATTCTGTACTTTGTTGAAGGTTTTTATTGTGACTGATACATGATTGTTATTTACAATGATATTTGTTATCCCACCAGCTGGGAGGGGGGGGGGGCATAATATCTACATGAGATGGATATAGTGTTGTCTCACAATGATATTACATGCCAAAGATAAGTGGCATGATACCACACCCATGCAGTCACAGCATCCTGGCACTGGGCCAACCTTTCCTGGCCAGACCTACCCATAAATATGCAGAGTGCCAAGCACAAGATAAACCCATTATATGTGGCCTTTTTAATGACACATCACATCAAGGAATCACACAACCTACTGGATGCAATAATCATATTAAGGTAATCAAGCCATCATTTAATTGTGATCATGGCTCATCAAGTGATCATGGGAATTTACAGTAAATGCAAACCTTTATATACTTTGAGCAAAAGAGCCATTGACTCCAAGTCAATGGATGCTACAGTGGAACCTCAATATTAAGGCCACGTATGGGACGAGTGGCCTTAATTTGAAATTTGGCCTTAATAGCAAGGTTTCGCAAAGTCAAAAGGGATTATGTCCCTTTGACACATCAACCCTTCACTTGTGTGTTATGTGTTGTGTTTGCTATGTGAGTTTTGTGTAATCAATTGATTATTCCATAACTCATTAAATAAGCCATTTTAAGTTTCGTTTTTATAAGTCTTATTTTTTTAAATTGTTAAAAAGAAAATCTAAAAGAATAATTGCATCCATATCGGAAGTCATTTAGGCATAGACTCCGAAGAAAAAATCATATTGTTTAAAATAAAACTTATAATCAAGGTTGCTGTTAATGATAATGAATATTGATTCATGTTTTATACCTGAGTCTTTCCATTGCCAAACTGTTCAGCTAGAACACGATGAGATTTACCATGGCTATCATTAATCAATAAAATTTTGTCTTTGAGAGAAAGTTCTTTACGTTTCTTACTCATAGTTTTGATAGTTACAGTGAACGTAAGAAATGCAAAATGAATTCTGAATGCATTTCATGAAGTGCACATTATTTATCATCGTTTTAATATGAATATTTACTAATTAGCTATAAAGTTTGCAAAACAGACGTGCCGACTATCAATTACCCATACTCATCAATTCATATGTCCCTAATACTTTAATTAAAGTATTAATTACCATCAGTTTGATTTCGATGTTGATAATGACGATGCATCGAAAACATAGCGTTATCAAACGCCTTTTGCTAAATTTATTGGACAAAAAGATGCAAACATCATACACATCGCTTTTGATAAAGGGATCCATTAACGTCCCATTTTTCGAAACAAACTGACACTTGGACCTGTTGTCAGTTTGTTCCTTGTGTACTGCTATCAAAACAAAAGAAAGTGTCAAAATGTCGGGCGCGTGAAACACACAGACTGGTTTGCAAAATACTGAGACTGGTTAACATAACTTACGACGGTATTTTACGTAACCAGTCAGATAAAAAATCGAAAGTGTTATCGCCCTTGGACAGGTGCCCGCTTTAGCTAGGTTCATTTTGCACTGTAAACACCGATCGGGACCGAAAATGGTGCCCGCATTTCGCAATAGCCAGGTGCCCGCATTATTGGGTTTTGCGGGCAAATAAACATATAGCAAAACGATCCGGACCGCGAATTTTGCCCGTAATTAGAAGTTGCCCGTATTATTGAGGTGCCCGCTAAGTGAGTTTCTACTGTACTTTCATCTGCACTGAAGTTTTTTTTTAAGCATTTGAAGGATCATGATTATGATTTAATGATAAATGGATAACTTCAAAGCATTTTTTGTAAAATTTGTAGTGCTTCATATTCATGCTCATTCATACTTTTTAGGCATGTCATGTGTGTTTATATAAAGGCTCATGGGACAGTCAGGAGTATTGCATGTTAGTTTCATGTGACATGCAGGGTCATGGTTAGGTGTTTCCTTGGTTACAATTTATAACGTCAGAAAATAGGAGATGAATTAATGTTTTATATCACCAACTGTCTGAAAATGATGAAAATGTTTTGAGTTTTCAAGTCTTTATAATATTAATTGTGTCATTACACTAGAAAACATAATGAATGACTCTTCAAGATGGAGGCTTAAAAGATACACTTGCTTGGCCTGTGGTCTGGTTTTCATTCATGAATGATAATTCCCTCTGGCTTCCACAGTTTGGTAACAGATGTTTTGAATTTAATTGCCAAGACTTCCATTTGCTTCTGAATTAGACAAACAAGAAGGATTGAATTGCAGAAAAATTGAAATGAAGATGTAAAGAGCACAGTTTCATTGTTATTAGCTCACCTGAGCACGAAGTGCTCAAGGTGAGCTATTGTGATCACCTTTTGTCCGTCGTCCGTGCGTGCGTCCGTCCGTCGTCAACAATTTGCTTTAAACAACATCTCCTCCTGAACCGCGGAAAGGATTTTGACCAAACTTCACAGGAATCATCCTTATGATGCCCTCTATCAAAGTTGTACAAATTATTCAGATTGGTTGAAAAAGTAGGTCACAGGAGCTAAAAATAGATTTTAAAAACTCAAACTTTGAAAATCTTCTTCTGCAAAACTGCAAGGCCTAGAGCTTAGATATTTGGTATGTACATGTAGCATCATCTTATGGGCCATTACCAAGATTGTACAAATCAAAGCCCTATGGTGATAAATGCCCCCGCACCAGGGGTCACTTGTTTTACATAGAGTTATATAGGAAAATCTTTAAAAATCTTCTTCTATAAATCCATAAGGCCTAGAGCTTAGATATTTGGTATGTAGCATCATCTAATGGTTCATTACCAAGATTGTTCAAATCATAGCCCTATGGTGATAAATGCCCCTGCACCATGGGTCACTTGTTTTACATAGAGTAATATAGGAAAATCTTAAAAAATCTTCTTCTGTAAATCCATAAGGCCAAGAGCTTAGATATTTGGTATGTAGCATCATCTAATGGTTTATTACCAAGATTGTTCAAATCATAGCCCTATGGTGATAAATGCCCCCGCACCAGGGGTCACTTGTTTTACATAGATAAATAGGAAAATCTTAAAAATCTTCTTCTTTAAATCCAGAAGGCCTAGAGCTTAGATTTTTAGCTCACCTGAGCACGTGTGCTCAGGATGAGCTTTTAGGATCGATGAATGTCCGTCGTCCGTCCGTCCGTCCGTCCGTCCGTCCGTCCGTCGTTCACAATTTGTTTGTTTGCACTCTAGCATCTTCATTTTATGAGCAATTATCTTCAAACTTTAAAACAATGTTTATATCCATAAAATCTCGGCCAAGTTCGATTATGGCTGATATCGGAACATTAGGTCAGGAGTTATGCCCCTTTTAAAATTCAAAAAAGCCAGATTTCACATTGTTTGCACTCTAGCATCTTCATTTCATGAGCAATTATCTTCAAACTTTATATCAATGTTTATAACCATAAAATCACGGCCAAGTTCGATTATGGCTGATATCGTACCATTAGGTCAGGAGTTATGCCCCTTTTAATATTCAAAAAACCTTTAAGTTGTTTACACTCTACATCTTCATCTTTTGAGCAATTATCTTCAAACTTTATGGCAATGCTTATTAAAAAAAAAATGCCAGATTTCATGTTGTTTACACTCTAGCATCTTCATCTTTTGAGCAATCATCTTCAAACTTTATTACAATGTTTATGACCATAATGTCTCGATTGAGTTCGATTAATGCTGAGATCCGTCAATTAGTTCAGAAGTTATGTCCCTTTTAATATTCAAAAAAAGCCATATTTCACGTTGTTTACACTCTAGCATCTTCCTTTTTTTAGCAATCATCTTCAAACTTTATGACATTGTTAATGTTTTTTGTTTATTCTCTACCAACTTCATTTTTTTAACAATCATTTTTAAACTTTAAGACAATGTTTATGCCCATAATCTCACAATCAGGTTCAATTATAACTGATATTGACCTGTAAATTTAGGAGTTATGCCCATTTCACCTTAAAAAAACAACAGATTTCACTTTTACACTCAAGCATCTTTATTTCTTAAGCAATCATCTTTCTCAGGTGAGCGACCAAGGGCCATCTTGGCCCTCTTGTTGGTATGTAGCATCATATAATGGTTCATTACCTCAGTTGTTCAAATCATAGCCTTACAGTGATAAATGACCCCGCACCAGTGGTCACTTGTTTCACATAGAGTTACATAGGAAAAGACCTAGAGCTTAATCTATAGATTTGATGTGAAATATTGTCTAGTGGTCCGTACCCACATAATTCATATAGACCAATCATAAAAAAAATATTTTGCAATATTACTAGTTTGAGAGATTATGACTAGATAATGGTTAAAATTTGGCTCTTGATTGAATCATTTTTTACTTTAAATTACATACTTGATATATGTTTTATATTAAAATCAGTATCTACGATTAAATAAAATGATAAAAAGACAAAATTGTGAATTGTATATTAAATAAAAATTTTCTTTAAGAAAGATATGAAAGTACAGATAATCGTATTGTTGGTAATAAAAACACATTCGGTCGTTTTAGGTTATAATATTATTAACCAATGAAAAATTAGGAAACTATTCAGCCCTACATTTCCGGTTTTAGTTTGGTAGGTATACGAATCTCTTCAGAAATTTCAACGAATTATCGAAGATCATTAATCTAATAGACCTAAAAAGCGATTGAAAAGTAGGTCAGTAGGTCAAATCTTAGAAAAATCTTGTTTACACATTAGAGGCTACAATTTTGATTCAATCTTCCTCGAACTTGGTCAGAATGTTTGTCTTGGTGATATCTTGAACCAGTTCTAAAATGGGTCAGGTTGGATCCAAAAGTAGGTCAGTAGGTCAAATCTTAGAAAAACCTTGTTTACACACTGGAGGCCACAATTTTGATTCAATCTTCCTCAAACTTGGTCAGCACAAATGTCCTCAGGTGAGCGTCTTTAGGGCCATCTTGGCCCTTTTTTTTTGGAGCAAAAGTAGGTATAATTTCAAATAACATCCTCTAAGATGATGTGCTACAAATGCTGAACAGCATTGTTTTGGTCATCGTGAATACCCATGGCTGATCGATAGATCATCAATAAGCCATGGGATATTACGGCTGAATTTGGTCATTATAGTGTGTGTCAAATTTCACCATATGATTGGTCGCATCACGTTTTTATGCCCCCACCAAAAATGGGGGAGGGGGGATATAGATTTGCCTTTGTCTGTATGTGCATACATCCGTCCCAAAACTTTGTGACATGCATAACTCTGAAAGTATTTGTATTACAGACTTGATACTTCATGGATATATTATTCAGGACATGAACTAAATGCGCACCTGGGTATTTTCATTGAACCACCTTTGAAGTTAACAGAGTTAAGGGC
Source organism: Solen grandis (assembly GCA_021229015.1). Lineage (NCBI taxonomy): Eukaryota > Metazoa > Mollusca > Bivalvia > Adapedonta > Solenidae > Solen > Solen grandis. The sequence continues at coordinate 20,437,632 of CM037787.1, read as the reverse complement.
CTTTGTTTTTGAAAAATATGCAATTTTATGCTTGTGACACATGTAACTCTGAAAGTATTTGGATATGTTATCAAGACATGAACTTGTGCACCTGGGTATTTTATGCCCCCTACCAAAAATTGAGGCATATAGATTTGCCTTTGTCTGTCCGTCCATCCCAAAACTGTGACACAGGTAACTCTGAAGGTATTTGTGCTAGACTTAAAACTTCTTGGATATATTACTCAAGACATGACTTGCGCTCTTTGGTGTTGGCCTTTGTTTTGGAAAATGCGACGGTCGGGGGCATCTGTGTCCATTGGACACATTTCTAGTTAAAGCAAATCATAAAGGCCATTTGATACAGCAGCGGAACACAGTAAATTTTAGCTCACCTGAGCACAACGTGCTCATGGTGAGCTATTAGGATCACCCTGCATCCATCGTTGTGCATTGTCCATCGTGAGTCATTAACAATTTGCTTTAAACGACATCTCCTCTGAAACCACTGGACAGAATTTGGTTAAACTTGGCAGGGATGATTCTTGGTTGAGCCTTCACAAAAGTTACTAAAATAAACTTGATCCATGTAGAACTGTGGTAGCCATGGTAACTGAAAGAAAACAAAAAAAGGAAACTTTAGAAATTATCTCCTTCAAAACTACTAACCAGATTTCAAAATGTTTTAGTACTGTTCCTTGGGTAACCCTCTACCAAGATTGCTAAAATTATTCCAATCCATAAAAAAACATGGCCCCCAAGGGCGGGGCTAATCTGCTTTATATGTATATAGTGAAAACTTTAAACAACATCTCTGAAACCACTGGACATAATTTGATTTAACTTGACAGAGATGGATGAACTTTCACAAAAGTTGCTCAAATACACTTGATCTATGTAGAACTCTGGTTACCATGGCAATGGATAGAAATGAATTATAAAATCTTTAAAAATCATCTCCTTCAAAACTACTGGCCAGATTTCAAAATGTTTTAATACAGATATTCCTTGGGTAACCTTATACTCAAATGAGCAATCCAGGGCTTCTGTGGCCCTCTTGTTTTATTGTTTCATATCACCAACATGACTTTCAAGCCTCCACGCGGAAGAGTAGTGCATTTGTAATCTCGTTTTCATTTGTTGATAATTTGATCAGTAACTACTGTATTATGACAGTTTGCTTGCCTTTTTCCCCACGGCATGATGTTAGGTAATGAAACGGAATAAGTCAGCCGGGGGTATTCTACGATGTGTATTGGTATATTTATCTAGATTTGTTGGTTTGATTCCACTTGTAGCATTGGGTTACAACATCTTAGTCAGTTGATCACATACTCCCAATCCTGTTTTTCCTGATTAATGAGTTAAAGACATTAAACACTGACATTTTACCTGACCATGTATTTTCAGCTTCAGACTGTGTCAATATTTTATTGTTAGTTGTTGGTACATTCACACCAACTTCAGTTTGATTCATCAATAGGTTGATTTGATTTTGGAAGATTTCACTTGATTAATGAAATGAAAGACACTGTTTAAAGACTTGGTTACTCATATTGACATTTGACTCAGCGCTGCATGTGAGTATCAGGTGAGTGATGATGAATAAATGATAGCTGGCTTTAGCTGGAGTCATCCATTTTAAATAATTGAAATATATTGCCTGTCATACTGTTTAGTGCTATCATTGATAACTGTAAGGTCTCCACCTTCCCTATGGACACAAAACATGCATCCATATATTAGGTCTGAAACATTGTCTGCCCTTCAAATTATTTATTACTCGCAGTTAGGGATAAAATAAAAAAAAAATCCCATTTTAAAATCAGTAAAAAAAAATGATTGGAAGTAATGTCGTTATAAACTTACTGTAGATGCCTACTCAGAGAGTTCACAGGAGTCAAATAAGAGTCATCACACACACTGTGATTGTTGTGTTCTGTCTGCAATGAAACTTAAGTTACTCATGTGAAGATCATTTAAGATATTGTAGAGTTTTGTGCCTTTAGACATGAATGTGTGTTCTGTCAGTGATATAACTAGTTACTCATTATCACTAGGAATTAATTTTTAAATGTAGTAAAGATGTTAAAGAGTTATGTGCCCCTGGACATAATGGTTTAGTCATTATTCATTATTTTAAGGTTTTATGAAACTTACAGATATTCATTATAACCATAAACTGAATACATGTTTGTTAGAGATTGTTAAAATTTTGCAGAGTTATGTGCCCTTGGTTACACTTCACTGCAGTGTTTGAAGCAACCATTGACAAAGTCATACTAGAGGGACAATTTTCTTTGATGCTTCCAGTATATATTCCAAAATCTGAAGATTGTTTGTTCAAATCTAGCCATGAGAAATGTTTTATTCTTTCATTTCAATTGCATAATAATGTAAGTTCTTGACCAAACAATGAGATCATAAGCAAGGCCAGGATTGATATAAGTTTTAATGAGTTTGTGCCACTATTTTCAAATTGAAAAGAACTACCAGCAAAATGATTTATATTATGTTATATATCGCAGTCAGATTCATGAGTGTTCTTATGTTGTAACAGAAAGGACATTTATGAGTTTGTGTTTAAATGATTCAATACGTGACTTAAATATATAACACAGCTTTGCTTCAACCATTTACTCCATGAACTATATCCTCTGGGAACTTCCTTGTGTCATCCTGAATTATTCCACTTAAGCATCGGATGTCAAGGAAGATGTTGTGTTGATGTCATCAATTGTAAAGCTATAAGTGTGTGTGTGTCAGCACTGTTAAACACAGGCTGTGTAATGTCTGGATTATATGTACACGCTGCTTAAACTTGCAAGTTAAATGATTTTTCGCATTTTATGTTGAGTGTTTTTTGTTGGTTGCATGCATCCGAAACCTTAAATTATCAGGAAGTTGTGCCCATCCTATAAACTGCTGTAAAGTTGTGCCCAGACTATTAACTGCTGTAAAGTTGTGCCCAGACTATTACCTGCTGTAAAGTTGTGCCCAGACTATTACCTGCTGTAAAGTTGTGCCCAGCCTATTACCTGCTGTAAAGTTGTACCCAGACTATTAACTGCTGTAAAGTTGTACATAGACTATTACCTGCTGTTAAGTTGTGCCCAGACTATAAACTGCTGTAAAGTTGTGCCAAGACTATTACCTGCTGTTAAGTTGTGCCCAGCCTATTACCTGCTGTTAAGTTGTGCCCAGACCATTAACTGCTGTTAAGTTGTGCCCAGCTTATTAACTACTGTGAAGTTGTGCCCAGCCTCAATCTCATTAAAATCATATCCTAATTTGCACTCCTCTACTATCCGTGACTAGGATCTGACATCGCATTAGGGATCACGCCAGATTGACCTTTTAAGTAATTTATATGCATAAACAAGTGCTCGATTTTAAACCAATTAAATAGCCCGTTTCTAACTGACTTCGGTAAAACATTTGTCACAGGGTGAGAAAATTGTGCAGCTTGACCTGGACTCGATCTCAGGGCCTTTTGCTTACAGGGCAAGTGCTCTACGGAATGAGCTACCCGGCCGCTTAGACATTTTTCTACCCTATTTTGAGATTGATGCGGTTACTTCCCCCTGATATACCCAATGATTCTGTAGCTGCCGATTTGATTGGCTTATACAAAGGTCAATTTGAGACGACCCTCTATACAATGTGGTCAGATCCAGTTAGCGTACTGAATCTGATTTTAATGAAGTTGTGCCCAGCCTATAAACTGCTGTAAATTTGTGCGCAGCCTATTAACTGCTGTAAAGTTGTGCCCAGCCTATAAACTATTTTGAAGTTGTACCCAGCCTATAAACTATTTTGAAGTTGTACCCAGCCTTTAAACTATTTTGAAGTTGTACCCAGCCTATAAACTATTTTGAAGTTGTACCCAGCCTATAAACTATTTTGAAGTTGTGCCTAGCTTTTAACTTGTTTTGAAGTTTTACTCAGTCATAACTTGTTCTGAAGTTGTACCCAGCCTATAAAATGTGAAATTTATCCAGCCTATAAATTATTGATTTTTAGTTGTTCACTAGACTGAAATGCACTTTTTCCAGATATAGGTTTAAGGGAATATGTAGCTGTTGATATTGGTTGGAGACCAATATCACTTAGGATTATGGTCTATTCCATTGACATGTTTCCAAGAATTTTTTCAAGACTTTAAAATGTATCAAACTGGACAGGTGGCCCAGACATTGTGTCAGATATCAAGGCAGGAATTGGACATATTGATTTTAGAAAGAACTTCCTATTTACATCTTGAAAAAATCTTGGTAAAAGTTGGAATTTTGTAAAAATTTACAACTTGATGAATACTGATTTACTGAACTTTAAATGGAATATATAAAAGTATAGAAAACAATGGGTTTTTTTTTCCTTTTTTTGTGTAGAATGTGAATATTGTATAAGCAGAGGACATCCTGATCAGATAGCTTCCCTGGAAGGAGCTGTGCAACAATCTGAGTCTGTAGGAGCAGTAAAAGGTTAAATTTTACCCTGGATATGTCAGCCACTTACAAGGGCATCAGTTTATATTGTAAACCTATATATATTTTTACAGACACAAATGTTTGCTTTATAATGATGCCCAGTATTTTGTGGCTTTTAAAGATAGGGTGCTTCATTTGTGGACATTTGGATTGAAAATGAATGGATTATGGGCTTGGTACAATTTCACAAAACAAAAGTTGGCTGATTCATTCAAGTAGCAAAAATAAAGGCTTGATTGATTCAATCTACAAAGGCAACAACCATGACTGTAAAAACATGCAATTTGTAGTTTTGAAAACTTTTCTTATTAATAGAATTGGTTCAAGGCATAGTATTATAATGATAGAATTTTCACTTTCTTAAGCTGTTCAACTAACCTGGAATTCCTAAACTGTTAAATTTTGTAATGCTTACCATTAACTTTTTCTTGTAACTCATAAGGAATTCTTCAATACCCTATCCTGAACATCATCAATCTTGTTCACTTGACCTTTCTTAGAAAGCTTCAGGACTAGTCCCTGGGGGAGCACTACCAACTGTAAAATGAGAATGTTGCTATTAAATAATCAGACTGACATTAATGGATCAAGCCTCCTCATCGCAATATATGTATATGTACATCTTGTCAAGGTGATTAACCCTTTCCCTCATACAGACTCATTTTGACGCACTCAGTAGGTACCACATAAAGCCTGATCTGCAGAAAACCACTGTTAAACCTTACCAAATTTAATTGCAAAATCCTCATTTCCAGACCACTGAGGAGCAGCGAACAGCATAAAACCTGATCAGCCTGCGAGTTACTCGCAGGCTGATCTGGTTTTATGCTGTTCGCATAGGTCTTTTCATGGTTTCCTTTATGAGGGAAAGGGTTAATTATCTGTTAACTATTCATTTACACCAGTTTACACCATGGTTTACCATAGAAAAGCTGGATCAGATTTGTCAAGGAGATGGGGGTACAAATTCATCCATATAAAAGTCTTCGTGTTGCAAATATCTTCAAAACTAAATAAGCATGTCATAATACTTTACAGTATGGGAAGTTGTGCACCTTTGGAATTGTTTTGAAAGTCACCAGGTCATACTAAAGTTACAGTCCCTGACATAGTGAAAATGGGGCAGAGTTAGGGCATATTCATGGAAACAATTCTGGTTTAAACAAGTTCTACAGTGTTCTCACCTGACCAGGTGCAGAGTTAGAGCATACTCATGGAAACAGTTATAGTTTTAACAGGTTCTACCACATTCTTTTCTGACCATTAGAACAGCATATAACATGATGGTCTAGCTGCAAGTCACTGGCATGTTGATGTAATGTTTTACAGGTCACATAGGTCACCCATTGATGGTTTTTGACTAGTAGAGGGTTCAAATCTCATGCCTAGAAATAATTGTTTTCTCAAAGGTGTATTTTCATTGAATTTTTATTGAGATAGACAGACTTTGAAGAATTCAGTGGGGGGAGGTATTATTCACACTCAGTGATGGCTCTTTTTGTTGAATATTAAAATCTGGCACCTCTACTTTACCTGAGAAAACTTTGTTGCAGATTTGTCTTGTCTTTCCTTTCCTTTTCAAAGCCTGGAGTGAAAAATTTGTTGGCAATTGACTGTAGTAAAAATGATATGGGGTTTACATCAAAAGAATAGATTCAAACCTAATTTCTTTGTGAGTTTGTATAGGCTGTAAGTTTTGTTGCCAAATTTTAATGTCAAGTGGTATCAGTGTTGATGATGAGAGCAGTTGTGGAGCATTAATTTAGTCAGATTTGACATATAGAGGAGATAACATATTGCTTTAAGTCTATGTCTTTTTATTTTTTTTTAATGATTGATTGCATTTTTAATGAAGAATCCCTGTTTCATGAAATATCTAAAACTGAGATATTCCTAGACTCAGTTGCTTTGAAGATCGAAAACTCCTACATTCCTTCAAACTATATATGCTGCAGAATTTAGTACATATGGTATTATTATTATGTTCTTACAGAATATGGACATCATTATGTTTATACTGAATATGGTCATCAGTTTCCTTAGAATTAAATAATTTGAGATACCAGTACTTAGTTCAGGAAAATCTCAATATGAGATGTTTTATGACTCTTAAGCAGTCTACAGAAGTAAATTTCCAGTTGTTATATGTCCATGCTATAACACTTATGCTTAATTTCCATTCTATAATACTTTTGCTATATGTCCATGCTTTAACACTTATGCTTAATTTCCATTCTATAATACTTTTGCTAAATGTCCATGCTATAACACTAATGCTATATTTCTATTCTATAATACTTTTGCTATATTTCCTTTTTTTTTTATAATTCCATGCTATAACTTTTTTTTCTACATTTCTATGCTATTAAACTTTAGCTACATATCTGTTCCATAAATTTTAAAGCTACATTTCTTTGTTATAACATTTAAGCTACATTTCTATATTATAACACTTAAAGCAATTTTCCATTTCCTTTGAACATTTCAGCTACATTTCATGCCATTACATTTTTTGCTACATTTCTATCCTAAATAAAAAATTTAGCTACATGTCAATGCCGTAAAACTCAGAGCTACATTTCCATATTATAAGATTTTAGCTACATTCCCATGCTATAAAACTTGAGCAACATTTCCATGCCATAATACTTAAACCACATTTTTATGCTGTAACACTTAAGCTTAATGTCCATGCTATAACTGCATGTAATGTATTTTCCCCACATATTAAAAATTTAAAAAATGCCAGTCAGACTGCAAGTTGAATTCTCATTCTTATGAAAGAAATGGGTGTTAATTCTGTCCCAAGTTGACAGTTAGTCATTTGCTTGCTTGCCATCTGAAACATAATGGTAGATTGCCTAAAAAAATAACTTTCTGAATTCTACATAGTTTCGATATACAAGCAGCTGCTGCCTTCAGAAGTGCATAAAAATCAACGAACAATTCTCAGAAATAAAAACTGCATAAAAACAGATAGGATAATAGTTTTCTTGGAACAAATGGACAATTTATCAGTTAACACCACTATTCATGTTTTGTTCTTTACTGTCTAAAAATGTTGAATAGAAGAAATGGTTGCCTGTTCCAAGGTTTGTTTTCGTATGTCACAGCTAGTCATTGTACATAATTTTCCTTGACTTGAAATGTTACTAACACATGCAATATTTGTTAGTCTCGGCAAGAAGTCTAATAAGAACCTTACAATACAGGAAACTGCTGTTGAAGTCTGCTGTTCTATTAAGCACTGGTAGACTCATCATTCTTTGTTTTACTGACAACCAGAATCTACCAGTAACAAAGCCATAGGAAAAAAGACACAGGAATACAATGCAAATTATCTGTTATTAAACAACATGTAATTTTTGTAATGGGTCTTATGTCTATAATTATGTCTCCCCCCATATTTATATTGGGGAGACATATTGTTTTTGTCCGGTTGTCTGTTCGTCCGTATGTCTGTCTCACATTTTTGTCCGGAGCATAACACAGAAATTATCAAAGTTATTAACTTGAAACTTCACAGGTGGATAGATCTCATTAAGGAGAAGTGTTAGGCACAAGAACCGTAATTCTGCACATCATATTTTTGGAGTTTCTGCCCTTTATTAAATTACATTCTTATTTTATTTTTAGCTCGACTATTCGAAGAATATGAGAGCTATTGTAGTCACCCTTGCGTCAGCGTCGGCATTTTCGTTGCAGCTTTTGGTTAAAGTTTTGCATGCAAGTTGCTATCAACCCTATATCTCAATAACCATTCATGGTATTAACTTGAAAGTTTATGAATATGTTAAGGGCATCAGACAACCAAGGTAGAAAACTCTTGATGGAATATTTTACAAATTATGGCACCTTTTTTAACTTAGAAATTTTGGTTAAAGTTTTGCATGCAAGGTACTTTCATGCTTATATCTCAGTATCCAGATATGCGATTGATTTGAAACATCTTTAATATGTGTAGGGGTATCATTCTATGACGGAAGATAACACTTGATGGAATATATTACAAATTATGGCCCCTTTTTAACTTAAAAAAAAATTCATGCTTATATTTCAGTAACCAGGCCTCGGTTTGATTTGAAACATCTTTAATATATTCAGTGTTATCAAATTTGCTAGAGAAAGTCTCACACTCAAGGTCCATAACTCAGAGCTGATAAATATAGTCAGCCATTTTACTACAGTCCATTTACGATAATTCGGAATGCGATTTTTCGTTTTTATGGCATTATTCGAATAAATGTCACGGTCCCGTCAAGTTCTCCTATATATCTCATATAAAATAAATGTAATAATTCGTTTTACAATTACTTGGATAAATGCGGCAATTCGAACTTTATTATAGGTCCAACAAACAATCAAGTTGTTGATCAATGACACAATAGTTCGGACGCTGTGTCACCGTAATTTACATGCGTGCGTATTCTTCACACCTATACGTACAAAAGCTAATTGGTTGGTGGTTATTTCAATTAAGGTGATGCAAACTGTTGACAGGTGTCACTTGATTGTCAAGAGTGTTAACAAATTGAGTGTTTTTTATTTATCTATACATATCAGTATGAGTAATCAAACCTCACTTTACTTTTTTTTCGTATGCTCTGCAAGAGTAATATCACACCATCAATAACAACGATTTGTAGATTTACAGATGCATTTGAAAGTTACCATTTATTATTCGCGTAATTCATTGAAGGGCCCAGGTCAGCTAGGAGGATAGCTGAATCGGGATAGGTAATTTTCAATTTCCAAGTAATTCAGTGAAGGGCCCAGGCTACAAATAAGGCTTGTAAATAATTGTTTATCGTTGACAATGTTGTGCTTTTATATGTGATTTATGTTTTTATGAAGAATAAAATAACACATAAGTCATAATTGGGTTCTATATTTTATATACATGTATATCATAAGCCAACTAATTGTCACGACGTGTATTTCTTACAAATACACAAATTGTCCACCGGTAGGTAAACACGGTAATTCGGATGACACGATTTTTCGAACATTTCAGTCAGTCCGCAGACCGTTTGAATTATCGTAAATGGACTGTATTTGCACATGTTATTGTGTGCCTTAGTGTATATGTGTGTGTGAGGGGAAGTGGGTAGGGGGGAGACATCAGTTTTCTATGAAAACAAATCTCTAGTTATGATCTGTTACAGCATTTAAGTCTTAAACAACATATCTCCTTTATCTGTCCTATAAAACACTCGGGTAATTGAAACATTTCTGGTGGAATTGAACATCCTATTTGAATGGCTGTTTCAAATAATGGCAAAGTAATTCTTTTTAATTCTTTTTGAAAATATAATTGTTAGTGGACAGTCTGTTAGGGAGGGAGGGGTTTAAAACATAGCCTTTCTATTCTGATAACTTATGAGTCTACCATTTGAGAACAATGCTGCAGACAGGAGGATGAGTACAATTGGGAAGGCGGAGTGGTGATTTCATAAGGAAATTGCCCTTTTACAGTTCACATTATCAGTCTGGTGAATGATTTAAGACGCCATATAGAGAAGGTTAAAGTTCATATACTGAGAGTCTGTAGGTTGCCAGTCATTGATTCGGTATTGCTGATGTATTTGAATATCATCTAATATAAATTACTATGTTAATTGCTTGATTTATTTTGGTCATTATTAAATATTATTTGTGCATAAGGAATTTGATAATTTGAATAAAATCCGTACAATTTCTAATGGTATAATACAACCTGCTGTATTGTTCATCAAGTTTGACACTTTACCCATGGTGACCTCTTTTAACATAATTAAATTACAAGAATGAATGAAAACATATCTTTACCTTCTGCTATCAACAGCTGACAAGCGGGAATTAATTATGCGAACAAAAAATAGTTAACAAAATTTTATTGATTTTGAACAAACAATTTTGCATGATGCAGAGATAGCTCAATGAACAAATTCTATAGCTGCCTCTTCTTTTTAGAATTTTATTTTTTAGCTGACCTGAGCACAATGTGCTCAAGGTGAGCTATTATGATCACCCTGCGTCTGTCGTCGTCCGTCGTCGTCCGTTGTGCAAGGTCAACAATTTGCTTTAAACAACATCTCCTCTGAAACTGCTGGACAGAATTTGATTACACTTGGCAGGGATGATCCACAAAAGTTTTTAAATAAACTTGATCCATGTTAAGAACTCTGTTCGCCATGGCAGCTGAAAGAAAAAAGTATGAAAAATTTAAAAATCATCTCCTTCAAAACTACAGGCCAGATTTCAAAATGTCTTAGTACAGATGTTCCTTGGGTAACCATCTTCCAAGATTGCTAAAATTATTCTGATCCATGAAAAAAACATGGCCGCCAGGGCAGGGCCAATTTGCCTTGTAGTATATAGTGAAAAATTTAAATGACATCTCCTCTGAAACCACTGGACAGAATTTGATTAAACTTGGCAGGGATGATCCTTGGGTGAACCTTCACAAAAGTTGCTAAAATAAACTTGATCCATGTAGAACTCTGGTTGCTATTACAACAGAGAGAAAAAAAAAGTGAAAACTTTAAAAATCAACTCCTTCAATACTATAGTGGCAGATATCAAAATGTTTTAGTACAGATGTTACTTGGGTAACCCTCTCTGCTAAAATTATTCCTTTCCGAAAAAATACATGGCCGCCAGGAGTGGGCCTTAATATGCCTTAAATGTATATAGTGAAAGTTTTAAAAGACTTCTGCTCCAAAACTTCTTGCCAGATTTTAAAATGTTTTTGCACTGATGTTCTGTGGGTAAACCTCTACCAGGATTGCTCCTTTAGAGCAGTGGTGCTCAGGTGAGCGATATAGGGCCATCATGTCCCTCTTGTTTGTTTTTTTATTGAATTTCATAGTTATTTTATGTAAAAAAAAATTCATAATATTTTTCTATATTGTTTACTGGCAATGATGGCAATACTTTTCTCACAACATAAAACATGAAAATTTTGTTTTGAATGGCTGTCTTGTTAAAGTCGGTGTTAGCCTTGTAGGGCTCACTAGATGAAGGTCAAATAGTTGACTTCAGATCTACCATCTTTCCCTTCTCTGGTCTGATCAAAACTATGATTGGTTTACTAATTACTATACCATTCTGATGACTGAGTGATTAGAGTTAGGAGGTGGTGGATTCAGTTCTTAGCTGCGACACACCAAAGTCATAAAAAATTATACTGGTATGGCTTCCTTGCTTGGCGCTCAGCATATGAGGGTAGTTCCACAACTGGTTTGTCAAGTGTCAGGATAATGTGACTGGGTGTGGTATCATGCCACATGTCTATGGCGTGATACTACATTGGCAGCACTATATCTGTCTCAAGTAGACATCGTCTCCAAAAGACTGAAATACTGTCTTAGGGATGTTTAACTCAATAAACAAATTCCTGTTGCTTTAAATGTTTTATCTAAATAGGAGCCTTTTCCTTAGGATCTTATTTATTCAGTTGTGTCATGGTGAGCTTTTGTGATACTTGAATGTCCATGAAATGTGCGTCGTGCATTGTCTGTCAATAATTTTTAATATTTTCACTCTAGTATCTTCATTTTTTAAGCAATCATCTTCAAACTTTATGACAGTGTTTATAACCATGATATATTGATTGAGATCAATTATGGCTGAGATCGGCATATTAGGTCAGAAATTATGCCAGATTTCACTTTGTTTACATTCTAGCATCTTCATTTTTAGCTCACATGAGCACAACGTGCTCAAGGTGAGCTTTTCTGATCGCCTTTTGTCCGGCGTCCGTCGTCCGTCGTCCGTGCGTCCGTGCGTCCGTGCGTGCGTCCGTGCGTGCGTCCGGCGTCAACAATTGCTTCAAACAACATCTCCTCCTAAACGGCTTGGCCAATTTGAAAAATATTTTGCAGGAATGTTCCTTGGATGAAGCTCTACTAAAGTTGTATAAATGGTTCTGGTCCATTGCATAATTAGGTCACAGGAGCTAAAAATAGATTTTAAAAATGAAAATTTAAAAAATCTTCTTCTCTGAAACCACAAGGCCTAGCCTTTTGATTTTTGGTATGTAGCATGATCTTATGACTGTCTACCAGGATTGTACAAATTATGACCCTGGGGTCAAAATTGGCCCCGCCCCAGGGTCACTTGATTTCACATAGGCTAATATAGGAAAAACTTGAAAAAATCTTCTTCTCTGAAACCACAAGGCCTAACCTTTTGATTTTTGGTATGTAGCATCATCTTATGGGCCACTACCAAGATTGTACAAATCATAGCCCTATGGTGATAAATGACCCCGCACCAGGGGTCACTTGTTTTACATAGAGTTATATAGAAAAACTTAAAAAATCTTCTTCTTGAACCAAAGGCCTAACTTGATTTTGGTATGTAGCATCATCTTATGGGCCACTACCAAGATTCTACAAATCATAGCCCTATGGTGATAAATGACCCCGCACCAGGGGTCACTTGTTTTACATAGAGTTATATAGGAAAATCTTAAAAAATCTTCTTCCATGAATGCATAAGGCCTAGAGCTTAGATATTTGGTATGTAGCATCATCTTATGGGCCACTACCAAGATTCTACAAATCATAGCCCTATGGTGATAAATGACCCCGCACCAGGGGTCACTTGTTTTACATAGAGTTATATAGGAAAATCTTAAAAAATCTTCTTCCATGAATCATAAGGCCTAGAGCTTAGTTTGATTTTAGGGCCCTCCT
>CM037787.1:20374382-20424382 GCA_021229015.1 Solen grandis | reverse complement strand
TGTTGCCATTCTATTATAAGTATCTAACAATACACTGAAGACAGTCACCGTGTGTTGCCAAATTGGTAAATTTTGGTGTCAATACTATTCTATTAAAAGCTTGATGTCAGTGGAGGTTATTGTCAGTTTCATATCAGTGTGTTGTCATGTTTCATGTCCGAAGTATGTAAGGGAAAGGTTTTATATTAATTTTGTAAATGATAAACAGAACGTGCCATTATGTGAATTCTTCCTCACAAGACGAATTGTGTATTAATGGTTTAATTTTTGTTTCCATTTTCACATTGCACTTGTTTGAAAGTTGACCACACATTGCATGTCAAGAATTTGTTTGGATTTGAATGGATGTGTTGAGCAGATGGTCTATATATTTGATGAAACCTACAATCACTGTTTAAATTTAATAGGGATTCAAATGGTGCCACTTACATCTTGTGGGCATAAGAATTTTAGAAGTCATCAAATTCCAATAGAATTTTAGGTCATGGTTTAAGACTGGTATGTCTAGCTAGGTCAAATGTAGATAACCACACGAATAGCTTTGATAAGAATAGAGTTATGTCTAATGTTTATCACAGTTCTGTGCATCATGTCACTAACCTTTGAATTATGAAGTTTTAAGGCAGAATTCACTTCTTTATTAAGTTTTCACTTATCACACACAAATGTTGGTTTCCTCCTACAGTAGTAACCAAAAATGTTTACATTTGTACCATCATTTTACTCTGGTCAGGAAGTCCAATTCTGTAGAATTTTCTTGTATTCGACAGGGTGCCTTGGCCATGTTTACTGTATTTGTGTTATATTCGTTGAAACCTGGGCTATCAGGTCTCAGATGAATATATGGTTTTGCAATTGTATCTTTTAGCTGTTAGTTAGAAAATCAAATTGCAAAAAAGAGATCTCAAATAAAAAGAGGGTTTTGTTAACAAATGTAGTTATTCTATGTTGGTTAGAAAAATATAGGTCTCAAATAAAAAGATGGGTTTGCTAACAAATGTAGTTATTCTTTGTTGGTTAGTTATTCTTCGTTGGTTAGAAAAAAGAGGTCTCAAATAAAAAGAGGGTTTTTGCTAACAAAATTAATGTAGTTATTCCCTGTTGGTTAAAACAATAGGTCTCAAATAAAAAAAGGTTTTGCTTACAAATGTAGTTATTCCCTGTTGGTTTGAAAAATTAAGGTCTCAAATAAAAGAGGGTTTTGCTAACAAACTTTGTTATTCTCTTTTGGCTCTTTTGGTTCTCTTTTGGTTAGAAAAATAGAGGTTTCAAATAAAAATATAGTTTTGCTAATATAGCTGTCTGTGTGTCGGTTAGAAAATCAAATTGCAGAAAATAGGTCACAAATGAATAGATGTTTTTGCTAACTAATGTAGCTGTGTGTTTGTTAGAAAATCAAATTGCAAAAAAATAGTCTCCATTACTTTTATATAATCAAGGACAAAACTATATATTTTGTAGCTTTTAAACCACATCTATTTTAATCAAGATTATGACATATTTTTAATATTTTAAAGTTCATTATTTGATTATATTAATAATTAATACAGTATTTTCATTTCTATGACAAGTTTTAGACTGTCTAAATGGCTAATACATGATTTTCATAGCATGCAGTTTTTCAACTGTCTAAATTGTTACACATTCCAATTGCTGTTTATATTACAGATGCATTTATATATTTACTATTCCAAGGCATTTACACATTTAAACATTTTTACACAAATATATACATTTGTCTAAATGGCTCATAATACTCATTGGAAATACTTATGATACTTTATATATTACTTTTATATTCTTGAGATACTTCTTTTCTAATAACAAGGCCTTTTACTCACAAAAGATATACTCTGTCTAAACTATATATAACTATCATAAAATATTTGAAGTTTTCAGTTATTATTAAGTATTAAGGAACTTCTCAAATTTAAAAAAAAAATAAACTTTAAATCAATCATGAGTAATAGAATCAAACTTAATAAGTAAGTTTCAGAAATTAAATGATTGATACCAGTACCTTTCAGCAAAATTTAATTGCGCTCTTGAAGTTCTGTTTCATTTCAATTCAATTACATGTAATAAAATTGTATGAATAGCAAGTTTTATTTTCAAATATGGAACAGTTGTTCAATTAAATAATTATGTAGTTTCTTTTAAGGAATTCACTGAAGTGATGATTTTAAATAATTTATAAAAAGATATGATTTAATATGACTATGAAATATATGTATATATATAGTTACAGTTTATATATAATTGGTTTTATAATGAGATGAACAAATTAAGAATTATATTGATAGGTAACAGAAATTATCCCCATCTATATTATATAGGTTTTGATCTATAGAATAAAGTAAGCATGTTAAAAGTGAACAGTTTGAAATTAATGATTTTGTCTGGTTATAATTGTCAAGTTAAGTGACAGTTACAGTTTATTGAGATATGCAGTATCTAGCATGTAGCAAAGCTGGTATTTTTGAAAGCAAAGCAAGATCGGTATTGTATTGAAAGATGATATTTAAAATTGATGTTTAAAATAATTTGACAGTAAGCAGTAGATTTTTCACCTGATAATCGTTTTTCTATTTCTTCTCTGAAATTCTGTTGAGGATCTAATAACAGTTTATTCAAGGTTTAAAATAGTTAAAAAAAATCATAGCCAGTCAGTGACAAACTATTACAGACATTGACTGTATGACAGTATGATATTGTATCAAATGATGTTAGCTCATTTTGGTTGGCTTTAGTGTTTTTAACTTTGAAATGATCTTAATAAAGTGTTTTAGACTCTCTTTCGACATAAGAGTTCAATGGGAGTCCGATTTGATGCAAAATTGTTTTTATAGCATTTTCATTTACTTAATACAAGATAAAACCCTTAATTTTTTAACATGTGTCATTGCTTTAACCAGGACATTGACCATTTATTGCTGAACATCGTCAAACTGATCTTGTTTAAACTAAGATAAGTTCATGAAAAGCAAAGAAAAAAATGACATCACTTTAAATCTGGTAAATCTTGCAGACCGATCTTGTTTTTTACAAGTCTGCTCTTCTTGGTTAAAAAAGAACGATGACACTGCTGTTTTTGGATAAAAATGATGAATGGCACTTTGCTGGTTGGTGGTTGCCAGTTAAATTTGAACTGTATATTCAGAAACACGAGATATATTTTCTTTTGATTACATAAATGATATGAAGAGGTAAGATCACAAAACTTGCATGTTCAAAGAGCAGTTCTTTAATCTGAATGGTTAATGTTCACCTTTTTGTAAGATATTAACCAAAGAATTGCCCATGTTTGCTTGGATTGCTGTCTAACATTTTGCTCTTTATTTTCTTTTTCATATGATGTCTGGTAACAGAAGAAACTGAAGGTGGGTCAGTCTTTGATTATATTTAACCTCCTTTTTCCCTTAACATCATATAGACTTTTTTTCCATGCATAGGCAAACATAGCAGACACAGATCAGACAGTACCTTCCGGTTGCTGTCTGATTGGGATCTACTCTGTTTGCTAAGACAGTGTTGTATTTTTTTATATTTATCATATTTTTTTTATTTTTTTTTTTTTTGGTCTTTGGTCTACTTTTGCTTTGGTCTACCTTTGTTTTGGTCTACCTTCATTTTGTTCTTAATTTTTGCATTGGTTGAACCCCTCATGTTGGTTTATAAACTGCTTTCAAAACTTAAATAATGATGTTGGTCTTACCTCTAATTGGTCTTTTTGACCTCTTGTTGGTTTTACCTCATACTGGTCTTTTTGGCCCTTTCTTGGCCTTCTTGGCCTCTCTTTGGTCTTATCTGAAATATAAGCACCAATATAAGTTGATCTAAACTTTTAGATTGGGTTTTAATTTCCATGATTCTGATACCCACTTGTGTTTTTTTTTTAATTATACATCTTCTTTTTATACAGTAAAGGCTCTACTGTGAGGATGTATGTTGCAATTTATCTATTAACATCTCTTCCTTTTAAACTTAGACATGGGTTAAAATCACTTCTAGTTCCAGTCTTGGTGTAGGTGTAAGTGAAGGTCTGAACTTCAGTGATGACATTAATGTTGAGTTTGGTCTCTGATGAGGATCCATATTGAAGTGTTGGTCATGATCCATTTTTAGGTTTTAGCCAAACATTAAAATTGAAGCTATTAATTAAAATGAATATTTATCTTGTAAAAAAGATTAATATTTATTTCAGCACTGGAATACAATGCTCAAAGTAGCATTGATTTTATCATGAATTACGTACACTTGAGAGCTGAATTGTCCTAAGAATGTTTTTAAAAATATTCAGTTTTTTTTTCAGCGTCAGTTTTTGCAATAAAAGTGGCTCCGGTTTTTTGTTTGATTTCTACTTACATGTACTAGAAATGGCTACCTAATGACTAATGCCTCGGTCACATTACCTGTGTGATGTCCATAGAAATTATAAAATTGTACGATTATGGGTGCTTGAAGCCCTTTTTATAATATGTAGGAGCTCACAATTATTTTTGGTTGTGGTCACATCAGATACGGGGCTTGAACTATTCCTAAGACATGAAACCATAAATGCGTCACAAGGAAATCATAAAAAAACTTCCAAGGATTTCATTTGATACCCATGAGTAACTCTTACAAGGCTTGTGCGATCTTTAAATCACTCATAATGTCTTGTACGAGACGACGCTCAAAACGTGTAAAAATCGTATGTGTAACGTACAATCCCACAGTGCCCCTGCAACTTGCATATGAATTTCTTACGACTTTAAAAACAGTGGAAAATCATGCGAGGGCTTTGAAACTTTTTAATCAAGAATTCAAACTTTCCAACCTATTTCTCTCAACCCAAAAGATAATCGCACAGGTACGGAATTCGAGTCAAAAAAGTCAAATTAATATTAAAAAACAAAAAACAAAAACAAACAAGAACAGCTCATAGATGGCATGTATAAGGACTGTGACTGACGCATTACCATATAAAGTGATACATTAACTTGTCACTGTATTTTTCTTAGCCTTTATTTCCGTCTCTGAGTAGGTTTATCAGAGTTCCTCCATGTTTCTATGGTAACAATGAGTAGCAAACGTGGGAATCCCTAGAAGCGCTGATGTTTGTGCGGGTTGTCTTGTATTAATAAGTTTCTAATGTTCTGCAGATCTATTTTTTGATTCCATTTTAGGTGAGTCAGAATGTTGTCTCACAAAAACACACAAAAATAAATGAAAAAAGAAAGAAAACGTTCGTAAAATTCACCATCAGAATCTTAATGGAAAACTGGAGCATTTATGTTTTAATCTTTATTTTACCATCAGCATAGATGCAATTCATTTGTATAAGCATCAAACAGTGCAAATTACTTGCTATTCGACAACATGAAATTTCAACATTACGTCTATGATGTACAGAATTGATGAATTAGTAATTAAACATTTTCATTCTTGTTTAACACTAGCAACACTTTTTTCTGGCAGAATGCACTAGGTAATGTCAATGGCTTACTCAGATCAATGCAGGTGAATAACGTAACTATGATCTTTTTGATTTTCTTTTGAAACTTATATATTTTTAAAATACGCGTAAAACAAAGATTAAAAAATAAATGCCCACACCATATATAAGCTAATTGCATTTGTTTTTGTTCATGTTCTTTGTTTTGTTGAAGAAATAAGATAAAAAAAAACAACAGCAAACATATATTATAAGGTAAACAATTATAGCCATCAATGTCTATTCCACTTGTTACATACAGTATCTGGGCAAAGAAACTATATACATTGGCATGTAGTGATTTTAAGTACAAACAAGTAATGCAACAGTCTCCACATTTTATTTAAAGGCAGTTTAGTTTTATTTTTTATCTCATGTATTTCAGGTTCAACATCATGTATAAGCTCATTACATGTAAAATCTTGACTTAGAACATATTTGAGACTGAGAAAATTAATACAGAAAGAAATTTAGTGACCCTGAAAACTTAATTATAAAATAATATTTAGCATTTTGCAAATAAATATTGTTATTGTATACCTGATTTCTTGCGTCCAATCAGAGATGCAATTGTAAAAATGTTTTTCTGTATTTAGACGCATGCTCATACAAAAGTCGTTTTTTATCTGTATTATGTACGATTCACAGGTCCCATATTAAACCTGTGATAAAGACCGAAGTGCGTGAAAATGTTCCAAATGAAAATCTTAATCAAAGGCTCTGTTACTTTAAACTTTTGTCATTTGTATAAGTGGTCATATTCTGAAATGTTGATCAATAAAATTAGTTATAGAATAAAAAGGCCATTTAACATTGTTTTGTAGAATATGGAACATATTTGGACTCGTAAACAGCTTGGAAAATCATACTAGACTCGCCTAGCGACTTGTCAAATAAGATTTTGCAAGCTGTGCACTCGTCCAAATATATATCCGTATTCTACAGAACAATGTTAGATAACCTAATAGTACACCAAAGTGTAGTATTTTCCAGTTACCGTAAAAACCATTGTAATATTTTATTATGTGATGTACTTTAAATAAAATCTACTATTGCAATCTACATCTTTATAATAATAGTCGGTTAATTTTTTTTTCACATATCTTAGGCCTTTTGCTGATACATGTATATTTAGATAATCAAGATGATACATACTAGAGGTCATGATCAGTTTGTTATTTTACCACAAACTGCTATTCAGTTTATAGCAAGCATGTATAAACGCATTAAAGGCTCATGCATTCTTAAGATATTTGAATGACTGGAGAAATAGAAGTAGAAATATTTTTGTTGTTTTGCTACAGGGGCATAGCACACAGTATTCTTCCTGTATTATTGCTCAACTTTCAACTTGAGCCTGTATCAATCAATCAATCAATAATTCGAATCAATAATAGTAAAATTATGATGTCATAAACCATGGATTGGAAGATCATGGGAAACAACTGTCAAATATACAGAAGTATCAGATAGCTTTCAAATCATTGCTCAGGATATTATCATACCCTCTACCTCATATAGACTCACCTCATTTTGATACATTGGCAAACAGAGCCCCTGATCAGACAATTCCTGGAAGGAGTCTTCTCTTCTGATCAGTGTCGCCTTTGATTGCGCATTCTTGCAGATTCTACACAGTCTGTATAGCAAAGAAGAAATATTATTTTATATTCAATATAAAGTTAAGAAAATTCATATTCATCAAGTAATCAGTTTGCTCATGAATATACATGAGGTAAAGGGTTAAAACAAAGATACAAGGAGGCATATTCTGTGTTGAGCTCTTGTGGTTGGTATTGTGTAGAGAGAGTTTCTCGATGATACCTGTGTCAGGTATCGTGTAAAGAGTTTGTCGAGGATATCTGTGACACCACTAACGATCCCGTCATCTTCTTTTCCGGCAGAAGCCATAGTTGAACAGCAAGAACCATTAATGGAACCAGCCCCTGAATTTCAGAGAGACGAAGGTCATTATTTTTATGTCAGCTTTTTATCCTTTTTCTCGCGCTAAGTCCTTCCTGCAAATCCTGTACATGTATTTAGCTTTATTATAGAACCTTCCCTCTCATTCATATTTGGTATTGTGTCTTTACCAGTATTATTAATTAAAAACACGTTTCTTGAGTCAGGGCGAATTCTTAATCGTACATTTTTTTAGTTTCTGAAATGACTTTGAAACACGTTGTACATCCTGTTTGATTTTTTTAACGAAAGTTCATAATTATGGTTATTGCTATCATTTTATTTTATAAAGTTTAGAAACAATACGGTTGATTAATATCTTGACAGAGTTAAATCTGGCATCTATATAAGCCAATATATTTAAGTGTTTCTAAAATGAAAAAAAAAACCCGCATATTTGCGATTATTACACACTGCAGATCCATTAAAACACACTCTGTTATAATACATGTTGCAAAATCACACTTTTAAACTAATATTACATTTTGTTAGTTGTTGTCATGTTATAATATCTAGGTATGGACCTAAATACTGCATTATAATTTATTTACACTTAATCCTATGATACATGTAAAATAGTTACATCCATTTGATATTTTTTTAATGAAATAGTAACCATGATATAAAACAGTGTCTAAGTACACTATCGCACAGTGGTCGGCTATATCTTAAAGATTTCAGGAATCATTGAGTCACTCAGTGAAGAAAAAAGTAATTCTCAAACAAATTTATGCAGTATTAGATAATTAACTCTCCCAAATTTTAATTGATTTTTATTACCGTCAGTATGAAAAGAATATTGTATTTGACCATGTCTTATTGAGTAAATATACAAAAACACAACCAATCTTTCCTTCATTGACCATTTATACTAACAGATACAGATTAATGTCATTCCAACATTGTGATGTAGAATACTTAATTATGTACACTACTTAGAATGCTTATACTACTTGGTATGCTTGTAGGCTAGTCTTTACAACCCTTTTTCTCAGGAAACCACATCAGCTGACATTTTCTGACCATACAAAACCAAATCAGTCAATAATATGTTCTCATTTCTTACCGACTGTTTTGATTACGAAAGTAATTAGTGTAAGAAAATTGTATATTAAAGAGCTTGTAGGAAAGCCATGATATTGACATAAAAGTTATGAAACAGTAACACTTGCTTTGCATCGATCTCACAAAATATGGTGTGATACAATGATGCATTTGCCATACTTGCAAGCTGGTCTTGTTTTATGCTGTTTGTATTGGTCTAACCTTACTTGCATGAAAAAGAAATTCATGAATATTTTAAATTGCAAGCTAGATTTTAGTTTCAAATCCTAGACTTTTTTCAGCTGGAAATCTATCATCACCTGCTTTAGTTGTTAATGTGGAATATAAAATGTTAGCAAAGAGTGCTGAACAATGAAATAGATTACAAGAGGAAAAATAGTCAGTCATATCAAATCAACAAATTGACTTGTTTTTCTTGCAGACTCTAAAGATACGGACAAAGCGCCATCACCGACACCTGCACAGAAAGATGGTGAGACTTTATCATGTTTTCTTCTCATTTAGATGCAATGTGTAACATTATGATTAGACTGTTTTCATTCCATGCTTACTTTGAGTGCACTTACAAATAATTTCAAGCACAAATTTGCAAGGAAATTGATTTTTGTAAACTCACATAATAGATGGGTGAAATTCACATGAATCATAATTTAACAAAATGCTTCAATTTGTCTACACATTAACTCACTCGGATTTTTCTCAGTTTGCTGTCTGTCACTAATTGCTTTATCTAAAGATTTCTGCAATTACCATGATACAAGCTTACACGTTGTTCCTGGAATAAATGCTCTCTCTGACTCGAAAAAAAATTCCCCCATTTCATGAAGTCTAAACCAGGGGTGAGATCGATACTAGCGAAATTTTAATTGTATACAAAGGATGTTTCACTGTTTGGTGGATATTGAGAGAGGAAGGGGCATTTTATCTAGTACCTGTTTATTGTGTACACATATTTTTAAAATAAAAATGTTAAGTTCATTGCTGTGTTTAATTAATGCCCTTAGTATATCGAGGGCTTGGTACAAAACAATTGTAACTGCTATTTTATTTATATGTAGTTACCACACTTTTGCACCAAGTCCTTGACTTGTTTTGTAAGAAATTATTGAACACTTTTATGTCTGAAATACAAAAGTGTCATAATGACTTTGTAGAAGGGGAAGCAGAAACTGAACAAACCACAGAAGAACCAAAACAGGAAGGTAAATTGTAGACTAGGATGTAAACAGCTGCTGCATGTGTTACAGTCCCTTCTTACCAGTATACACATAATCCAGATATAAGTTAGACAAATTAACCATTGCATTTCACGAAACATTTCAAACTGAGATATTGACTCAACTTAAAATGAATACATCATATTTTATTTACTTTGAAAAAAAGAAATTTTGCATGCGTGCTCTTACAGAAAATGGCTTTTTATATAAAATTTGCATAGTCTCTCAGTCAATGTATTTATTGTATACTGTAGGACATATATGCATTTATTTCAAGCAAAGTAAATATTGCTTGTTCAAACCATGAGGCCATACCTTGAATTTAAGAGGGCTAAGATAGGTACACTTAAATGTCGTACAAAAGTTTTGCAGATCTAACTCTCACATACTGATTAATCTCTGTAATTTTAATCAATGCAAATTACTATAAATAGATAATAAGCATTTGATAAAAATTATATCAGGAAATAAGAGCTTTTAATATCTAATTTATTTTGTAGTATGCTTCAGTAAAGAAACCCTTATTTGAATTGAGACTATTTTCAATGTAAATACAGTATTAACATGGATTGTGAAAAGTAACACTGACTATGAAACTGCTATACTGTTATATTGCATGCTAACCATCAGGTAAATCTATAGACTACTTTCAACATAGTGCAGATTTATGATAATGTAAACACATAACAATTTAACTGTTATGTAAATATCATGTCTTCAACAATAGATCCAACATCTGAATTTTGTTAATTGTAAAATTAATAATAGTGCATAACAATGCAGCTTCCGCATGATGCACTGTATTAAGCAAGGAGACTTTGTCCAGATCCCGAATTTTATAAAGGAGTGTTTATTTGAAGCAATCCAGTAGTATCTTTTAAATGAATTACTTTTTCAATAAAAACATTTTCAAATCAGAAATATAATCCTTTTGAAGGATTTGCAGTTTTTAATCAAAATTGGTTGACCAAAACATGAATGGAAATTATTTTTTTAAGGTTGGTAAATGTGGGAGTTAAATTTTGATTGCATCCTGTAAGGGCCCATTGTTGATAAAACAAAATTCCAGTATACATTTTCTACTGATTACCTCTCCCATTCTCTATTAATTAATTGTTTTCTGTGATACTAAATTAACTTGTTGTCAGCAAACTTTGCATCTCCATATGGAATCCCATGAGACCATGACCTTCAGTATGACCTTGTTCAAGGTCAAATAACCTACAATAATAGAAAAATCAAATTACCTTAGATTCATTTGTTTATGCTCTAAAACATTCACGTTAGAATAAATTGCCAGTTACACTATAAGTTATGGTATTCAGTATTGATTTGATGTATGATTCTGCTTGATTTTATTTTATGATTGCATGAAGAAGTAACTTGCATAGTTATGGGACTTGGTCCCACGTTCTCAAAAAAAGGTACTTAATATGATTTTCATATTCGGACTCAAACTATCCCGTCAGTTTCAATAGGGATTAGAGCATTATACTCAAATTTGAGCCTGAGATTGTATTTAAATAAACATTTTTTAGAACATGGGGCCTGATTTTGTAAACTTCTGAAAATCAATATTAGATTGATCACTTTTTATTATTCTTTTATGTAAATGTTTGTGAAATAATAAGTTCTTCTATTTCATTAATATTGTTTTCAATTTTCAAAATAAAAAAATAAATAAATGTCCCTCTAATTATGTATTTGTACTGTTATCAAACAGTATGATTTTATGATGTTATGATTTTATTACCTGTCTTAAACTTATATATTTCCCCGTTTACTTGTTACATTTGTGATTAACTTTGTTTTCAGTTTTTTTTGTTTTTGTTTTTTATTTTGTTTCATTTTATTTTTTTATGTAATACTATGATTACACAATCTTATTTGAATTAAAAGCAACAGTTTTAATGAAAGATTTCAAGTATTCCATATGCAAGAAATCTCTTGTGTGTGTAAGTGGCCTGTTTATTGTATTATATCCCCGCCTCACAGAAGTGGGGGCAATACTGGAATCGCTCATCCCGTCCAGTCCTACAAGCACATTACATGAAGACAAAACAAATCACCTGTATGATTGTTCTAATTTTATAATAATTTACAATATTTATGTAAATTGAATATATTTGATTTTGATTTCAAACAATTCTAATTCTCAATATATTGTGTTTTGGATACTGGCTGGTCATTGGCTTACTTGGGGAGAAAGATTGGGAATGCTTGCAGGGTCAGTTAATTAAGGTTAATTTAATGAAAAGTAAAAAAAAAAATGTATTATATCCTTTATGAAGGGGGTAATAATGTGACAACACATGATACACAGATATTTTTAATTAAGAATGCATATTAGTTAATGGGACAAAGGTTTAGGTCACAAAACTATGAAAAATTGAATTTATTTAAATTACCACTTTTTGAAATGATGAATATGGTAGACATACATGAAACAAAGAGTTGCTATGAGGTTACTTTTTTCGTTTAATCAATTGTTATTATAAATAAGAGAAAAACTTTTTTTGCTCAGATTCCTGCTTTGAGTGAGGTATTGTGACCAATAAGAAATACGTTTGTTGTTTTTTTGTGCTTTTTTAAAGGTAAAGGTAAATGCTACAGGTCAATGCAATTAATATTAAAAACAAAACAGAATTGGCATTTATTTCAAAACTCAGGCTTATCCTGGAATTTCTACATTTTGTTATTTTCTTTCAGATGACAAAGATCAGCAACCTACACAGCCAAGCGAAGGTAAGTCAAATTCATAAGAGGTTCGTTATCATCATCATCATCATCATCACCACCATCATTATCATTGATAAGTTTCGAGGCATGTATTCAGTTTTTTTTAATTTGCTATGTATATTTGAAATTTCATATCAAATCTGCTTCTTATGTTTATATGATATATACATACAAATAAAAAAACATAGAACCAACCCTTTATATGCACTTAACCTCTTTCCATTTGAAGGTTACCAGGAAATGACTGTATAAACAATGTAAAACTTGGTCAGTCTGATTTTAAGATTAATTAATTATTGTAAAGATTAAAAGGTGTGAACTAGTCCTTTATGTGGCAAAAAATTCAACGTATAGCTTGGATATATTGATATATTTTTAAATGATGTAAAATATCACTTTGAAAATATGCATTTCTTGAACATTGAAAAAACAAAACAATGTTGAATTAGTGTCTAGATCTTAGTTTTTTTCCACATAATCATTTTTCCTGAAAGCTTTCATATGCCATGAGGTTAAGAATCACAGTTTCATTTTGCTGCTTAAGAACACATTCAATGTTTGATACATTTGAATAATCAGGACAAACACAAGAGCAACAAGCGAAGCCAGAAGAGCAGGCAGGAGACAAACCAAAGTCTCCTGAACCTGCTCCAGCACAGGAAGGTGAGATAAGAGAGGAAGTTGATGGTGGTGGAACATAGTCTCTGTTGTCTTTATAGTCCTATACTGTGGCATCTATATATTCTTGCATTCTAGGAATGATTTTCTTGTAAAGAAGCAATTGGAACATTTATGCAGATTTGCTGTTAGGATTCTTTTTGTTCATTGATTTGTCTATAGCGTTTTTAGGAGTAATTCAACTAAATATATAAGACTAAAGTATAAACATAAATAGGAGAGAATTTCTTTTAGGGCTGTAGCTAGAAAGTTCTGATTATTTTTCTTTGTATTTTGGTTATAAAAGCAGTAATTGTGTCTTTTTTAATAAACATTCAGCTAATAGTGACTAAAGGTTTATATATATATATATATATATATATATATATATATATATATATATTGTTTTAGATATACGTCTGGATCCATTAATTCAAATGTGGGTCAATTTCTTATTTTTTAAGTTTAAAGAATTTTTTATTTGGACCATAAGGGCAATGAATAACCTACAGACATATGTGATTTCACAGTATCTGATTGTAGACATATTGTTACTCAGATTTCCTTGTCTATGTTTTGTCTAATGTATCGGGATTGGTGGATGGAATACTCATATCTTTAACTGACTGTCATTTATAATGATACTCAAGGAGTTAAAATAGTCTCGTCTTGGAAAAATGTTGAATATTTTATATTTGTGTTTTTCGAAAGATTCTAGATTATTAAAAATGTAATGAGGCATATTTCAGCAATTAGTTGGTGCATGTTTTATGCCCTACTTCATTGTATCACTAAAGAAGATACAAGTTTAAAGGTGGAGACAAAATGACGAAAATCGAAGTCATACATATGTCATATTTAAGTCCTTGAGTGTGTTATCTCCAAATTTTTATCTCAGTCAGTACATTCATTTTATTAGGTTGATATGTAACAAATTGCAGTGATTTTTGTTCACTTTCTGTAGTATACTCTACCTGCTTAATTTAAGTAATAACATTGTAACATTTAAATGAAGGAAAGGTTGATATTTCCTAGACTGCAATTGACTATTTAAGATGTTTCTTAGAACCATAAATTAATTAGTCTTCAAAAATAGGTGATCATTATGATTTAAGCAAAGACCTATTAAAATAAGATTGGCATCAAGTCTTAATCTTACAAAACATGCAGCATATTGTCCAGTTCTCACAAAGTCACGTTTTCAAATATCTCCTTTTCTGTAGAAGTGTGAAAGTAAATTATATCTTACAATAGAACATTACATTACCATCAAAATGATACCTTATTTATTAAAATAGGTCAAGAAATAAAAAAAGAATATATAAAATGGAAAAGTACCTGCATGAAAAGAACTATACATTTTTTCTTTTTGATACACAAGTTGAATTTAAATCATAATTTAAAAGAACAAATTAAACTGAAAGTAATTCCTTGCATTAAAGAAGTTATTGTTTAACATGGTTACATTTTCCTCTGTGATTTTTCAATACTTTTCTAAAAATTGCAAAGTTCAATGGTTTGCTGTGTGCCTAAACAATACTCTTCTGATGGCTTTTACAGGAGTTTCCAATCTCTGTAGAGTAGGTCTTTTATTATGCCCCCCTTCGAAGAAGAGGGGGTATATTGCTTTGCTCATGTCGGTCGGTCGGTCCGTAGGTCGGTCCGTCGGTCTGTCGGTAGACCAGACCTTGTCCGAGTGATAACTTAAGTTCTATTTGACCTTTAAGTCTCAAACTATATGTGGTTGTTGCTCATGATTAGTAGATGACCCCTATTGATTTTGGTGTCATTACCTCAAAGGTCAAGGTCACATGTTGTGTATGTATAAAACCAGACCTTGTCCGAGTGATAACTTGAAGTTCTATTTGACCTTTAAGTCTCAAACTTCATGTGGTTGTTGCTCACGATTAGTAGATGACCCCTATCGATTTTGGTGTCATTACCTCAAAGGTCAAGGTCACATGTTGTGTATGTATAATACCAGACCTTGTCCGAGTGATAACTTGAAGTTCTATTTGACCTTTAAGTCTCAAACTTCATGTGGTTGTTGCTTATGATTAGTAGATGACCCCTATCAATTTTGGTGTCAATACCTCAAAGGTTCGATGACTTGGCCTTGTCCAAATAAAATTTTAGTCCTATTTCAGACTATATGTGGTTGTTCCTTATAATGAGTAGATGACCTCTATTGATTTGGGTGTCAACATCCAAAGGTCAAGTTCACAATGTCACATGTTAATATATTTTCATTATATAAATGTCTTGCCCAAGTGATAACTTCTATTTTATTTTTACTCTTAAGGTCCTAACCTCATGTAGTTGTTGCTTATAAATGTAGAAAACCCTGTTTTCAAATTAATAAGTTGGATTCTTATAAATATTTTGTACGATTTAAGCACTGTCTGACTAATAACTCAAAATCTCATTGTGTCTGGTTTTCACATATACTTAATAGTAATTAATAAAGAAGACCTCTATGGACTTTAGGGGTCAGTACATTGTGTTAAGGAAGCATTGTCCAGCTGAAAACCTTTGCTTTAAATATTTTACAGTTGTTGCATATCAATAGGAAATCCATATTGGGATTCGGATATGTACTTCGAAATTCAAGGTTACAAGTTCACAGTTTATATCCTTACAATGTGTCATATTCATGGGTACACCAAATACAAGTTTAAGTATACCTTTTTCACATATTGGTCAGCTTTAAACCTGATCAGATTTAATAATAACATCCATATGTCCAAAAAAGGAGCTGTGAACAGCATAGAACCTTATCACCCTTCAAGTTATTCACAGACTGATCAGTTTTTATGCTGTTTGCATTTTTTATGGCATCCTGTGTGAGATAAACGGTTAAATTTTTGGTTGTTGTTATTACTGGAACACAAATAGTCAAATCATGATGATAGTTAATGTGTGAATCACAATCTATTTCATTCATATTCTATCTATCCTGATCTCCTGGACTGTTTTCACCCAGTTTGAAACTTACTTCAGGAATTTTATTCTTTTGTCCCGTTAATACATGGTTTAAAAAATCTAAAGGTAAAAAACTGGCTTCCAGCATTCCATTATAAAAATCTTGTGAATAGTCCACTATATGGAAATTATGCAAAAGACTTTTTATTACTTAGATCAAGATAACATAATTTATGTTGTAATGTTGTTTTGTTTTAAAGTTTGAGATATTTGAAGGATGATGTATCATTTTCTTTCATTATTGTGGATGTTTGTGCTTATGGCTAGCAAGGCTGATTTGTTAATTTTTATAATAAACCTAGAGCACTAAGTCTTAATGTTTTGTTTGTTTATAACTGACAATGTTCTTTAACTTAAACCTTTGTGGACTTGTGTAAATATTTCTCCAGCCCATTTATTTCAGTAAATGTTTAGTTTTTTGTGACAAGCCAACATTATGAAGGCAAACTCCTTGCATGTAATATAGCTATATACATATTATGGCATATGAGGGGGGCATATATGTTTCACAAACATTTCTTGTTTAAGCAAAAATAATTAAAAAAAAACTTAACAGTTTCATAAAGCAGAACATATGTTCAAAACTAATTGTATAATTTTGTTTGGGCCATACATATGATTTTAATCTTTTGTTTATTTCATATTTTGTTAAGTTCAAATCAGAGAAAATTAGAGCTTTAACATCAGAATATTCAGTCATGTAGTGTTCCTAACAATTGAGATTTCACCCATTACCAAATGTACAACTGCTTGTTACGAATACTATGCAACCAATATAAAACTTCTTCAGCCTGCAAATGTATCCCAGACTTTAAATGTTTTGTATTTTTTTTTTTAGTGATAGTTTTATCTTTACATATGGTTTGCTATTTCGCACTTTTTTAGACTATTGAAAAGCGACACCAGAATGCAAAAGCATTTCTTAGCTTGACTAGATGTCAGTGATACTTCATTGATAAGTACATGATGGTATAAAACCTACTCAGCCTTTATCCCCTGCTGTATCTGGTTTTTGATTGGCCCATTTGGTTATTTTCTTAATAAAGATCTTAATAATAGTCATTTCCCATATTTCATTTTGGTGGGGGCTTTTGTGTGTTTCTTTTCCATTTTAAGAAATATTTCATTCATGTTGCATGATTTGTCTGTATTACTTCATGCTTTGTGATAAGGGTATATTATATTAAAGAAATGAAAAAGATCCTATCACATCATACATTGTAAATGATATCATCATGTTCACTACAGAAATGTAACATGTGCTTATTTGAAATTAAAGTGTTTACGTAGTCTGGTTATATAATTAATATTTATGAGAGATATAAAAATGTAGAAATATCACACATTTAAGGCTGCCTATTGAGAATTTCAAAACGCACTAGAGAAGTAACTAACATATGTGAAAATGATAGAAAAGAAAAAAATTTCATAAAATATTTGTTGATTTCTTTATTAGATTTATTTTGTACTATGTTATATTGTAAATCAAATAGGATAAGACATTTGTAGTTGAAAGTAAATTTTGTAACTTCTGTCAATATTTTCAAACCTTTACATGACTGCGGTTCTCCACATATCGTTTACTTCGATATGCCATTTAAACTACATGCATTGGTATAATTGATACTCTTTAGTACATCTAATATTGATAATGTTTTGGTCGTCAGACACTAAGAAATGATGCGTGAATGAATTAAAGCATCAACTGTATGATGTAGAAATTTTAGAATGTTATCTTTTATGTTTTCCTGTTCATAGCTATTGTTTGTGATTCAAAATTTAGAAAATTAAAACATCTCTATAGTGTATTTTTTTCCATCGTTACAATTGTTCAGAGTTAATGATGATATTTGATGATAAAGCTTAAAGCCTTTTGTTTTCCATTATCACATTTACAATATCTTCCTGAAAGTTTATACCAATGCACTGCATAAATGTTGTATATATAGCATCTAATATGAATTGAGTTCTTGCGAGCTTAATAACTTTTTCATGAAAGAGTTTAGTAAACTTGGATATGAAAAGAAATGCATGTCAGATTCTTTTTAACATCTGACATAGCCTCAGTAATCCCTATTCTATAACAACAAAGCAAAAAACAAATCATGAATGAATGGAATGTGAACGAATTACAATTTGTATTCTTACACCAAGAGAATAGTTACAAATAATTGCTGAAATTAACTATTAAATATGTGTATTTCTCATACTTTTTTAACATCATATGAATAATATACATTCTATATACATTTAATTCAGCTGTTTGGGTTCAACACAACATGTGCATATAGAATACACGTGGAGTGATGTAATTCGGCCTATAAGTTATTTGTAACATGTTACGTATAAGAATATACGTGATAATCATACGAAATTGGAAACAGCTGTTTAAGCATAATGTCATATGATAAATTTATGTAAATTGTTTTTATGTAAATTGTTATTGGAAATTCATATCTTTATAAACAAATTAAAACCAAGTATCTGATTTTTTAATCATGTTTTCTCTAGTAGTAAGACGATTAAACAAATAAAATGATAAGCTTGAACAATAAATATCACCTTTCATGAATGTTTTTTTAAGTTTATACGTTATGTAATGTTGCATATGTTTTCTCTTCTAGAGCAACAACAACAACAACAACAAGCAGAAGAAACAAAACCAGCAGGTATGTTTTAAAATAATGTTCAGCCATATAATGCATGAATTGTATGAGAATTGTATTCCTTTCTTTCTTACTTTTGTTAATTCTACAACAGTTTATACAGTAGATAAAGCTTTAAAAAAACCTATAGCTTGTGATATTTAGGACTATGTTATCTATACATATAATTTACAATGTAGACTGTTCAAGAATCTGTTTGAATTATTCCCTGTTTAAATAGTATCATTTTAGCTCGACTATTCGAAGAATATCAGAGCTATTGTAGTCACCCTTGCGTCGGCGTTGCAGCTCTTGGTTAAAGTTTTACATGCAAGTTACTATCAACCTTATATTTCAATAACCATTTATGGTATTAACTTAAAAGTCTATGAATATGTTCAGGGGCATTAGACAACCAAGGTGGATAACTCTTGACTGAATTTGATATAAATTACGGTCCCTTTTTAACAAGGAAAATTTGGTTAAAGTTTTGCATGCAAGCTACTATCTGCCTAATATCTCAATAACCATTCATGGTATAGGCTTGAAAGTTTATTAATATGTTATGGGGCATCAGACAACCAAGGTAGATGACTCTTGATGGAATATATTACACATTATGGTCCCTTTTTTAACCTAGAAATTTTGGTAAAAGTTTTACATGCAAGGTACTTGCATGCTTATATCTCAGTATCCAGGTATGCAATTGACTTGAAACATCTTTAATACGTTAAGGGGTACCATTCTATCAAGGTAGATAATTCTTGATGGAATATATTATTATATATAATAAGTTATGACCCCTTTTTAACTTAGAAATATTTGGTTAAAGTTTTGCATGCAAAGTACTTTCATAGAGTCCAGGCATGGGATTGAATTGAAACATCTTTAATATGTTTAGGGGTATTATACTATCAAGGAAGGTAACACGTGATGTAATATATTTCAAGTTATGGCCCCTTTTTTACTTAGAAATTTTGGTGAAAGTTTTGCATGCAAGGATTTTCATGCTTATATTTCAGTAATCAGGCAAGGGTTTGATTTGAAATTTCTATAATATGCTCAATGGTATCATACTATAGTGGCAAATAATTTTTGACTGAATTTAATGCAGATTAAGGCCACTTTTTGACTAAGACTCTTTGGTTAAAGTTTTGCATGCAAGCTACTCTCCAGCTTATATCTCAGAAATTGTTTATGGTATGGACTAGAAAGTTTCGAAGTGTGTTCAGGTGCATCAGATAACTAAGGAGGATAACTCTTTGACTGAATTTTATACAAATTATGGACCTTTTCTTACTTGGATACTTAGTTAAAGTTTTGCATGCACAGTGTTATTATGCTTATGTCTCAGCAACTGTGCATTGGATTGATTTTAGACTTCATAAACTTATTTGGGGGTATTAAACTATCAAGGTATATCATTTTGACTACTATTATATACAGGTTATATGAAGGGCAAGAATAGAAATAGATTTTATTTACCAACAAGCATTTTGAATAGTCGAGCGTGCTGTCCTCTGACAGCTCTTGTTATAATATTCACATTGTGCTAATGAAATTGTTTTCGATCTCATATGATTGTATATGAACATGAGCATAAGATTGCATCTTGCACTCAACATAGAATATTCCACTACATATTCTACTACACTTTTATGTTGAATACACTGGATAAATGGGGAGACCATGATATGTCAATGAAGCATGTGTGTACACTTTTTTCAAGACGTTTGCACAAGCACGGGTTACAGTCTGTCACATGGTTTTAGAGTTAATACATCTTGTAAATGAGCAAACAGTTACTTGAATGTCCATTATATTAGAGAAATCAATTCTCCCATTACCACATTACTTTTATTAAGACTTATTTAGAAAATAACCAAATTAGCCAATCAAGTTTTCTCGCCTTTGATATATACAACTGACCATAATTTTGTTGTTAAATAAGAAAATATATTATTTATTATATTTTTTAAAGGTGTCAATCTCTTATCAAATAAGGAAAATATTAGGAGAGTTTGAACCCTGTTTCATGTCATGAAATATAGGGACACCATAGTCCGCTGTAAACAGTATGACTAAGGATTTTACGTTTATTAGGTTTGAATGCCACATCAGAGCAATATCCTTTGATGATCTTTAGCTTTAACTATTGTACCAAGTACTGATTTTCCAGTATAATTCGGATAAGACTGAAAGTACTTCAAGACTGACCAGATTTTATCATATCTGCTGCTTATCTGTCACTGAGATCAAAAGCAAATCATGTCAAACAAGTTACACCGTTTTTCAGGTGTGGTTTGGTTTAGTCTGGTTGTAAAAAGTACAATAAAAACTAGTTTCCATTGCCTAAAAGGCAAACTTTTGTTGTTAGGAGAAACCTCAAATAAAATGAAAAAATGCACACACTAGGTGAAGATGAGCAGAAACAAGAGGAAGCTGCACCAAAGGAAGAAACAAAGCCTGAAGAACCGAAAGAAGCTGAAGAAAAACCAGCCGAAGAGAAACCAGCAGAAGATAAGCCAGCAGAGAGTGGAGAGGCTGAACAATCACAAGCTCAAGAGGAGCCTGCTGACCAACAGAAACAAGAAGAACCTGCTAAGCCTGAAACAGATGGTGAAGCGAAACCAGAAACTACAGAAGACAAAAAAGATGACACAGAAGAAAAGAAAGAAGAACAAAAACCAGAAGGTGGTGGTCTTTTGCTGTGATATTATTGAGCACATAGCATTAAAATATTCTATTAAGTCATGTTGTGTGTATTAAAACAGTTTGAGAGGGCTTGTCGGAAATTTAAAGATTGCCAAGATCTTTCAGTCGATATACCATTATAAAGTTATAATACTGTGAGCAATGCACGTTCTTTTGAAAATTTCAGCAGTTTGTCTTTATTTCATGTAAACTCACTCCTGTGGTAAGGGTATGGTTGATTTCTATTATGTCACAGTTTATTTATATCCATTTCTGGATTCACAGTTTCATGAATTTGGGTTTTACAAATGTTTCATATAATGGTTTAGCACTGAAAATAAACTGGAACAGAAACAAATCGTCCATTTAAAATTTGAAATAATATTTCAAATTCATACTTTCTGGCTTATCTCCTATCAGAAAATATTTTTGTTGTTTGATACTAAAATATGGCAAATATCAAAAATCAATTATATTTAAAACAATTAAATAAATTTTTTATTTTAGTCATAAAATTCCCTTACCAATAATTACTTTTATAAATTATCAGAATTCCTTTATCGATGTTTACTTTCCATATATTCAAAGTTATTTATCTAAGACTCTAAAAACTCTTTCCCATCTAATATTTACATTTGTTTTCCATAGGTGAAGTTGAACAACAGGCATCATCATAGAAGTAGCATCACTGTCACTGCCAACATGTAGGTTGCACATTTATGTTTCTTATTTCTGTTTTTCCCCATTTGTTAAAATGGCTAAAAGTCATTCATTTCAAATTATTATAGAAGAAGTTTGAAATGAAATAGGAAATACTTGTAATGTGTTTTTCAGTTAGAGCTTGAGCAATTTTTTAATGTTTGCTGGCTAGAAAAGATTGCTTTCTATATAATGCAGTGTTGTTGACGGTACTGTTTTAATCATTGCATTCAAGTTTAGTGTAAATGTGACGCACTTCAGAAGTCTGGATAAGAACATTACTATATATGCTGTCAGTATTCAAAATAGACTAAGAACGTAGGGAAATCACAATTATCTAACTTTTGTGGAAGCCATGTTTACCATTGTTCGCATGATACTGGTGTTCTATGGGATAATCTTGTAAGCTAATTAGAAAATCTTTGTTAGCGACATTGATCGGCTACGGGTTTAATTGTTTCTGTTTGGATTATCTTGTAATCTAATTAAAATGTCTTTTAAAGATTGGAAAAGTCCTTTGTCTGCTTGTTAAATGAACGTTTTAATAGAGAAAATAACTAAATATACATGTATATTAAAATATTGTAATTAAAAGAGAAAGTATTAAAAAAAATTTTTTCATTATTAACAATTGTAGTTTATCTATTTTCTTTCAGAATTCCTGTGAAGAAAATTTGAAACTAGAGGGAACTAAACAGTATTCCATATTCTGCATTTTAGGAAGATTTGAAATACTTTTGAATTGTTAAAGGAAGCAGACATCACTTGGAAGGAATATGTGTATTTACAGTGCATCTGTTACATTCAAGAACTATCTAAGAAAATTGTGTGCAATGGACCTAAAGACTTGATTTTGTGCTCAAGCGCCTGGCATTGCGCACTGTTTTCTCCATGAAATTACCATCTACATCGTGTGCTTCTTTCTCTCGTCTTAAAAGTGTCACTTACAATGAACAACAGTGAATTCTGAAGTAAGTTCTATTTTAATAAAAATGTGATTTCTCAATCCGTCCATTCCAACTAAAACTTTTGTATTTAGACGTTATTTTATTTATATTTAAATTCTCAGAGTTACCATATGTATGTTAACGTTTAATGAACATAATAAAATCATGAAATTCAAAATGTGTTTGCTTTTTCTAAACGCACCAAAATTGTTTATTTTCAGCTCGACTATTCGAAGAATATGAGAGCTATTGTAGTCGCCATGGTGTCGGCGTTGGCGTTGCAGCTTTTGGTTAAAGTTTTGCGTGCAAGTCGCAATCAACATTATATTTTCATAACCATTTACGGTATTGACTTGAAAGTTTATAAATATGTTCAGGGGCACCAGACATCCAAGGTACATAACTCTTGACTGAATTTAATATGAATTATGGCCCCTTTTTAACTTAGAAATTTTGGTTAAAGTATTGCATGCAAGATACTATCATGCTTATATCTCAGTATCCAGGCGTGTGATTGATTTGAAACATCTTTCATATGTTTAGGGGTATCATACTTTCATGGTAGATAACTCTTGATGAAATATGTTACAAATTATTGCCCCTTTTTAACTTAGAAATTTTGGTTAAAGTTGTGCATGCAAGGTACATTCATGCTAATATCTCAGTATCCAGGCATGGGATTGATTCGAAACATCTTTAATATGTTTAGGAGTATCATACTTTCATGGTAGATAACTCTTGATAGAATATGTTACAAATTATTGCCCTTTTTTACTTAGAAATTTTGGTTAAGGTTTTGCATGTAAGTTACTTTCATGCTAATATCTCAGTATCCAGGCATGCGATTGATTTTAAACATCTTTTATATGTTTAGGAGTATCATACTATCAAGTTAGATAACTTTTGATGGAATATATTACAAGTTATGACCCTTTTTTAACTATCCAGCTTATATCTCAGAAATTGCTTGTGGAATTGACTAGAAAGTTAAGGATTGTCTTCAGGGGCATCAGAAAACTAAGGAGGATAATTTTTGAACTGAATTTTATGCAAATTATGGCCCTTTTCTAACTTGGATTTTTTGGTAAAGTTTTGCATGCACAGTGTTATTGTGTTTATGCCTCAGTAACTAGGCATGGGATTGATTTTAGACCTCATAAAACTATTAAGGGGTATCAGACTATCAAGGTATATCATTTTTGACTATTATTATGTACAGGGTATGTGAAGGGCAAGAATTGAAATAGATTTCATTTGATTTACCAACAAGCATTTTGAATAGTCGAGCGTGCTGTCCTCTGAAAGCTCTTGTTAATTAGAAAAAATCTGTAAAACATTCTGATAAGGCTTGTAACCCGATTTTTAATGGCAAACGGGCATAAAGTGTTACCCCTGTTCCTGTGTACTCGTATGTTCGTACGTACGTTTGTATATCTCCTAAATTACAAGTCTTAGATGGACTTTGTATGATGAGTGTTCTGGGAAGCCTCTCCATTGTAAACTATTTTTGAAGGTTTGTTACCTTGACTTTCATTTCTTGCAAAAACATGTTCTGGCTATTTCTGACATGATTTTATGTACGAGTGCATATTCTCAATATTGTATGGCCACATACCCTAGTCAGATACTTTGACCTTGACTTCAGTTGTTTGAAATAACTGATATATTAAAAACATGTTTATTATGTAATATTCTGAAACCAGTTTCTTTTATGAAACCTCTTACACCCAAGGATATATGTTATCTGTGACTTAGATTCTTAGATTGGATATTAAGTGTTTTTGCAAACAGGCCCTTGCTATTCAGACTCTGCTGTTCTATAGGCCCTTCTCAATTTTTATGCATACCAGAGATTCTTTTCTCAGGACGAGGTTTAGATGGGTCAGGTATACACACCAGTACAGCTGATAATATCACTTGTATAGTTATGGCGACCACTGGTGGAAGCACATCCACAAGTAAACTGTTTAAATAAATTTTCTCATTATCATTGCAGTGTTCCAGTTTGTAATTCTAATAGAAAATATGATGCAGATAATTAACCTCTCATCACATTCCTATCTGGCTATCCAGAAACACTGTAAACTGAGTTTAAATCATTATGTTTAAGAACAAGGGTATTGGTTGATTGTACAGAAATAAAAACACAACAACCATCTCCCCTGGTCTTAGGTTCTTAATTTTATATTTAAATAACAAAAGTGTATGTACACTGAAACAATCATTAGGCATTATATCACATGCTTGAAGTTACATATATAAAGTTTATCGTTTTATACTGAGTGTATGTCAGATGTATTACAAAATTCTCCGGTTCACACACTGAAAAAAGACCAGAATTATAGTCAAATAAACAATATCTAGAAAACTATGTCCAACTTGCATTTTATAAAATTACAAAAAAACTCTATTGAAAGAAAGCATTTCTAATGAGAATAACAGCAACAGCGTTAAGACTTGATGCAGTAGAATTTAGTGTTTCTTTATCTTGAAATCTTCAAAGATAGTTCCATGACCCTTGAGAATTCAAAAAGTCCAAATGGCTGATTTCTTGATGGGTGATATAAACCTTATGGTTATGGTTATATGCAATGTAGGGACACCAGAACTGCCAACAATTCCACAAGGATACATATGCCAAGAATTTCCTTCTAAAAAAGCATAAGCGTTGCATTCATCATTTTTTCTTGTCTTAAATTCTTTAGTTGCAGGTAGAGATAATCACAATCTTTTCCGCATTTAGCTATCTTACCCATGTTAGATGCTGTATGTCTGTGCTTGCTGACTTTGTGCCGGAGCTGACCAGTTTTTTTTTGTTGTTGTTTCATTATTATTTCTTCAAATTTCTTTCTCAGATATATTAAGATAATATTATCTGACTGAGTCCGAAATTAACTGACTTATATTTGTGAATCATGTACAGTCAAACATGTCTTAAATAGTCAGTCAAGGGAATAAGAGAAAGTCGCCACTTAACAGAGGTGACCTTTAAATTAAGTACAAATATGAGATAAAATGCTACAGTTTGGTAATACATTTAAATTGACCGCTTATATGAAATTGGCCGCTTAGTACAGGTGGTTGCTAATACAGGTTGAACTGTAATTTCTTATGGGCAGGCCAGGAAAACACACACCTTCTGCTTAAAATACTATTTTTATGCAACGTTTTTTGGAAATTTAAAATGGAGTCATTTAAAGCTGGTCCAATCTTGGTGGGAGCTAGTTAGTACGGTATTACCATTTGTGACTATATTTTATACTGGATCTGGTCTCTCACTGAACAGGTTACTAGTATATAACCTGGAATGAATGGATCTGGATTCTATGGCTGGGTTACGGCTCGAATAACCACAAACTTCAAGGTCCTGAGGTTCCTTGCCTCTTAAATATGCAATGTCTAGTGTAAAGATGTGTTAATATTCTCTGGACCTATTATTTTTACCCCAGCAATCTGTTAGAGTAAGCCCGTAATATGCTTGCAACATACACATTTACCTTATTTGACAGTCACATTTTGCAACTAGTATTATATGAAATGAAATAATGCATTTATTTTACATTTATACAAATTACTAAAAACTTCAAGCTGCCTGAAGAGAAAAAAAACTTTCATACAACTGAACTAAATATGTATGCTATCCACTGAAAATATATCTTATAAAGTTTATTTCACCCATAATTTATTGTTATTTTTCTATTCGAGTCTCGAGAAAATAAGGAAAATGTATGTCATAATCTTTAAATTAAATATTATATTACAAAGAAATGTGTGCTTTAATTCCATTCATGATTAAAATGGCTTAAACATTTAACTATGTGAAATTTTATTCTTTCTTTGAAATTTGTGGCATTTGCTGCATACATCAGTATTATCATGAACTGAAAACAGACATTTGGGATACTGTTAGCTAGGTGCCCAAACTGGTAATTTATATGTTATTGTCTAAAAGGTTATCTTATCTACAATGGAATGTAAGCTTAATGGCTTATTGTAGGTGTTGAGAATTAGTTTAACCACGTGTTTACATCTGGTCAGCAGGTTGTGTGTTTGAAATATACATGGCTGGGCTTATTAGGTATTCTGTGATTTATATAGTGGATTAATGGAAACTGTCTTAATGTAGATAGTCTTCACTGTAAAACTTGGATTTTTTGTTCAAGGACTACTTCTATGATGAAAATGTAAGTTATTTAATAATTTTCTAGGCCTCAGCAAAGCTTAAACCTGTGTAAATATGTACACCACTGACGTCTCTG
Organism: Solen grandis; assembly: GCA_021229015.1. Lineage (NCBI taxonomy): Eukaryota > Metazoa > Mollusca > Bivalvia > Adapedonta > Solenidae > Solen > Solen grandis. The sequence continues at coordinate 20,397,040 of CM037787.1, read as the reverse complement.
TCAGTGTAAGCTGCTGAGTTTGTTTACAACTGAGTCTGAACTGACCCATCTGAACCTCGTTCTGGTTACCTTACTGAATATGCATGAGATAATATTAAGAAGGGTCTATTGCATGTTTAATCATAACCCTCCACTGTACATTGAATCGCTCATTGTACCCGGTAATTCGTGTTTATTATTCGATAGTGGAGTTTGAAAAGGATGCGGACTTTAACAAAGATTATTGTGCAATTAAAATCTGAAATTCGATGCTAAAAGTCTGCATTACAACATTCCATTAACAAACATCTGATAAGGTGATATTTTATCCAAATCTAAGTTGCCGAAATATAACAATTTTTTTTTACCTAAATAATAATCAACCAACAGTTTTATTAAGTTTTCATTTTTAGTGTTTGCACAGAGCCACACTCATTAAAATATAAACAATAAAAGATATAATTTGTATTAAAAATTAGATGAGTATTAATAATTTTGTTAGATTACTCAACAGTGTACAGTGCTTTTTACTTAATTAAAACACAAAATTTTTAACATGTTTTACCTAAAGGCACACTCAGTGACTATCTGGTCAAGGTATATCTCCAAGGGCTTATAAATTAACACTAATAAGTCAATACTATACGATAATAACTAATTGTAAAATTAACCCCACCCCCATTCCATCGATGGTCATTGCAAATTAATACTAAATATGTCTTAGATTTTAAAAAAACAACATCCCTTGGATAAGCATGAAGTAAACAATGCATTTAAGTCATTAGCTAAATCATATAAACTTGGGTTATATTCAATACATGGTTAAAGTCGTAGCGACGTTTTTATGTAAACAGGATAAAATATGTCATTAACAGACCCCACCTTACTAGCTGTAACTTTGTGTTTCTCTTCCTTCACTCTTCTCCTTCTCATTCGGAATAAGAAAAGACGCTGGATAACTTTTATATTTTCATTATTTTACTAAATTCAGTTTATACTACAGCATTACAATGCTACTGTCTTTCTTTCAAAGTTCCATACATAGTTCCTTATATCTAACTGATTTTCACGTACAAAGCAACAGATACTCAAGATCTGATATTTAAAATAGCATGCCACATACACTCATAAAATCAAACATGTAAGGAAAGGATTCCAGTGTTATGGAAGTTGTAGCCAACAAATAAACATCAGGCATAGTAAGAATGTCTTTTAGAATGATTTAGAACAAAGGGTCTAAAACAAGTCTTAAAATTAATATATTATAGATAAATTATATTGCAACCTTACCTTAAATTCATTATAATACAGGTTTAAATATGAAACACTGTTCTAATTTGCCTTTAGAAAGTGAATAGGAAATTTAGAAGTCATCCTAAATTTATGGCCAATCAGAGGCACTAAAATTCAAATTTACACGTGGTTTATTTCAGAACACCTTTTATTTTCTATTTTTCTATATACGAAATAGATCGGTCTATTTTTTGACAAAATCCGACTTCTAAGTCCGACAGAAGACAAGAAGCCTACGCTTTCTTCAGCCTTCTATGGTCTATCCTATACATAGATATCTTGTTGTTGTTTTTTGGTTTGCTTTTTCGGTCCATGATCTTTTTTTTTTTTTTTTTTTTTTGATTAATGGAAATGAAACCCCCTTCTCTTTAATGAAGGAAGAAAATTATTCTTGCCTAAAACATCACCAAATCAAATCCATTTAATTAGATTAGGTATGAACCTGACTGTTGCAGATATCATGGTTTAAGAAACGTGATTTAGACGTATGGTATGGTTGTATAAATAAAGCAACTGCATTGGGCAGTATAAAATTAGTTCATTACTTCCTCTTTTGTAAACTTTATTTATTTATTTTCCCTTTATAGACAAAAACAAGATGCGTTAATGGTGGGGAAGATATGTTAGTGAATTCAGATTGATTAACGATTACACTCACGTTTAGAATAAATTGATAATCGTTGTATGGCAGGACATCGAGGAAAGAAAATCGCTGTATATATATTCAAATCAAAAGGAGATGACTCGTTATATGTAAATATTCTCACTTGTATCAGCTTTAATTAAATTCTGACCATTTCTTTCATAGAAGAGCATTTTTTTCTACATAGAGCATTTAAGGAAATTAAAGGACCCCTAGGGGAGAACAACTTTATTTTAGATAGAGCACTATAAGGTGATTATTTGTGTCAAATGACATAAAATTTTGACCATTGTTTTCATAGAAGAATTTTAAAATACTATAAGGAGTATATAAAGAAACTTGCCAACACCTTAGTGGGTCCGTATATATACTGTCAAGTAAGAAAAACGAAAAATTAATCCATTTTCCACTATAAAAGCTCCATATAGGGAGCAATGTTAAGTAAGGGAGTAACGGTATACCGTACGGCGATATACAGCGGTATTTTCTTCACGTTACGGTTCACGGTACGCTCCCAGGTCTGCACGGTTCGGTACTGTTAACTTGCAGGTTTTGTTTTTTTTTCTCTATAACAGCGGCTTCCCCTCAGTAAAAGGCGATATTTTTCACCTAAGAGAAATACAAATTCTACTAACAATACGATTGTCCCATCCATTAACTTAAAACAAAAGGGGAAGTAAATAACAAATATCGCTCTACATTTTTTTTTTACTTAAATTTGCAATACTACCCAAAATCATCGCAATAAAAACAGAAAATAATATGAAAATATGAAAATACAATCTTTCTTTTGACTATATATGCAAAATATTGTATCTATATGTTAAACAATTAGCCCGATTGACGTCGATAGAATAACTGATGTATTAAATGACTGTAGGAAATTAATACCCCTACCCCTTCGAATATTAACACGAAGATTTCCGGAATCGATCGATCTCTGTCGCGCGTGGTTTGGGCGTGCATAATTATCAACATTATCCTGTATCCCCATGTCTAATCTGTGCATGGTACACGATTCCCTTGTGAAAACTGAGTTGTTTGTTTAAACTATTATGTGCCAGGCACCTATTGCCTAAACCGAAAAAAAAGGTTTTTAGAGAAAACGAAATCTACTTACGTAAGACCTGTTTTTCATAGAAACACCATACTGGTCGCATTAACTATTTTAAGAACGCTACACTCGAATCGGAGGCCGTTACATTCCGTACTTACTGATTCGCAGATAAGCCGTAGGTAATATCAGGGATCAGGGAAGTTTTTATGAAACTTTTCCTTACCGAGATCCTTCAACGATGATAAATGTCCATGATTTGTTACAAACTGAGAGTTGCAAAATATTCGACCTAAATTGACGTATCTTTAGTACTGCGTCTTTAAATGAAAGCACTTGCTGTGGGTAGTTAAAAAAATCAATAAAAAAGGCAAAGTCAATCGTTATCCAATCAACACATATTCTTATGCTTCCAAATTATGCAATGATGTGGAATACTCGGATAGTATCGTTCATAATGTCCGTTTACATCTTTCACGCTCTCTACCGGCTACTGTTTTACAGCTAAAATTGTGTAATCATCACAAATTCACAATGGCGGCCATATGCGATAAACATCAACAATGTTTAATGACCTATGTATTTTTAATCAATTTAATTGATTGATCAGTTTTCCTTTTGAGTAAAAGAGCGAAATTTCAACAGGTAACTACACGAAAGGACTGATTTATATAAAATGGGATCAATTAAATGCCTTGATGCAAATTATCGCTAATCGAACATCTAAAATCAAAACTTCATCCTGCAGGTGTTTTTTCCTTAGTATAAATGTAAATGCTTCAACTTCAAATATCATCTTTAGTGATTTCATTGAAAATATTTAAGTTGTTGTCTTGCTGACGCTCTTTCTCTGTGTGTGTGTGTGTGTGTGTGTGTGTGTGATAATATAGTATACCTTCCTACAGAGTGTGTGTTTGCACGGAGAAAGTGCAATTTTGAATTCCATCGAAACTTATAGTACATGTTGACAACGTTGTTCTGTTTTGTGTTAGGCAAATGTCTTTCATAAAGAGCAGACGATTAAAATCTGCAAGATCCAAATATGTACCTATATATACAGACCTACTTTTGAAATAATCAATCGTCACGAAATAAGAGGCTTTTGAAATATAGACAACAACATATCGGGATGATGCATCTACTAAATAATGTAACTGATAGTTTTGTTGTTGTTTTTTCTTCGTTATAATTCCTTGTTTGATACTAATAGTAAAATAGTAAATAAATCCGATTATATCACCGGAGGCCCAAACTTCTTCCCCGCTCACACTTCGTCGTCATTTTTTGTTTTTACATAAAATCGCTTAATTATAATAAAAATATATATCGGTATTATGTATACATTACTTTTTTTACTGAATATTTACAAAAAAAGCATTCCAAGATAAATCGTCACGTAACATTATTGATCAGATTTATGAGAAAACGAAAATTATTACGAAGTGCCAATAATGAATAACTGAAGAAATTAAATGTCACGAAAATAAGATATTATTTTGCAGTAAATAGTGATAATATGCACGGGATTTGACTTTTATCCCGCAAAATGCAATGTTTGACTCAAAGGTTTTGCAATCTTACCAACCAAGATTCGCAGGTGAAAAAATATTACCGGGTACATGCATAGACAAATCTTATTTTTCTTAATTTTCAAATTTACTCCCACACCACACCCGAAATCATGAAATGCCTCTTCTAATTCCATGAAACTTGATTATTTCAAAGTAGGTCTGTATAGATAGAAACTAACCGAGATCTGTCTTAAAGTCGTCTGTTCTTTCAGAAATACTTTTGTTACAACGAATCTGAACAGGGTAGTCCATATTTGATATAATTTTTGTTGGAATTGAAAGAATTTCCGCTCCGCGCAAGCACAATTTAAGCGAAATCACTCCGTAAGTTTCAAAGTTAAAAAGTCATGGAAAAATGACTATATTATAAAAGAATACTGAAAGAATTATTTGAATTTCGAGAATATACAAATGAAAATAGTAATAATTTTTATAATAATGCTATATTATGTAAATATACATCGATGTTTATCATTAGACAATAAAGCCAACCCCCTACCTCCTATAGATATATTTTGACATAACAGCAAAATGGCAAACACATGTTTAAGTCAGCAATATATGGTAGGAAGGCATACTATATTTACACACACACGTTCTTTTTTTTTTCTTTTTTTTTCGTTTTGACAAACGGAAATGGAAAAACGGAAAAGGGCTTGTTGTTTTTTTTCGTGCGTTAAATTGAAAAACGAAAATGGATTTGTGGTTTGTTTTTCGATTTTCATTCTTGATATTGAAAAGCGAAATGACGGTATATACACAGACCTTAGTGGCCTCTTTCTTAAAGGATTAATTTTATTTTAGCAATTGTGCTAGAGGGTAATGAGGCAACAATTTGTTTTAAATGAAATAAGATTATGACCATTGGTTTCAGAGGTAAAGATTAAAAAAATAAGATAAATTAAATATTGGTTGTGCTTGAATGAGCTAAACATAGATATAGGGATTTATAGTTTTTATACATACGTATGAGAAAATCCAGCCTTTTAAATGCAAAATATTACAAAAGGGACAATAACATGATGTGAAGCTTGGCTTGGTAGAAGTAAGATTTTGTTCTCATGGAAATGGAATGATTGGTAAAATGTTAAGAATAGACCTATGTATAAGTCAGTGAAGGCATGTGTCAAGGTAAAATTTACTTACTCTGTTTATTTTTTATATCTATTTTAAGATGATCGTGAGTTAACAATTGATTAGTTATCATTGATATTATTGTTGTTTACAGATGATATAATTTTGATTAGATTCAGCGTACATTTGCAAAAAAGGTTTGGTTAGGCTTCACTGTATTCATCCGGGATTGGAAGTAAACACAGATAAAAAAAATTAAAAAATCGTTTTCAGGAAATTAGACATTATAAATGATTTTTTTTATCTTGGCACAATAATTATTTTTACAAGCTCTTTTATGTAAAATGAATAAATGCTACATGGAAAGGCATTGAAAGCAATGTATTTCTTAAATTACAATGCTAAAGGTTAAAAGCAAGGATATTGTTTGCAATTATTTTATTCATTCGTTGGCTCAATATTTAAGTATAACAGCATTTTATGGTATTTTAAATTCTAAATCAAAAAGGATAGAAAGAATACATTTGATTTCTTTTAAAATGAAGTATTAAATCTTCCAGTAGTAATATTTATTGCGGTTCGCGTTTTGTTAATTTATATATATTTGTAATGACGAAGGCCTTTCAGAAGTTTAAATCTACTCTTAAAACTTTCTATCTATCATATACTCTAGTCCAAGTTTTGACATGTCTCAAACATGTGTTGACCTAAAATGAATTCTTGTTTATTAGCCTCAGTTCATTCAGACTATGATGACAATTCCTTTTAACATATTCCGTATTATTTTGATAAATGTATATCAAAAAATCAAAAAGTACTAATAACAATCAATACATTTATCCTTTCATAATGTTTGGATTACACTTAAGATTATTGTTAAAGATTGAGATAGACAGATCTTTTATTTCCTCCAACAAATTTATAGTACTGGGAAAATACATTCCATTTGAGCACGACATGTTATTTTCATTACAAATGATGCGACAATTAGGATTTCCCAGGCTTATGCTATTAACTCAACCCCCCCCCCCCACACACACACAAACAAGAACAAAACCAAAAAAAAAATCATAAAATTGTCTTCGCAATTAAGCTAACCTACAATACCGATTATTATATTTCAATATATTTCCTTGTTTTGAATATGAGTTATTATTGCTATTATTGCAGAACTCAAAATATTACAACGTTTTCTAACTCAATTAAATGAATACGTGTATACAAATTCTTTCAAGTAGTTGCTATCAATACTTAATTCATTAACTTATTAAAGAGTTGACGTAAAATGTTAAGTATCTGAATAAAAAAAAAGTTGTTTTATGAGGAAAAAATCAGTGCAAGTTTTTCTTTATGCAAATTTCTATTATTTTTTTTAATAAACTGAATGACGCAGTCCGCATTTGTTAGGCCAGCCGCCTTTAAATTGAAATACGGTATATATAGCACACATCGTGTATTTAAACACAGTTCACCAATATTTATACGAAACTAAAAGAAATGAAGCCGGCAGTTGCTTTTCTGATTTCAAAAATTATATTTTGCTGCTGCTCATTAGGGTAAGAATATTTAAATTAATAATTAACTTGTCATATCAAATAAGCTATTTGATCATGAAAACATGTAATGATTAAATTGTATTTGCATGATATATGTATATATTTTGGAAATATATTAATTAAATGTGTACTGGTCAAATTGTATTAGTAAAATGTATGGAAACATTATATATTTAGTTAGTATTAATTTTGATTAACATTTAATAATTTGTTCCAGACTTAAGTATATAATGCTTTATATAATATATATAATGGCCGTATTCACAAAACAACTTAAGCTAGCCAAAAATCAATTATATTTTGGAAGAAAAAATTCTATAATGGTACTCATTTGTTCTCATTACTTTGCAATTTAGGTAAATGGTTTAACAGAAAAATATATCTGAAAAAAATGTAGGATTTATAACATTTTACAAAATGTAGGAAATATCTTAAGATTTTTCCGGAATACGACTCCTGAACTGTGTGAAAGTCTATCATCAATATCTAGTTGTCACGAGTTTCCGTTACATGATACTAACAGATCTTTCCATGTCATTGGCAGTGCGTATATGTGCCAAATTAACCAAGATCTAATAAACAAGTCAGACCTGGCATGGGAGAAATGTTATGTGCTTAAAACTATGAAATAATATATTAACCAATGACTTTCCAACAAACTTTATCATAGCATGTAGAATTAAGGTCAGTGCTGGGACACCAATTAAAGAAATATAGTAACGTAAATAACATTCTGACAGGAAATATATTCGATCTCAGGCGTTGGCGTTAAAGGGACCACACAATGAGAAAAAGATTAGTTTTGCATTGGTAGATAACAATTAAAGAAAAGATTCCGCGCATGTCCCAACTTTCTACGATGCTCAGGTGACGTTTAATTCAGATTTCCATAACGCACAAATTTCCTTTGTGACGGAAACGGCCGAACTAATTTACGGAAATACCCGAGCGTGTGACGTCATTGGGGGTTCGAGTTCATTCTCGTGGGATTTGTTTACAATGGACGACGTATATAGTAGTAGTGAAAGTGATATTGAGTGTTCGTCGTCTTCATGTTTCGACGATTCAGGAGAGGAAGAAATTTTCAGAAGTGAATTAGGTAATAATGCCGTATCAGTTTGAACCGTGAGGTTCAAATGCTGAAAGAGATTCAGCTGGAGAAGACGGCGATGATGAACCGAAACTTCGGCGAGACAGTACAGAATGGTACGAGTATACTTTCATTTCAACTTCAATTTAATTATTACTTTTTAATGTAAAATATATTCTCTCGACTGTCTGACCTTTTTATGTAACCAGTTTTTAATGCAAAATATATTCTCTCGACTGTCTGACCCTTTTATGTAACCGTGTTTTTCCTTTATGTGTTCTCGAGCTTATCTCTCTCGCTCTCTCTCTCTCTCTCTCTATATATATATATATATATATAAATAAAAGAAAAAGTCAACCTTCTCTACCCACTTTCTTTTTGAAGAAGCTAAATATAAAGTTTTTTATACTTTCGTTTAGCAGCAGTTCTGATCATACGCAGATTTTAAGAAAAGGATTATAGTTTGCAATATAATGATTGTGTAGAGTGGGTGCGGACTTCAGCGGTGGGGAAGTAAAGCCAATTAATGGATATCTTTGGCTACCTGCCTTAAATATATACAAAATAAAATATAAATGCCGCTATAAAATATACATATGCGGCTGGAGCTTCTTTCCAAAAACTGTACACTGCGTACTGTGATGCTAGTTCGCTTCAATGAGGCTTCAATGAAGCGGCTGACTATAATAAAACCCACTTCCGTTCGGGCTTCAACAACGCTTATTAACCTAATACAAGACTTCGACCCGAGCAGCACGATAAGCTCACACTCAAATGCCTATTTGAATTTGCACCTGAAGCCTATCTTAATACCCAAAGTCAAAGAATGTATTAATAAGTCGATTCGGCAGTCCAGCAATAGGATCTTATCACGAGATCGGCGTGAACAAGAAAGACACTTAATCTACTTTTACACCCCCTTATATAGCCAACGCACAGCGCCCCCTGTCGGAAACCGTTCAAACACGGAAACTGACGACAATTACCGATGATACAAAAATCTATAATAACCATGATACTAGCTTTTATTAACGTGAGCCTCTCTACACTTAAAACATGAGAACAAATTATTTATCATTTCTCTTATTAAAATTAAAGTCAACATTCAATACAAGCACGATTAAACAAATAATGAATACCTTTGCAAACCGAAAGAGCGCTCGTCAGCCATTTGTAAACAAAGGGAGATCACTATAACTCAAGTAAATAACCAGCACGGTAAATAAATCACCCAAACTGTATCATCGGCAAAAATCGTCACATTTGTAAGAGTATAACATTTAATATGTAAAGTGTAACTTCCCAATTTCCGTTTGAGTTTTGTGAAACTGAGGTAAAAAAGAAAAAGGGAAACAAGTTTTCAGTATCAAACCTATGCCTTTATTTCATATGATGATTGCTAATGATGTTTACCATATTACATCATTTCTATTTCAGGCAATACAGATACACAGCATACAGACAGTTATCCATGTAGTGCTAAGGGTTTCTTGGGAAAGAAGTTCGGGTGGTTTTGCCTGCTTGCGCAGTGGTGAAGATAAGGGAGACTTTTCCCTTCTGACAATTACACAAACTTTCATTTTGCTGGTTAAATATATTGGTCAGAGAAATACTGCACAGTGTATGTACATGTGACTTGAAAATAAAAAAAAATGAACTGTTGTTCTATTCTCTAAACGTCATGAAAAGCTTGTAATAAGATCAACAAAAAATAAAGTCCAGTTTTTCCTGAAATTAAATTCAGGTTATTTTTTAACTGGAGAATGAAGAATATTCTTATTGAAGTGTTATTTTGATTCCTTCCTACATGACATGCCTATGTATGTGATACTCAAAAATGCTTCTACATATGTGTAAAAAATACCTTCATATCATAAATTTAACACTGTTTATTTTTTGTAAAACTTGACATGTGTTTCATAAAAAATATCAACTTAGAATTATTAGATTATTCCCTAATTAAGAAAGAGGAAATAGAACTTAAATCAGCTGAACACTGTTGAAACGGTCTATAATGTATAACAAATGACACATAAATAACCTATGCTGAGTGCCAGTAAGGGAGCTATACCAGTACCATTTTTTGCAATGTTCGTATGTCGCGGCTGGGGATTGAACCCACGACCTGCTAATTCCAGGGCGTACGCTCTAACCACTCGGTCACATTTCCTTTTGTTTATCAAAGCAATCTTCATATAAAATTCAGACAAAGTAAGGTAAGTATTCACCATTGCTCTCAGCTCAAACTTTCCATTAGTCATAATGAAAATGGTCAACAGATTTGTTGTTGTATTGGGATTTACCGTCGCAGCGATAGTATTTCAATCATATAGCGACGTCCAGCTAATTACAGGTGGAGGAAGACCCCGTGTACACAGAGGTACCCGGGTAGAACCACCGACCTACCGCAAGCCAGCTGGAAGGCTTCCTCACATGAAAAATCCGAATTCACTACCGGGATTCGAACCCACAGCGGTGAGGGGCTGAGAGGGGCTGAGAGATTTGTACAACAGATTTGTGCAACAGAAATTCATGCATTAAATAAAGAAATAGAAAAATAAAATAATAATAAACTAAATAAAAAAATGGATGTTGCTTCTCTTTCCTGTTGTCAAAGTTTATTTATATTTTAATTTTTATTTTCACCAGTATCATCATTAAATAAATTAGTATGAATTTTAATTTATTTACTGTTATTTATTTAAATTGTCTCAAATACAACCAATAATAATAATGTCTTACAATTATACCTTGAAAAATCAGAATTATATAAACAACATAAATAAATATCAAACAAAATTTCTTCCATACTGGTACATTTTTTTTATAATTCCAATTTTTATTAGACTCTAGATAATATTTTTTATTCAGCAGAAGATTTTTTATAAACGTTAGTGAACTAAACTAAATATAGCTAAATTTTCATAAAAAGAAAATATTTTATGAAGAAATGTTTTAAATACATTTTTTTATTACTGTTACTGTTATGCAGATTTAACTCTAAATAAAATATTATTATTCATTTCACAATAAGGTAAGGAAGGAGTTTTCAGTATTCAAGCATAATGGACGTTGTCATGGTGACTTATTGTCTCTTACTGCATGTTTTATGACTCTTGTGAGTGGCCATCTGGTACAGTGGTAGTGTAAGCCAGGTGCAGCTATCAGTTGGTGGTTTATGACCCTGTGAAGTAATGTTATATAACCAGTCTTTCTAAATGACCCACAGAGCATGTTTCCCTTGGCTTTGAACTGTGGTTAACAGCTTAGTAAATGATCAGTACTGACATATACCTTGCATTAGCTTATTGACCTATAGTTTCAAATTAAAATAATAATAATAAAAAATGTCAAAAGTTTAATAAATCAGTTGTTATACTAAATTTCAGGCCCCCCCCCCCCCCCCCCAACATTTAAATGTACTGTTACCCTTTTCATCTACTGATATTGTGAGAAGAAAATGTGAGATTTATAAATTATACCTTGCAATTTTATCTGTAAAATGGTAGGGAATGGTTTGATATACTCAAGAAAATGAGATGTTGTGGAAGAGGAATTAATTCAGCTGGATAGGAAGGGTTTATAAGTTAAGCCTCTATCAAAAATTTTGAAATGTGAATGAATTTTGGGTCCCTTATAAAATGTGAATGGGTCCTTTTAAAGGTACAGAAGAAAAAAGTCACTGAATTAACACTTTAAATTGGGGGAAAAAGGTCTACATGAGGATAGGGAAAATAACTTTTAACAAGGAATAAAATTACACACAAAAACACAGATTTATAAACAAATCAGGACATTAAATCAGAACGTAGGTGATTAACATTCATACATTCATTAAATTAACTTGAGGATATTATATTTAATTACAAAAGCACTTTTGAATATAACCTTAATATGTATCTGCCATTCATGAGATGAAACTATTATTATTATTCATTACTAATTATGTTGGTTAGTCTGATTAATGAATTAATTTTATATATTAAGGAGCAATTATAATGATTTTATGATTTTCCATTCAACACCGATTCTCCATCTTGCACGTACTCCAACTTTCTTTTCGCTTTCAACGTTGGAACTGCGTCGGGTTTCAGCATGGCAGTAAAGTCCAAATTTATAGAAATACAGTTCGTATATCGCACAACATAACAATCCTGTCAAAAATGTGCAGAACACACATGAGCATTCTTTACAGCGCCGGCTACCCATTTTGTGTCTTTTACGAACCCAAACCACAAACTTTGACTCGACGTATCGGAGTCACTCGAGAACCTGTGCAGGCTAAATCCAGCTTCTTTGTAGTTACTACACCCTCCTTCAACACACTTTTTCACCATTGTAATCGATCATATTCAAATACGCACAGAAACCGTAAAAACTTGGTTCAACAGCTTCTCCTTACAACAATGGCGCATGTAAATAACAAAACGTGTTGACTCCCAATGACGTCACTTCCGGGTTAACACATAAAGGGTAAAGTTCACACTTTCGGTTTGTGAACGGTTGAAGTTTACCTGTGTTGTACTACTTTATCGAGCAAAATTTAACGGAAAAAAGTACACGATTGCGTTTAACTAGTTGTAATGCTTCATATAAATACAACTTTAAAAAGCATTTTGTGGTCCCTTTAACGCCCATAGATACGCCGATTAAAATATTATAATACTCCACTCCAGTTAAATTACGAATTGTGTATTAATATTTTGACCAAAGGTCACAAAAGATGTGTAACCGTATTTTATATTTTAAAAGTATACTAAGAAATTCTCTGAATAAATAAAGTTTTGTAAAAAAAAATGTGTGATTCGTAAATTATGTGGTTTAACATGGTAAATAGTTATATAAATGGATGCCGCGTGGCTAGTTACAGCATCTGTGATACTCCTAGATAAGTTTGTATACATTTATATAAGTAATATTGCTAAAATCTAAATATTTTCAGATTTGTGTATGACGGCTACTGTCGGCAGTATTATGAATGCAGTTACTCATGTGTGTTTGAAGAGCCATGTAAAAGATCTGTTGAGCCATGCATCAAAAAGAGAGAAGTGAGGTTGTTCATTGAAATATATTAAACGATCTTAAATCATGTTTTTGAAATATTTAATAAAATCATGAAAATAGTATATCAGGAAATGTATTCAGTATAACGATGTCACTTGAGAAGTTTAAAGAAATAGTTCCCTCCCATGTCACGAAATATTAAAACCAAATTGTAAAACCATCAGTTAAGAATTCGTTAATATTAATCTGTCCAGAGATAGGTGTATATATCAGGGAGGAGTAGTGTATGGTGGCAGTACACCATACACTACTTCGGGGAAGTTTAGCGCATGATTTACTTATTTATCTCAAAACAAGACTGGCTGACTGCTCAAGGGTGTCTTGCTCGTGCTGATATACATTATGTTATACTTTCATATCAGCATTGATCCTTTCCGAAATTAAGGTAACACGAAAGACAACACTAAATATGATATTTGACTATTTGTAATGGGAATTATTTTTATTTATAATATAGAGAGTGAGTTTAAGATATTTTAAAATTATTTTCGCTATGAAATTAAAACGGATTTCTTGAGATGCAATTTTAATAGCAATGTAACCAAATTAATTTTGATGATAAATTAAAGAAAAGAAATCCCCTCAAAAGGATAACTTTGAAAAATGACTTTTTTTCATTGGAAACTCTTTTCCGGCAGAAATATATGCGCATTTTTCCCGAAACAAATTTCGCATGAAATACAATGCTATACAACAAATGTACACGTGTATAAATATAGATCATGCTTAATGACAAGTTCCAAAAGTTTTTAGTTCAATAAAGTTTACATACTACAATGAACTGTGCACTACAAAATAAAATAAACGTGTTTTATAATGAATTAGATGTACATAACATATCGCCAAACATACCAAAACTACATTTCCTGATCAACACGAGACGTTATGAACACCGCGCTGATTCATTATTCCAAACTAGAACTGAAGGTAATTAATACATCCGCATACTTCTCTGACACAAACAGGAACGGAACTATAATTCTTACAATATCCTTTTCTGATTTTGTCAACTGATTGGTCTTAACATGATTTATCACCATTCAAAATATCAGCAATATTTACCACACTTCATGTAATATGAGTGCAAGACGGAACTGAACGTGACGAATAAGATTCCTACTCAAATATAGCACAACCTGAGAATTGTGGCATAAGTTTAACAAAAAACTATTGTCTTTCTTATTTTCTGCAGAAACGTGGTTTATATTCAAGTTTTTAAGTAAATTGGGTTTAAAAATCAACTTAGCATCACATTGGTATCCTGTCACTCACATTATTAAATTAATGAGTTGATTCGTTGTAAATAATTTTAACATGTAATATATATGCCGTAAATTGTACCTCCTCGTCCTAAATGGCACTTTGATCAGCACCATTTGCATACATACTTATCGCGGTAATTTTATTCTCTTAAATCCACCGACACATATAGATATGTATGCCGCTGTTTTAAAACTTGCTAAAACATATGTTTCATTCTTCAAAGTTTGATAACATTTTTACTTTGGGGTAAATATTTTGGGAGATTCAATTCCATATGGTTTTTAAGTGATTTAATTCCATAAAGAAGCTGGTTATGCCTCTTCAAAACATATTTTTTCACAACTTTATTTTAGTGATACTTTTCATATCATTAAATGTAAATGGAATTGAATTTTCTGAATTTTGACAAGTCATGAATGCACTTAAAAATGGTAATGTTACAACCAAATATAGGTAATATTACATATTAAATTAGAATAACTTATTGCGTATTACGACCATATATATTAGGGTAAAGCCCATATAAAGAAGAATATATATATATATATATATATATATATATATATATATATATATATATATATATATATATATATATATGTGTGTGTGTGTGTGTGTGTGTGTGTGTATGTGTAGAGAGAGAGAGAGTGAGAGAGAGAGTATAAGTAATAGCAAGCCCATCAATCAGTTTTATTTGTCCTCAACTGGTTTCACAATAAAAAATAATCAGGAGGAATAATAATAATAATGTTACATAGCAAAGACGTAACGTAACGCCACTCTAATTGATGTCAAAAAGTCAATTTAAAATAGGTTTGAACATATCTATACATAGCTTTTCTTTTTGTCGTCCGGAAACTACACTATCAGTTTGCATTTTAAATATTTGAAATACATTAAATTTTGATTCATCTGTGCTGCAGTTATCAATGTATGTGTTCACTCATTTTCAGTTTCCGTACCGTCGGATCTTGGATGTGTTGTCGATAGATAATCATTCGTTTTTGTAAATCATTCGTCTCTCCGATATATTCCCTACCGCATCCATTAAATATAATAATATAAATTACATTCTTTATATTACAACTCACATTTTTCATCACAGTAATTATTTTACTGCATCTCAATGTATAATATTCACCTTCATTCAAATAATTACACAATCCACAGTTTGGATGGTTACATCTGGTAACTTTGGGTTGAGTGTTATTTTCCGAAGTTTTTCTGGCTTAGGTAAGTCGTCTTTTTAAGTTCGATGGCTGACGTTTGCTTTTTATAATAGTATATTTTTTAAGTAGTTTTCATCATTGTGTTTCTCCTTATTGATGTCATGATGAATATCTCGAATATTTCAGGGTTACTGGGATTAATGGTACTTATGTATGTAACTGTATCTTGATTTTGACTATCCTTTTGTTCGTTGATTAGATTGTCCCGATTTAAAGTTCTCGCCTTTTCTTTACCAGCTTTTATTAATGGTTGGGGATATTTCTGTAAAATCAAGTATTGCTCTAGTTCATTTGCACGTTGTTAAAATGTATCATCATTGGAAATAATTGTTCTAAGTCGTTTTGCTAATAAAAAGGGTACGTTAACTTTTGTATAATTTAGGTGACATGGAGTGAAAAGAAGTTATGATTTGCAGACTGTAGATTTATAATATATATCGGTTTCTATTGTTGTTTCTTTTTTCATGACGAGGCAGTCTATACGCGTTACTTTTACATTTGGGTCTGCCAGAATGACTATTGCCATACAGGTCTACTATTTCTATAAATAGTTTATAACTATGTGTTTCAAAATAAGTTTGCATATCCATATGTTCTTTTTTTTCTTCTAGAAAAATAATATTATCCTTTTGTGAAAAGTTAAATTAAGCGTAACATTATCAAATCTATTTGAACAGGACTCTTAAAATGTAACACCCCTGACAAGATAAAAATCTTATTTACATTACAAAACTAGCTCGTGCAAGTTTTTTGTGAACCAGTTCTTTTAATTGTAAGGAAGATTATATAGCTTGAATCGAAATAAATGTAAAATTAACAACTCTATCTATCCAACATATCTTCAGCAATACGATACATCTTAGCTAATGAGAAAAACAGGGTTAGGGCAAATAAAATTAAGGAAATAAATTATTCCAAATTTGGAAAACAAACAAAAATCCCATGTGCCTAAAGAAGGACGTTTACAAGTCACACAAAAAACTCGCTTAATATGCGATTAACTGCAAAATAAATCTATAAACACCATAAATATTTTGCATCAATTAAACATATTTAAGAAAAAGTGCAGTACAGTATTTACAAATTCGCAACTCCTTTTTAGCTGATTTAAGCACAAAGTGCTCAAAGTGATCTTTTGTGATCACCCGTCCGTCGTCGTGCGTCGACCGTCGACAATAATTTGCTTTAAACGACAACTCCTCTGAAACCGCTGGACAGTTTGATTAAACTTGGCAGGTATGATCCTTGGGTGGACCTTTACAAAAGTTGCTAAAATAAACTTGATCCATACAGAACTCTGGTTGCCATTGCAACGGAAAGAAAAAAATATGAAAAATTTAGATATCATCTCCTTCAAAACTACTGGTCATATTTCAAAATGTTTTAGTATAGATGTTCCTTGGGTAACCCTCTACTAAGATTGCTAAAATTATTCAGATCCGTAAAAAAAACATGTTCGCCACGGGCAGGGCTAATTTGCCTTATATGTATATAGTGAAAAAAATAATCGACATCTCTTCTGAAACCGCTGGACAGAATTTGATTAAATCCTTGGGTGAACTTTCACAAAAATTGCTAAAATAAATTTGGTCCATGCAGAACTCTGGTTATCATTGCAACGGAAAGAAAAAAAATGAAAACTTTAAATATCATCTCCTTCAAAACTACTGGCCAGATTTCAAAATGTTTTAGTATAGATGTTCCTTGGGTAACCCTATTCTCAAATGAGCGATCCAGGGCCTCTATGGCTCTCTTGTTTATGGACTATACGACTATGTAAGTATTATCTAGTTTGGTGTATATGCAAGTTGTGAGCGGATATGTAGACATTTTATGAATGTCTTTATTTAAGGAGATGCTATAGGACATGTGTGAGGACAGTTTGCTGTACAGGATACCAAGGGTCCAATTGTGCAACACGTACGTTTTCTAATAAATATTCATGTATATTTTCTTTCATTATGAATATAAAGGTACAGTGCACATAACATTTGCAATAAAAGTAGTTGATAAATTTATCAAAATATGAAGTTAAATTTACTGATGATGTATATACATATTATAATTCCATTAACTCTTCAATAAATGCAGTGTGTAGAAAAGGGTGTTGGGATTTTATGAAGTTTTAAAGTTTTGATATGATATCCATAATGCTTGACCGTTCAGAACTCTCATAATAATAAGATTTCCAACAGCATAAGTCGATATTAGGTTTCGTACTTACGTTTTAGCTCGACTTTTCGAAGAATATGATAGCTATTGTAGTCGCCCTTGCGACGGCGTCGGCGTTGCAGCTCTTTGTTTATGTTTTGCATGCAAGTTACTATCAACCTTGTAAATCAGTAACCATTTATGGTATTGACTTGAAAGTTTATAAATATGTTCAGGGGCATCAGAAAACCAAGGCGGATAAATCCTGACTGAATTTGATATGAATTATTGCCCCTTTTTAACTTGAAAATTTTGGTTAAAGTTTTGCATGCAATAGAAATTTTGGTTAAAGTTTTGCATGCGATTGATTTGATCTTTAATATGTGTCGGGGTATCTTACTATCAAGGTAGATAACTTTTGTTGGAATATATTGAAAGTTATGGCCCCTTTTTAACTTAAAGAATTTTGTTTAAAGTTTTGCATGCAAGATACTCTCATGCTTATATCTCAGTATCCAAACATGTGATTGATTTGAAACATCTTTGGTACGTTCAGGGGTATCATACTTTCAAGGTAGATAACTCTTGATGGAATATATCACAAGTTATGGCCCCCTTTTAACTTAGAAATTTTGGTTAAAGTTTTGCATTCAAGCTTATATCTCAGAAATTGTTTATGGTATTGACTAGAAAGTTAAGGAGAGGAGTGTATTCAGGGTCATCAGAAAACCAAGGAGGATAACGTTTTGGCTGAATTTTATAGAAATTATAGCCCATTTCTAACTTTGATACTTGGTTAAAGTTTTGCATGCACAGTGTTATTATGCTTATGTTTCAGTAACTAGGTATGGGATTGATTTTAGACTTCAAAAACAATATTAAGGGGTATCAGACTATCGAGGTGTATCATTTTTTGACTATAATTATATACAGGGTATGTGAAGGGCAAGAAATAGATTCCATTTGATTTACCAACAAGCATTTTGAATAGTCGAACGTGCTGTCCTCTGACAGCTCTTGTTATATATAAGTATAAATTAGCAAGTTTCGACATTCATAAGTTCCTTAGGACATGTTTACTTCTTTAAAGGTATTTATATTCAAGCGGGCTTTGTATGCGGGTATTTAAATACCTTGATTTGCGGATAAAAAAATAAACAGCAACAACAAAGACACGGACATAAACCTCGTAGACTTGTTTATATTGCAATATTATTGCGGCGTAAAATAATTTCCTGCTGTGTGCACATACGAGTAATAGTGTTTCTATTATTTCGCAGCAGTTTGAGAAAGAGGGGTATTTTTTCACCCGACCAAAAAAACGGCCGAATAGTCACCAGTTATCTTAATATTTCTAGTAAGGTTGAATCAAATGATGCTTTTTTTATTATTTACTTAGTTTCTTCTTTAATGTTTCATAAGGTTTCCCTGAAATTCACGCCTCTTTATTTAACAAATTAAAACCACAAGAGAAAAATATATTAAGTTCATGTGTTTTAGACAAATTTACAGTGTGTGTATGTGTATATACGTGTGTTAACGGATAAAAAGATACTTTTCTTGAACTTTTTTATTGTCTTGTAAATAATGAGTAATGAGATGATTTATTTGTACAATCCCTGTCCAGATGAGTTACTTTTTCTCGTTTGTTAATTTTATGTACATGTATTAATTTATTATATAGGTAAAAAAAAAAACACACTTTTTAAAAAAAAGAATTTATAGTATCTATGTGCTCAGAAAATGTGGTTAGCATTAGGATCGCATTTTAATGATTTACAGTAAATATATATTGTAAATTAGCCGTTTGTACGGATCTACAAGCTGTCCAAATGGTGGAACATGCATTTCACCGAATAAATGTTCCTGTCGAAATGGATTCATTATAATTGCGCAGGTAAATATAACAGTTTGAAACAAATTTATTTTGAATTACATTTCGTAAAAGTCACTGTTTAACCCAAGGAGTTCAGAAAAAATTGCTGCTAGTGATAAAAGTAAAATGTAATATATCACACATTGTCACCACTTGAAATATTTTTTTTAAATTTTCTATGAAAATATTCAACCTTTTAAATTATATTATAATTATTACCTAACAAAATTTTTTTTAATTGAATAGATTAGATTTAAACAAATTTATTATACAGATATACCCGAATGTGAAAGGGATATCGACGGTTGCTCGCAAATCTGTATTGAAACGATTGGGTCGTACCGATGTGATTGTTTAATAGGATGTAAATTGGGTTTAGATGGAAAAACATTCCGCGATAAGAGAAATTGTTTATTTGCAGATGCTTATGTTGTGTTCAAAAATAATCAAAGTTCTTATTAAGTTCTTAGAGTTTTATTATGTAAATGTATTTGAACGATTTACTCTCATGAAATGACTAAGGGTGTAACCTTTCTTTCGATTCACCAATGTGCCTATAACACAATGTACTTAAAGACTGGTATTTCATTATCAGACGGTAGATACTAATGGTTTCTTGTATTCCTGATTAAAAGTCTGTCTGCTATGTTAACACGTATCTTAAACAAGGCAGGAACGCATTCAACAATTCCGATTTTCCGAAACACTCAAGAACATAACTTAGTTGACATAAATAATTTCCTCAATAATTTACTCTTTTTTTTCCAGAAATTAACTCTCATGACAACTTTACTAGAGAAACAAGAATGATGAATTGTGCCCCAAATGTATTTTAATATTACATAGTGCATAGTATGTTTGATGAAATTCGAGTCTGATCTGATAAGAACCATCCGCAAAAGTTTTTTTTTAAAGAACCCAGCCGCTTCAAAACAAACCCACACTACTAATTCTTCTGCACTTAGTCTACAACTTCTGCAATTATGTTCAATTGTAACATCAAATTCCGACTATAACCTCAGCTAAATACGATTTTTGACTAAACAGCCGATTATATTCCTTATTGGTTTTTATACTAATGTACATTTTTTATTCATTCATTTTTTGTTTTTCATTTATTTATAGTTTCATTAATATGGCTGTTATACAAAATTCTTCACTTGAGGAGAAAGATCATGTTTGATAGTTTGCCAGATTGGTTCCCTTCCTTATGATAGAAAACATTGCAAGTATAATATCTTACCGATAAAAAGAGAAAGACGTCAAAATATGACAAATACCAAGCACAGAATCAATTAAGTAACATTGTATATAGCTTAAGGTATAAATTGAAAATTTAAATAAATGATACCATTAATTTATTGAATCAAGTAATACCTAAAACTATAACCATTCTGCTTTCAAATTCAAATGAATTAGATATAGACGAATGTGCTCTGAATATCGACGGCTGTTCGCAGACCTGTAGTAACACAATTGGTTCGTACCGATGTGGTTGTAACACCGGATATGTTTAGGTTCAGATGGTAAAGCATGCCCAGGTGAGAGGAATTGTCGTAGTAAAAATGACATAATGAAAACATCTAGTCAAACATCAAAATTAAAGGAATACGATAGGATCATTTGAAACTTTGCCACTGAATAGAACTACAATAATGCACTATTTCGACATAATCATCTATATTTTACATGCTGGAACGATATATCTTTTTAAAGTAAGTGTTTTCAAGTAGGTATCGATCGTCTATGATCCTCGCTGTTTTTGTTTACATTCGTCTTTGTGTGACGCCATTAATACCCTTCTACCGTCCCCGGTGGCCGAGTGGTTAGAGCGTCCGCCTCGGGAGCAGGGGGTCGTGGGTTCGATCCCCGGCCACACAATACCAAAGTCGTAAAAATGGTACTGTTATAGCTCCCTTGCTTGGCGCTAAGCATATAAGGGTAGTTTCAGGACAGGTTGGCTCGGTGTCAGGATAATGTGACTGGGTGTGATATCATGCCACATGTCTACGGCGTGATAATGCCGTGTGGCAGCACTATATCTGTCTCAAGTAAACATCGTCTCCAAATGACTGAAATACTGTCGGTGGGACGTTAAACCCAACAAACAAACGTTATCACCCTTCTGTTTGTCACCGCACGAACTACACCACTCATAACCACCTACACGAACGGACCATTTTATCTGCAACAGAAACAGTGAGTAACTATGTACTGAGAACTGTTTTTGGAGTAAAGAATTTAATATGAATGTATTTCATGGAAGTGTATATTATTACCGATTTGGCATTTTCTGTTTAATAACGAAGTTTAATAACGGTCAACCACAACGGTTTCTTTCATTTGTTAAATTATGTCGCTATAAATGAATCGAATTCTGAAAGGTGTGTGTAAGTGGGGGTCCAAATAAGCCTATATTTTGTTTGGTATAGTTATGTTCCAGTATAGTTACGAGTATGCAAACAGTGTTTCCTGTTTTAGGAAATCAGGGTTATAAAAGGAATAACTTATTCAAACAAATAACCACGAGTTAATTGACTGGCTCTTGCTGGCAGATATATATATATATATATATATATATATATATATATATATATATATATATATATGCTTGCAATATGTGATATACTATTTACTTTCAAGACAATAAACCCAATCAGTGCAGATGTAAACTAAAGGTAGTTCATCCTCTCGTTGGCACGACTTTAATCACGGTACATCTGAAATAGTGAAACAATGTCAATCATGTTAATAATGAAACAGTTACGAGTATAATATACGTGCGTAAGATCGTCAAAGTTCATTTAGGAGGATA
>CM037787.1:20362818-20374282 GCA_021229015.1 Solen grandis | reverse complement strand
TCTTAACTGTTTGACTTATGACAGTTTACCATTGTTCACGCACCTAAGTGTACTAGTGTGACTGGTTTTCAGCTACAGCGAGAGAAACTAACACGTATCAGGTAATCGGCGGATACCGGAAACCGCTGTTTTGTAAACAAAAATGGCGACTACAATAGAATGATACATACGAAAATACGAAAATTGCTATTTTTTTCCCCCCAAAAAAGGGGTCCATGGACATCCGCGTTAACATTGGATACAGCATTGTTCCGAGGAGCGTTATAAGGAGTTTACAGTGTATTAAGTTGTCTTCTCACTACTTATAAGTGTATGTATACAGCTGTACAGAATAAGCCAGAACACCAAAGACATTCGAAAAAATGTGTCAACTGCATTGCAACTATCCCCAACCCACCAGGAGAATGTCTTTGGAGTTCTGGCTTATTCTGTACAACTATTCGAAGCCGTCCAGAAGATGGGCAAAAGTCATTTGGTTGGTGTATGTGGACAAAGTCCAGTACAATGCCTTTTCGTACGAACCTAGAAAAGCAAAGTGCGTATATTTCGAGAAACTGTCTAGGGATTTCGTACCGCTCGTAGAATGTGTACCCCGACTTTTCTAGTATTTGGTTTTTTTTCTGTATTGGAAAGACGTAGATGTGGAAAATTTTTCTACAAAGCGGCTCCATGCGTCTTCTATTTCGTCTTCTGGCATACCTTCCTCCTTTGCAGTATCTTCTTGTTCGTTGTCTCAAATTCTATAGTATACATTTCGGGATATGTTGTACTTCTCCTTTGCCTTCCGTACGGACAGGTTCCCGTATAGACAACCTACTGGACCTATTTCGGCGTAGGCTTCTTGCGATAGAGTTGTACCTGGCATATCTACTCTTTGGGTATATCCTTGTTTCTCCAAATGGAAGTTCGTATGGATATTGGTAGCATCCGTGTTTATCCATGTTTCTCAAAACGAAGTCGTATGGTATGTATCCGTGTTTCTCCAAATGGAAGTTTGTCTTGTTGTAGATGTTGTACTCTCCCCAGGACCTCCTACAATACTTTGGTATGTGTACCCCTGTGGGGTTACCCACTTTTTGGTCAAAGTGTGTTAGTACGGGTACGAAAATGCCTTTTTTCCCTAGTCTGTATACTACTAATGATGGTAACAGGGATCACACAAAATATAAAACCTGATTAGTGTATATTTCCAGCATAATGAAAAATAATATATTCCAGTGAAATTACCTTTAGCAAGGTAACAGAAAAAAAAATATAAACACTACATACTTAACAACCCCAAAAGGAAAAACATTGTAACTAAATGAAAAATTCTGAGAAGGGGGGAAAAATATACTTTAAGGTTTGTAAATGTGAGGTTAAAAACACATTGCACAAAAGTTTAAAATATGGGCTGGTCTTGGTCAGGACCACAAAACTATAGGCCTACAGAAGAGCCATTTCAAGATAGGCAGATATACATGTATTTGTCATTTTCTTCAGGTTTGCGATAAGCTGTGATAGCAAATGCAATAAGTTTTCTGTATAGGTTTTCTGGCTCTGGTATAATTATATTAATTCATCCTAAGCAACTAATTTCCTTAAAAACATATAACAATTCACTATTCAGCACGGGCACTCTTTCCTGCAAAAAAAAACAACCGGATCTTGCTCGACCAACCCAATGACCGCTTTCATTTCATTCTTCAAATTGA
The DNA here is from genome assembly GCA_021229015.1 of Solen grandis. Classification (NCBI taxonomy): domain Eukaryota; kingdom Metazoa; phylum Mollusca; class Bivalvia; order Adapedonta; family Solenidae; genus Solen; species Solen grandis. Next base: position 20,372,588 of record CM037787.1, on the reverse strand, counting down.
TAGATTTTCATGAATTTAGCCCTTATACGAAAAAAATGAATATGTCATGTTTAATGACGGAATCACTTGAAATTTTCTGAACTTTTTGCGCATTTAAAGATATGGCAATATTACTTATTTAAAGTTTATATATCCAATCTTATGATCTTTTTAATATATTTTGCTTACAAATCAATGTTGTCATAAGCCGCTGTTGCTGTATTTGGGGTTTACCGTCGCTGCGATAGTGTTTCAATCATATAGCTACGTCTAGCTAATTACAGGTTGAGGAAGACCCCAAGTACACAGAGGTGCCCGGGTAGAACCACCGACCTACCGCAAGCCAGCTGGAAGGATTCCTCACATGAAAAATCCAAAGTCCTACCGGGATTCGAACCCACAGTGATTAGGGGCTGAGAGATTTGTAGTTCACGACTATAACCTCTCGGCCACGGTGGCCCCTATTGTCATAAGCAAGTAGAGGCAGAACAATCAATTTAAACATGTCTGGTCACCATGAATGTATGTCACAGCTATAAATTTACATAAATATTAAATAGATCATATTATGATGTATATGTGTACCTAGTTTCATAAAGATGTGAAGTCATCTTCAAAAAAACAAGAGGGCCAAGATGGCCTAGATCGCTTCCCTGAGAAAAGTATCATTCATTGCCTGTACAAAACAGATTGCTTTAGAATTAAGATGATGAGGTGAAACAATGTTCAGGAATTTTCTGACCCCACCCACAAAAGATATCATCATGACAAACATTCTGCCAAAGTTTGAGGATGATTGGACCAAAAATGTTGCCTCAGAGTATAAAACAAGATTTTTCTAAGATTTGACCTACTGACCTACTTTTTGATCCAACCTGACCCATTTTCGAAAGGGTTCAAGATATCATTAAGACTAACATTCTGTCCAAGTTTGAGGAAGATTGGATCAAAATTGTGGCCTCTAGTGTGTAAACAAGATTTTTCTAAGATTTGACCTACTGACCTACTTTTTGATCCAACCTGACCCATTTTCGAAAGGGTTCAAGATATCATCAAGACAAACATTCTGACCAAGTTTGAGGAAGATTGGATCAAAATTGTGGCCTCTAGTGTGTAAACAAGATTTTTCTAAGATTTGACCTACTGACCTACTTTTTGATCCAACCTGACCCATTTTCGAAAGGGTTCAAGATATCATCAAGACAAACATTCTGACCAAGTTTGAGGAAGATTGGATCAAAATTTTTGGCCTCTAGTGTGTAAACAAGATTTTTCTAAGATTTGACCTACTGACCTACTTTTTGATCCAACCTGACCATTTTCGAAAGGGTTCAAGATATCATCAAGACAAACATTCTGACCAATTTTGAGGAAGATTGGATCAAAATTGTGGCCTTTAGTGTGTAAACAAGATTTTTCTCAAAATTTGACCTACTGACCTACTTTTTGATCCAACCTGACCCATTTTCGAAAGGGTTCAAGATATCATCAAGACAAACATTCTGACAAAGTTTGAGGAAGATTGGATCAAAATTGTGGCCTCTAGTGTGTAAACAAGATTTTTCTCAGATTTGACCTACTGACCTACTTTTTGATCCGACCTGACCATTTTCGAAAGGGTTCAAGATATCATCAAGACTAACATTTGACCAAGTTTGAGGAAGATTGGATCAAAATTGTGGCCTCTAGTGTGTAAACATCAAATTGTTGACGGACGACGGCCGACGGGACAATCAAGTATCCCAAAAGCTCACCCTGAGCTATGCTCAGGTGAGCTAAAAGCTTTAACGCAGAGGTAAACTAGAAGTGAAAGCGAGGCAGAAAACCTATTTCACCATGTTCATCAAACCGTGAATTATTGATCGCAACCATAAGTTTGGATAAATATTAAAAAAGTTTATATCATGATGTAATGTTTATCTAGTTTTATGAAGATGTCAATTCATCTTCACAGGAAAAAGCTTAATCACAAAGTAAACCAGAGGCAGACAATCAATTTTACCTTGTTCATCCTACCATGAAATAAAGGTCACAGTTATAAATTTGCATAAATGTTAAATAGCTAATATCATGACGTAGATGTATACCCAGTTTTATAAAGATATGAAGTCATCTTCAAAGAAAAAGGCTTAAACGCAAGGGTGAAATAAGGGTTGCAAGGTGTAACTGAGGCAGAACAACCAATTTTGCATGTTCATCTCCAACCGTGAAATATAGATCACAGCCATAAGTTGCATAAATATTAAAAAGTGTATATAATAATGTACATGTGTACCTAGTATTATGAAAATGTAAATACATCTTCATAGAAAAAACAGATTAAATGCAAAGGTAAACTGAGGCAGAACACGCATTTTACCTTGTTCATCCAACCATGAAATATAGGTTTGTTTGTTTTTGGGGTTTGATGTCCCACTGACAGTAATTCAGTCATTTGGAGAGAATGTCTACTTGAGACAGATATAGTGCTGTCACACTGCAGTATTACGCTGTAGACATGTAGCATGATATCACACCCTGTCACATTATCCTGACACTGGGCCAGCCAGTCCTGGAACTACCTTTTATGCTGAGCACCAAAGCAAGGGGGCTATACCAAAACTGTTTTTTACGACTTTGGTATGTTGCGGCGGGGATCGAACCCATGACCTCTCGCTTCCGAGCCGGACGCTCTTACCACTCGGCCACCGGGGTTGGTGAAATATAGGTCACATTCATAAATTTGCGCATATATTAAATAGATCATATCATGAATATACCTAATTTCATGAAGATGTGAACTCATCTTCATAGAAAAAAGCTTAAACGCAAAGGTAAACCTGAGGCAGAACAATCAATTTTACCATGTTCATCCAACCGTGAAATATGTCACAGCCATTAATTTGCATAAATATTAAATAGATCATATCATGATTTAAATGTGTACTTGTTTCATAAAGATGCAGTCATCTTCTTAGACAATACCCTTAAATGCAAAGATAAACCTGAGATGTGACGGAACAGACGAACAGACATATGGACACACAAACAGACATAAAATCTCTATGACCAGCAAGGATTTGGTGGGGCATGATTATAGCATAGTTGTACTGAATTCATAATCCATGCAGAAATACAGCAAGATCAGTTCAATTCCATAACAAAACATTACCTGTGGTCCAAATTTGAAAGGTGTAGTAGCTTAAAAATCTTAAGTAGGTCACTGGGTATAGCCAAATCATCCAAGGTCAAAGTTCAATGTCACACATCAAACAATACCTGTGGTCCAAATGTGAAGAACATGTCTTAAAATTCCAAAAGTAGGTCACCTGGTATCAAGGTCATCCATGGTAGTCCAAATTCAACTCAAAAACAAAACCACGTGTGGTTAAAATTGAATGTCACCAGCTACCTCATGTAAGTCTATGTAAAAATAAGTCAACATTCGAGTGAAGCCAATTCCAGAGCTATAATTTGAACAAACTTGGCAACGGACCATTAGGTAATGTGGTTTCTGACAGAGAGATTTTAAACTAAAGAAATTTCATATCTAAATGACTGTAATGAAACGGGTGGAGTACAGAATATGGATGGCTGCATGGCTGCATAACCTTTGCATGTATAGGGCAGGCACTTCTCATTTAGATGAATGCTTTTGTCTAGTTGCATAAATTTATCAACTTACTTTGATGCAACTTAAAGCTGTATACATACACTTATAAGTAGTGTGAAGAAACAACTTAATAAACAAAAATGAAATAGTCCACAGAAAGCACAACCTTTGCATGTTTACCCAAGCACTTAAATTCTCATTTAGATGAATGATGTGGAAGTTACATCAACCAATTATTTACGTAAATGCCCATTCATACTTTAGATTCCACATTTTTTGTAATCATACCTAAAACAGCAATCTTACTCAGGTGAGCAGCAACAGGGCCATTTTGGCCCTTTGTTTTTGATATACAATATCTCATCTTGCACACTTTTTGTTGAGGCCCTTTTTTGGCCTGTAAACGATGAATCCTGAACAATCAAATACAATGACATAAATTGAGATTTAACTGCTCCTTTGAGCTGCTAATAAGTAACAGACACTCGCTTTTTTTTAAATTCCTGAAATCCAGGAATTTTCAAGGAACTTTGTTTTTTTTTTCTGTAATTGCTTAAATTTTGAAACAAAGTTCTTTGTGTTTCCTGGAACCTAGGATTTGTGTAAAAAAAAATTTCCCTGGAAATTCCTGGTATTACCTTTTTGCTAAAAAGTCCTGATAAACCCTAGGCCCTAGGCCCTAGAATTACCAGGAATCCTGGTATTTCAGGAATACCAGGTTTTTGACATCAACAAATCCTGGGAATCCGGGAAATTCCGGATTATTATAAAACCAGGATATATTTCTGCACGGGAAGTGACATATGCCAGGACAAAGTGATTCCTATGTTACAGCCTCCACTGCTTTGATGGTGAAACATTTAGCTTCATATCCCACATATATGCATAAACAAAGATACATATCAAATGCATGGTTTAAGGTTTAAAGGATCCAAAACAGCGGTTTTTAAACAAAGCTTTGTCAGTATTTTAAGCAATACAGGAGTCCCACCTGGTGCCCCCACCCCCCAGCCCCAAATTTTAGAAATAATAAAAACTAATGGAAATGGGTTATGTTTCCCCGAAATGCCCCCTTGACACAGGTAAGTGCAAATCAAAATGAATTGCATGATAATGGTTCTAGTGCACTGTACTTCTCTTCCAAGAGGTCTATTTTATTATTATGAAGTTCAAAATTTTATGTCATTTAGTCTATGAATTATAATCCCAACAAAAATTAAGGATGAAATTAAAAATCACTCATGGCTGATCTGCACGACACCCCCTAGAGTTATGAGGAATACTTCTGTAAAAGTTTTATTGAAAATCCATCCATAGATGTCCAAGTTATGGAGCGGGTAACGAAAGCATGACAAAATGAATTGATGGACGGGACAGACAGATGGACAGAGGAATGATACCTAGATAACTATGTGTAATGACAAAAATATGTTTTATGAAAATCTATCCATAGATATGAAAGTTATAGAGCTGACACAAAGAGGTTACCTATAAATACCAAAGACGATTTTTAACAACTCCCATGACCTTCACCAACTGAAAATATCAATAGACAGTTATGCACATTTCAAAGGGTGAGAGCAAAATAGGTCAAGTGAATATATATATAAAAAAGCACTTAGCTGGTTTCGCACTAAAAACCTTGATTTAAATTTTTATTCTTTACAGTTGCAGCGTCTTTTACCTGTGCATTGTGCATTGTGAAATAAAGGTTTTTTGATTTGTTGAAGATTTAAGGTAAAGTTATTCCCATGCATATGTTTCTATGAGGGTTGATGAGGGTTGTTATTTAAGTATGTAGGTTGTGGGGTTGATGAGGGTTGTTTTTTAAAGCATGTAGGTTGTAAGAAACATCAGTTTTCATCTTACCAAATGATTTTAACAGCTGGGATCACTCAAAGTATTTATAAACCCGATTTAGTGTGTATTTCAAAAAATCATCAGAAAAAATAATTTTCCAAATGAAATTTCCACAAAACAAGGTAGCAAAAAAAATATAAATACAGGGGTACATAAATTTACCACCCTTCAATTTCAGATTCACACTACTAATCAATAAAGAAACACACAGAACTAATTGTCTTGAGAAAATACCAGGTGAAGGATTAAAGGATATGAAACGTTGTTACTAAATGGACAAAGAAATTTAAATGTGTTATGAATACAACATTGCAACAACTCAAAAGTTTATATCAATGGGCTGTTTTATGTCAGTGCCTCAGAATTATACACCTTCAGTGGAGACAGGGAAAATTGAGGGTTTACAAGTTTGTCTCAAGGTTTAAATCCTCAAACAGCAACGGTGATCTTGTTAAAGTTACTTATGGTTTATGGCGCTGTAATTCACTTCCGGTGAAGGTATATGCCCCCTAAAAACCATCAAAGCCATGTATACAACCTCACAAAATAAGCTTTTAAAATGTCAAAACCATGGAGATTTTGAAGGCAAATTTACATGACATATGACATATTTTTTTATTACCTCCATTTTAAATTTCATTGTCATGTCCCTGAAACTACAAAAGAGTGATTTCCCCCTTTTCCTAAGGTAAAATTTAGATGTGTTCATAAAAATTTTAATCAGAATCATATAAAGCATCTTTCTATCATGAGTTTTCTCGAAATCAAATTTAGTTTTTCATTTCACAGAAATTTCATATTTCCCATAGACTTCGATGTTTATTTACTAGAACTATCACTGAAGGTGATTCATACCCCCCCCCCCATCTTGACACAGGATGTATTCACATGACATATAAAACAAATGTTCACACATAGGATTTGGGTTATAGCATACCAAAAAAAAATATTATCACTAAAGGTGATCAATACCCACACCCGGAAGTCTGTCATGTGTAGGAATACAGTTTCAAAAGTTTGCGTGAGTGAAAGACTAATGTATGTAAGTTTAAAGTTAGTGTGAGCAATGGTTCAAAAGTTTTGGACAATGCTAAAAAGTTTTGACAGACAGACAGACAGGGCCCGAGAGACACACATACAGACACACAGAAGAAAACAATTTGCCCCCAAAAATCTGTAGCTGAGGAGAATAAAAATGCAGTCTAATTATGGTTCACATCCATATTTATTGTTTGCAAAAACCTGTCTTTAAGAATTTACATTGTGGTTTTCTTTGCACTGCACTTTTCCTCTCATCAGAAACAATCTACATATGAAGTTTCATCAACCCAGCTACTTTAGTATTGGAGTTTGGTCCAGACAAAATCAAAAGATTAAAAATGACAAAGGGGAATTTAAAAACCCTTTTAAAATACATGCAGAGTTATGGTTCTGTGCACTGCACTTCCTTCATCAAGATCAATCTACATATGAAGTTTCATTTAACCTAGCTACTTTAGTATTGGAGTTATGGTCGGACAAAATCAAAAGATTAAAAATGACAAAAGGGGAATAACTCCTTTTTAAAATACATGCAGAGTTATGGTTTTTAGGCACTGCACTTCCTCATGAAGGTCTATCTACATATGAGGTCTATCTACATATGAAGTTTTATCAACATAAGTACAGTAGTTTTGGGGAAATGCTCCGGACAAAATCAAAGACAAAAATTAACTAAGGGGAGTAACTCCTTAAAAAACATGTAGAGTTATGGTTCTTATGCACTGCACTTCCTTCATCAAGATCAATCTACATTGAAGTTTCATCAACAGCTACTTTAGTATTGGAGTTATGGTCCGGACAAATCAAAAGATTTAAAATGAAAAGGGCAATAACTCCTTTCAAGATACATGCAGAGTTATGGTTCTTAGGGGACTGCACTTCCTCTCATCAAGGTCTATCTACCTATGAAGTTTCATCAACATAGGTACAGTAGTTTTGGAGAAATGCTCCGAACAAATATTTGTAGACCAACCGCCGGACCGACGGACCGACCGACAGGGTGACTCCTATATACCCCCCAAATTTCATTTGTGGGGGTATAAATACATATTACCTCCCCTACATCTAATAAAACCTGAAAAAACTCTTGGTGAAACATTTTTATTTTTGGATGTCTTCAAAGTGACAAAGTTTCATAGAAATATTTCCATGCAATGGCAAGATATTTAATATGGGTATTAGGGGGTTATACCTTATGTGTGGTTGCTATGGACTTTGGAACAGTCAACAGTGGCTTTGCATTTTCCTTTAAGAAAGATTACAAAAACTTTCACACATCTTCACATCATTTAAAGCTGCCCAATGACAGAGTTCTCACAAGTGTTGAATTCAGAAAAAAAGCTCAATTCTTTTTGAGAGAAAGCTGATCAAGATTATCAACAAATTTTAGAAAAAGAAAATGAAACCAAAAAACACAATGATTTATCAGGTGACAGTGCAGATGGTGAAAGTGAAAGATGCCTGAATGACTGGTTCTACTTTGAGAGATTCAAAATGGCTCTGTATAAAACAAAAAAACTGACCTGTGAAATGAAGATAAAAGCATTTTTTTATCGAAAGAAGATGAGATTACTTCTGGAACCTAAGCGCATTGTGTACTGCGGACAAAAAATCTGTTGTTACCCAATCCGCGCTGGACATAGGACATAAAAAATTTTTCCCAAAGGGGCTCAGATGCTTTTAGCTAATTTGAGAAGGACAGTGGATACCTGTGTTCATGTATGATGGACAATGGTAATGTTAAGGGTTTTCAGAGATATGGCAGACCACATGGTGGTATATATGTTGATAGGGGTTTGAAAATGATTCAGAAATCAGAAAATCCTTCTTCAACAATTAAAAAAAAAAGAAATTTTGGGGATTCAGAAGGTTTGTTAAATTTTAAACGGAAAAAGAAAAATATTGGAAAAGAAAAAAATGGAGTAAAAAAATTTATCTATCACCATGTTCATTGATTTTGTGGTAACAACAAAAACAAAGTTTTCAAGAAATCATGATAAAAAAAAATATTTAAGGTATCAAATTTCAACCAAATAACATTTCCTTAGTTTTGAATTTAACTTATGATAGAGGTTTTAAAACCATTTATGCGCAAAAAACTCTTACATTTATATAATTGCATTATCCTTAAGATTGTAAGTGTTATTATTCAGAAAAAGACTTGTTAAGTTTGTTTTCTTCTATGTGAAAAAAAATGGCAATTAATATCTTGTTATTGATCAATTTGAAGGGAAAAGAATTAAATTTGAGGATCAAAATTTCGTCGAATTTTTAGTGTTTACCCATATACTAGTAGGAGTCAAACACCCACCATTGCCCAATTTTGAACTTTTTAAGTATCTTCCCAGTTTTCAAAAAATTTTTTGTATAAGTATCACTTGTCGCCAATATCAAATATATTAGTACATGGTAATAAAACACTGAAAATTTTTTTTTTTTATGTGACAGAAACAATCCTGTTCCACTCATTACTAATACATGGCAAATAAATTACAATATGCTTAGCAAACCCTTAAACACCTACTGATTCTTGGTCAGCACTAAAACTACTTTAAGTTTCATTTCCGTTGATCTAGAATTATAAACTGTTTGTGTTTTTTGTGTGGGATTTTCTTCCTTGTTTCACCCTTTTTTCAATGTCAATTATTTTTTCACATGTCAAAACTTCGCTTTTCCTTTGTCTCAAAATCAACAACACAAAATACATTAGACTTTTTTTTGTGTTAAAAATGGACTTTTTAATGTTTTTTTCATAAAAGACAGCTTAATTTTATTAGGAGAACAACTAAGGGACTAAATAATTCAATTTTACCCAAACAATCCGGACCAATTGATATTTATTCTTTCATTTTGGCACAAAATGGGATCAGTTTCTGAAAACTTTAAAATTTTTATCAGCCTTTTTCATTTATTTATTCAAGACATTTTAAACAAAACAAGAGCCTGTTTACATGGCCTCCCCCCGAAAACTTGCTTTTAGGATGTGTTGGAGGTTGAATATTTCATTTTAAAAGAAAATTTCTGGTAAGAAGGGGCTGATGTTTAAAATGATTATAGATATGAAAAATGTTTAAGACCTACGAATTCCTCATTTTGAGGTCTACAGGTTAAAAAGTCAAGGCACGTGAAAAAATTAAGGCCTGAAAAAAAAACAAAAATTTCAAAAACCAAAACATTATGAAAGGGAGAGTTATCATTCTTGTGCATTCATTTCCTCATTGAGATCTTTCACCTATGGTTTCAAATGATATCTCAAAAAACTTTTTGAGTTAGCTCCAGACAAAAATTAAGCCTGAAA
>CM037787.1:20345843-20362718 GCA_021229015.1 Solen grandis | reverse complement strand
GATTCTGTGTCAAAATTCATAAGGAAATCACAATAGCAAAATGAAGATAGTCCCTTTTTTTTTAGATTTCAGGTAAGGTAATTCATAATTTTCAGGGGAGTTAACTCATGAAATCAATATTGTCAAGAGGAGGTAAGCAAAAAAACATCTTGTCGGTATGTCCCTTGTTTTTACTAGTTTGACATCTTAATGCTTAATTATATTTACATGTTCTACTTTTATGTTTTTGGGTGGAGCCATTCAGATGGCTACTAGGGTGGGAAAACATTTAACAAAATTCTTAAGGTTACAGGAGCAGGAGTAATTACTTCCAACATCTTCGTTGTGTCATGGAGGGACTAATTTCATCTGGATGTCTCCCAACCTTTCAATTTAATAAAAAAATATTGTCTTTATTTGAATGGATGCGTCAATAATTAGCATCAAATTCCCCTTTGAAGGGGAAAACAAAAACAGATTGACGCCTCTACCAGTTGAGCTAATTCCACATACATAGCTTTGTTGTTCAAATAAGGTAATTTACTGTATCACAAAGGCAGCAGTACACAGTTTCACTAATTTACTGCATTGACTAAAATGTTCTTCTTATTACGACTGCATATTAAAAAGATAAACATAATGCATTACTTATCCCACACATCATGTAATAATTACACAACCATGTATAATTACAAGCTCAATACATGCGAACAAAAAAGTCTCGTCTTATATTATATATGTTATAGCCTAAACTTTCAGTTTTGTTGCATTTGATGATGAAAGTTTCTTTAAGTACACTCCTACCAATACTGCCAAATGGTGACAACGTCAGATCCCCGGTGTTGTGAAAAATAGTTTACACTTTTTATAACTTTATTAAGGCTCTGGAACTGTAATGGTGACCTTCCAAAATCCTCAAAATGATATTATTTCCTGAATCTATACTATAAAACACATTGTATGGTGAATTTTTATTTAAATTTACCGTTTATAACTAAAGTTATTGACATTTTTATGTATTTTCCCTTAATGTTCAGAAATGGTCGAAATAATACAAGGGTAAAAAATAAAAAAGTACACTTGTTTTTATAAACAACTGTTTATGTTCAAATTTAACCCATTTCCTTTTTTACAACAACTAAAATTATTAAAATCAATAGAATTGAGCTTTGGACAAATTTTTCAAGATAAGAGTTTTATATACATATACTCACATGCAAATTTTCCAGTTTTTCTGTCATGTTTAAAAATTTCAACTATCTTTAAAGCTAAATATCTCAAGTATGGATTAAGTTTAAGACATGAAACAACTTTTAAAATTTTCTACAATAATAACTCTACATAATATGAGATTCCATGAAGTTTTACCTTTCCCAAAAAGAAAATAATAGCAAGTTATATAAGGTGACTATAATGAAACTCCAAGCGAAAAATGCGTCAAAATAGTCAGTTTTAAATTTAATAGTAAATCTTTAAATCAAAAAATCATCTATAATATGATACAAAAATGATTTTTTTAAACTTCAAAACACAAATAATCACAGAATACATGGTTAACCTTGTTCTTTTTGAACAATATATGAATGCAACGGAGCTGAACATTCAGTATATACATGAAATTAACATATCTGCCTGCAGGTCCAATGGTCCAAGATGTGTCTGTTAATAACATACATGAATATCACATTTACTACAAATGGTGTAAAGGGTCATGGGGAAGGCTTTTTTAAGTCTCCAAAATTTTTCATCTCGTTTAATTTTATTTATTAGTACCTCCCTTTAAAAGGTACATTTGTCCTGCTCCAGATTTTTTTAAATTTTTTTTTTTTTTTTTTTTTGCATTACCTCATTTTTTTGTTACTCTGGACATTTCCATTCATACCTACATCAACTGTTTATAAAGTGTTGCTTACAGATAGCACATGTCCTTCTGTTGATAGTTTGTTAACCATTACTGATTTTAATCATTTTTTTCTAAAGGGAAAACCTCTGGTTATAAATATGAGGTAAGTCAGAGGGCGGGCATATAGGCTGTGTAAACAAATACCTTTGTGCGCAACAAGATGAGACATTACAGTCTTTGCCTGTACACACAGTGCCAACACAATAATTAGTTCGACTTCAATTTTACACTTCTTGGCCTTTACAGCGCAAGCTTTGCTGAAACGACCTCGCAAGTCGCGTCGCTGAACACCAGTTTCAGCCATTTTGATTACCCAACTACGTATCGGAAAACCCCACCAAATGATAGGAAATTACTAAAAATAGAATAAACCGGAAATCGACGATAATTAAAAGATTACGGGTCATTTCGGCAAACGCGGACATTTCCGAGTGTCGGTGTTTGCCGAAGTTCATTACAGTTCCAGAGCCTTAAGCAAATAGATTGCAAAAATAGCAATTAATCAATTAAATTTCAATCATCACATTTTTCAATTTTAATGTTGTAATTGGTCACATTTGCTCTGGGTTTGGGGCATAATCTATGTAAGTGTGAAAACTTACTGTGGCAATACAGAATTTTCGCACATCTGTGTGCCTGTTTTCACATTTGAAAATAAACACATAATTTCAGGTGAGAATTTACCCATCTGGACCAAAGAAATGTTGAATAAAAAAAATTGTTTGAAATACAAAATGTCAAGATAAGAATGGGTTTTATATAATTATATACTAAGGTGTAAAAAAAGTTTGTCTTGTTTCTGGCTACAGGCCGGAAAAAAATGGGTTGGTCGGTCAGCTTTTTTTCTTTTGAAAGCTTAGATCTAATGTGGGAAAATGTATCATGCTACATGTCAATTTACCTTTTACTGTATTTACGATTTCAGACAGCTTTACAGAAAAAAAAATCTTCTAGGTTGTTCTAAATTGTCAGCCCATTCAATCGGTTGCTGGTACATATACACATATGTTACTTAGAAAGCACAATGCTGAGTGCAGATAAAAAAAAAAAAAAAGTCCGAGTCAGTCACCTGTTGTCATTTTATCCATTCAACACACATTTTTAAGGTTCCTTATTATTAATAAATGCGGAATACTCAGATGGTATCGATACAATATCTGTTTACATTTTACACACTCTCTACTGACTTGCGTTTTATCTGCAGTGAGAAACTGTCCTTTTCGGGTGAAAGTAGAGATGATTGTGCATGTAATCTGTAACAGACTGAATTATGTCTCTTATGAATACATGTATATTTAAAGTGTGCCGAGTATCCCCCAAATTAACTGTTGTTACGACCCACTTTAAAAAGACTTGTTCGTAACGTTTTAGACGTAGTTTATAATTTTGACTTTTTAGGGAAAATAGATGAAATTCGAAACTTATCTGTAATCTCAAAATGGTCTCCAAAAACATCATAGTAACCTGTTTAAACGACAAGGCGATATCAAATCTTAGATTGAGATGGATATTGTTTATTTTTTTTTTTTTTTGTCTCAGCCTCGAAAAAAGATGTGTCGGGGTAAATTAATGGGTCGGTCGGGTAACCAGAAACAAACCTCTTTTTTTATGCATAATAGAGAAAAAAGTCGGGCCTTCCAAAGTATGTAGAGATATACTAAATGTCAAGACTTGTGATGTCAACATAATGAGTCTCAGCTGTATTAACAAGCTGTCACACTGCGTCAGCCGGGGCTGCTGGCGAGTCGTAAGTCAACCGTTGCCAGCCACCTGACAATAAGTTATATTCTTTTTTTATCTATTTCATAAATGTGTCAAAATTATATGTTTGGGTTACAAAAATCAGTGTGAACATCACATTAACATGAATTCCATGCACCAGTTCATCACTGGTAAACCAAATGAAACAAAATACTTGTATATGCTTTTAAGGCTTAACCCTTTCCCTCATAGAGGAAACCATGAAAAGACCTATGCAAACAACATAAAGCCAGATCAGCCTGTGAGTAACTCACAGGCTGATCAGGTTTTATGCTGTTCGCTGCTCCTCAGTAGTCTGGAAATGAGGACTTTATAATTAAATTTGGTAAGGTTTAACTGTGGTTTTCTGCAGATCAGATTTTATGTGGTACCTATTGAGTGCATCAAAATGAGTCTATATGAGGGAAAGGGTTAAGACAAGATTACAATTCGATAATAAATGCAAAAAGTATAATGACTAGGTAAATGTTTCTTTTGTTGATTTGAGTTGGCATGAATTATGATAGAGAGCATATCAACACCTAATCAATTACCAGCAAATGAACATTTTCTGCACAACCCCTTGGACTTTTTCTGAGTATACAGACTCTCTATCGTGTGGTCTTAAATTTTCGGGACAAGGGTTGCATGAAGATTGCAAAACTTAGACCCACATGAAAATAATCAATACCACAGTGCAAGAATCGCCCAATGAGTATTAACTTTTCTGTATAAAAATCAATCCAAACTCTAAAGCTTACATAGTTCCTCTCTTAGAATAATAGAACTTAAGTTTTAATCAAAATAATGGAGGACTACAAAGTAATCAGAAAACTGGAGAAGAATCATATCTGTTCCTTATACATACAGTGATTAATCTAGAAATTTTCTACAATGAGTCCCAGAACTCACTTTTTGAAACAAAATTAATGAGTCCCAGGCTAAAGTAATGATTTTCAAATCTTGAACATTTCATTATATTGAAAGACTTCTAAGTCTAAGACTCCCCGCAAAATGCTTTGATACAGGAGAAGCCAGACTCCAGGTGGAGCATAGATAAGAACATGTATACAGAGTATATTGGTTATGATAGTAAGTAATAAGTAAGTAAAGTTTTTCTTTAAAGTGGATAGAGAGTCATTTATGGTTGTTTGGCACAGTAGTTTAAAAGTGTAAAGTTAGAGTTTTTGGCACTTCTCCTAGTCGCCATCTGTTTACATTTTTAAGTTTCAAGTAATTACCATGTATAACAAGTAAATGGTGTTGTATGCAACACATGAAGTCCCCTACCGCTCCACCTTGACTCAATATGGTAATCAATAATACATTTATGAATTGATGAACCAGTCTTCAAAATAATCTACAGACATACGAAATGTAATGCAACAAAAAATTTCTTACATTTGACACAAATGACTTGAATAAAGTTATTGAAAGATCAATGATTTGTATCTGCTACCATAGCAATCGGGATCCCATTTTTTGCCATATTTTCACTATTTCCGTTACCATAGCAACCACAATTTTAGTCGAAGAACAAAAATAAAATAATGTGCATAATCTACATATTGCCATCTAGTCATATACCAAGTTTCATCAAGTTAGCTTGCTTAGTTATAAAGTTATCGTGGGATCCCATTTTTGCCATATTTTCACTATTTCCATTAACATAGCAACCACAATTTTAGACGAAGAACAAAAATAAAACAACGTGCATAATCGACACATTGCCATCTAGTCATATACCAAGTTTCATGAAGTTAGCTTGCTTAGTTATAAAGTTATCGCGGGATCCCATTTTTTTGCCATATTTTCACTATTTCCGTTACCATAGCAACCACAATTTTAGTCAAATAAAAAAAATAAAACAATGTGCATAATCTACACATTGCCATCTAGTCATACCAAGTTTCATCAAGTTAGCTTGCTTAGTTATAAAGTTATCGCGGGATCCCATTTTTGCCATATTTTCACATTTCCGTTACCATAGCAACCATAGTTTTAGTCAAAGAACAAAAATAAAATGACGTGCATAATCTACACATTGGCATCTAGTCATAAACCAAGTTTCATCAAGTTAGCTTGCTTAGTTATTAATTTATCGCGGGATCCAGATTTGAGCGGACAGACGGACGGACAGAGGGCAAACCTATAGTCCCCTCCGGTGTGAACACCGGTAGGGGACTAACTATAACATTTGAGTTATGTTCGGTTCAAGAAAAAAAGCAATTTAACAAAGGGAGATAATTAAAAAAGGGACCAGGTAGAGTTACAGTTCTTGGACATCTGATTATCAATGCACACACAAAATTTAAAAATGAATCGGTTAAGAAATGTAGCAGAAGTTCACGTCAGAAGATTAACTGACTAAAAAAGAAATGCCTCATTCCAACTTGGTATACAGTTTTTCATTATATGTGATTCAGACACTGATAAGTCCGTCGGCGTTCCACAAATTGAAACGCGACTCATCACTGAACACTACCTTCTGCCAACTTTGGTCGCAATGGTTGTGGGCCCAAATTAAACGTTGGTGACAGTGGTGTAACAAATTTGAACTAGACCGTGGAACAGCCTACAGCAGGTAATTCCCCCTTCTCTTAGTCGATTTCTGACTGTATGTCAACTTATTGGGCCTCCACAGTTACCTATCACTACATGTGATGTAGATTCTGCCATCACAAATCTGTCACGTAAATGGCGTTGACGTAGTCTTGTCATGTTGATCTTACACGTGATCTACTTGAAGTGGCCTATCAACAAACGTTCCCATGTCTCTAACACGTCAAACACGAATTGTTGAACGAGAGACTTTATAACATCTAGCGACTTGTTCTTGCATTTGCCCACATTCAAGCATGGCCAAAACTTCTGAATTTCCGTCATGTTTGTCAGTCACAACACATATACATTTACTACATTTTTAAAATTTAAAAACGGTGTAAAAGAAAATAATACCAAATTTAGATGAGGAGTTTCTTATCTCGTCAGTTTATTTAGAGTGGAAACAGGGGCAATAACTCTGTAATCCTTGAGATAACTCAAGTTAAATTTATGTCACGCACCTCTTCACCTGATTATCAATGCACACACAAAATTTAAAAGGTTTATCAATGCACACACAAAATTTTAACTGAATCGGTTAAGAAATGTGAAAAAGTTTTTGGATGGATGGACAGACCTGACAGACTGACTCCTGGACATCACTATAAACTGAAATACTGTTTGAAGCAACGTAAACTCAAATAGTCAAGTCTAGTCATAAAATCAGAATCACCATGAGTAATGTCATGTAGTCAGTAATCATCATGAGTAACATCACATCATTGTCAGTAATCATCATGATTAAATATCACATATATTGTCAGTAATCATCATGAGTAACATCAAATGTATAGTCAGTATCATCATGAGTAACATCATATGCATTGTCAGTAATCATCATGGTAACATCATATGCATGACGTAATCTCATGAATAACATCAAATGTATTGTCATGCATTGTCAGTAATCATCATGAGTAACATCATATGCATTGTCAGTAATCATCATGAGTAACATCAAATGTATTGTTATGCATTGTCAGTAATCATCATGAGTAACATCATATGCATTGTCAGTAATCATCATGAGTAAAATCACATGTATTGTCACATGCATTGCGTAATCATCATGAGTAACATCAAATGTATTGTCAGTAATCATCATGAGTAACATCATATGCATTGTCAGTAATCATCATGAGTAACATCATATGCATTGTCAGTAATCATCATGAGTAACATCATATGCATTGTCAGTAATCATCATGAGTAACATCAAATGTATTGTCATGCATTGTCAGTAATCATCATGAGTAACATCACATTCATTGTCAGTAATCATCATGAGTAACATCATATGCATTTTCAGTAATCATCATGAGTAACATCACATGCATTGTCAGTAATCATCATGAGTAAAATCACATGTATTGTCAGTAATCATCATGAGTAAAATCACATGCATTGTCAGTAACCATCATGAGTAAAATCACATATATTGTCTGTAATTATCATGAGTAATGCATATATTGTCTGTAATTATCATGAGTAATGCCATATATAGTCAGTAATTATCATGAGTAATGCCATATATTGTCTGTAATTATCATGAGTAATGCTATATATAGTTTGTAATTATCATGAGTAATGCCATATATAGTTTGTAATTATCATGAGTAATGCCATATATTGTCTGTAATTATCATGAGTAATGCTATATATAGTTTGTAATTATCATGAGTAATGCCATATATTGTCTGTAATTATCATGAGTAATGCCATATATTGTCTGTAATTATCATGAGTAATGCCATATATTGTCTGTAATTATCATGAGTAATGCCATATATTGTCTGTAATTATCATGAGTAATGCCATATATTGTCTGTAATTATCATGAGTAATGCCATATATTGTCTGTAATTATCATGAGGAATGCTATATATTGTCTGTAATTATCATGAGTAATGCTATATACAGTCATTATTAACATGAGTAATGCCATTTATAGTCATTAATTATCATGAGTAATGCCATTGTAGTCATTAATTATCATGAGTGATGCTGTTTTTTGTCTTTAGAGTAAAAAAAAAAAAAAAAACTATAGCAAGAAAAAGACAAAACAAAAAGAATTATTGAATAGAAAGAGACTGAACTGAAAATGGAAAATGTAATTTAAATATGAAATTTTGAAGTAAAATTAATTTTAAAATTAGTAAATACTTACCTGTTATTACTTCAGGTAGTGTCTATTTGTGCACAGCTTCCAAAACAGAGTCCTCAAAATAAACCATCCCAAAACCCCCCTATTACCGGAAGTGTAACCCCCTTCTCCAATTGTATATGAAGCCATCGAGGGACACAACCGCCAGCAAGCGGGGAGGGGGGGGACTCTGTAATAACAGGTAAGTATTTACTAATTAAAATTAATTTTACTTCAAAAATTTCATTTTAATGCATAAATACGTTACCTGTTATTACTTCAGGTAGACTTCGTCGCAAGGTGGGAGGTTGCAACAAAGAACCTGATTGCAGCGACACCCGAAGTAGGAAACGACCAAAGCCCCGAGGGTCAGACAGATGATTAAACTACTGTGAGCCACTACAAGTGGACCCAAATCCAAAGGTTTTGTGTTTGGGTTTTAGCCAGTGAGCGGAGAAAAAGGAAGAAAACGAGTAGAAGACTTCCAAGAGGCCGCTTTGAGAATATCATCCATGGGGGATTTATTAAAAAGCCCAAAAGCAGACAAAGCCGGACCCATTTTAATTTTTAAAAAAAGGAAGATCCCTGCCGAAAGCCCCGAATAAGCAAATTAAAGTTGAGGCTCCCAAAGAAATTTGCTGCCGAAATTCGCCCCCCCTTTTTTTGGGGGGAAAAGACAAGCGACACCCGAAAATTTTTTAACCTTTTGGAGGTAAAACTTAAAGGTTAACCGGACAAAAACCACGGGATCACCCCAGCAAGCCGAAGGCTGGAATAACTCCCGAGGGAAAGACGAAGGGATTGGGTTTTGAAGGGAAACCAGGTTAAAAGCCAAGATACGGAGCCATAGTTTTTAAAGCTAAAACCCTTTCCCCGGAAAAAAAGGCATAAAATTTCGAACCCTTTTAAAAGAGCCTTTGTTAAAAACCCTTTCCATTTTACTGCGGAAAAGCCTCAAAAGGGGCTAAAAGGGGCCCTTATAAGGCCAAAAACAAAGAAACCCATTTGGGATTAACAAACAAGGGACGGCCAGACATTAAACGAAGAAAAATTTCCAAAAAAAGGGCCGAACCAAGGGAAGAGGATTTTTGGAAATTAAAAGTGTTCGATAACCCTGGACCTAAACCCTTGATGAATGCCCAAGTTTTTTTCGTAAAAAAAAAAAAATAAAAGTTACGTTTTTACAGGGGCTTTTAGGAAATCGATGCGATACCCAAACACGGGAAAACCTTCCCCTTTCCGGTAACAATGAGGAAAAATTTTCCCCGGCCCTTTGGAAAATAAGGGAAAAGTTCCGAAAATTTTTTTTTTCAATCGCTGTTGGGAAAACCAAGCGTGAAAGAAAAGGCGGGGTTGCGGGTTTTGGACCCCGTTTTCCCACCTTTGACAGAAGGGCCCAACCGGGGAAGTTTCCGTATCTACAAGACCAGAAGATCCCCAAAACCCCTATTGTTGGCCACAGTGGGGCTAAAGGAATCCCCAGGGTTTTCCTTTGAACAAGGGAATCAAGAAAACGGGGGAAAAGCATAACAAATAATGCCCGTTTACGAAGAGCACTTCCCCAACCCCGTGACCGATACCCGGGGAAAAAACATGGGTTTGGGGTTTTTAGCCCGGAGAAAATCGAAGACGGGCCCCAAAAAAACGAAACGGTTGTCGCGACCGGGGGAAAGGGAATTCCTTCGAGGGGGGAAAAAAATGTGCGAGACGTTGGGCCGCAAAAAACTTTTTTACGACCCCCAAAAAGGGTTTACTTAATAGTACCGAAAACCCTGAACCCCAAAAAGAAGGGGCCATGTTCCGCCCCGAGAAGGGAGTGCGTCCCCCCCTTTTTGCGATTTAAGGACAACAGGGTTGTTGTAGATAAAGAACAAAAATTTTTCAATGAGGAAAAACTGTTAAAACATAGAACCCCCTTTTTAGTTCTGGTTGTTGATTGAAGGAAAAGCCCGAGGGGGCCAAAGCCCGGGGGGTGGCCCAGAGTTCCGATGGGCCCCCAGCCGACAAACCAGAGTTAGAAGAGACAAAATTCTGGGTTCCGGAATTCTATCCTTTTTTGGTCGGTAAAAAAAACTGTTTGCAAACGGAAGTTCTGGGGGGGATCAACTCCGATTTTCGGAGTTGGGGGATAAAACCTACCCGGGGGAGTAGGTCTGTCCCCCATCAAAATTCGTGAAAAGAGGATGGGCCCATTGAAAAAGAAGCAGTCGTTAAAATAGAGGAGGCGTGAGCCGCGAAAATAAACCCCTGGCGCCCGAACCGAAATTTTTTGGTAAAGATTGGGGCCGAAGACAGGCCGAACGGAAGGGCCTTAATGGTAGACAGTTTGCCCCCGTAAAACGAAGGTATTTTCTGAATGGGAGGGATAGATCATGGAAGTAGGATGTAAATCCAGGGAAACAGCCCAGGGACCGGGAGGACGGCTGCCTGATCGACGAAGTTTTTTCCTTTTTTAAAGGTTTTCCTTCGGAATGAAGGGTTTAGATGAGTAGGTCTATGCCGGTCAAAAACCGGTCCTTTTTGGGAACCGAAAGAGCGTGTAAAACCCCGGAGAGGTTGGAATGGACCTTTCTACGTCCTTTTTTCAAAAGGGTTGAAATGGCGAGTCCCAGAGGGATGTTTGGAGGAGAGTAAAGGGGGAGAGGTGCGTGGAGGGGGACGACCGAAGGGAAACCCCCGATCCCCGTGTCTCCGATGAAGGCCCCTTTGGTCGTCGGTGATTGTCTCCCATTGTGAATAAAATGAGTGAGTTGCCCCCTAGGGAAGGGGCAAAAACATCTTCCTCCTTCGAAGTTGGGGAAAGGAAACGGAAAAAAGGACGTACCCCCAGGGCTTACTCCTACCCCTTTTACTGGTTTGAGGAGAAGAGGGGGGGGGGCGATGAAGGGGGAAATGTGGCGTGAGGACCCGATTGGCGGCGCCCTGGAAGGGGATTACCTCTGAAAGGGGATTGAGTTACCCTTTTCCCGACCTTAGGGGATTTACGGTGAAGCGAAGGCCTTCTTGGTATCCCGGGAATTTGGGGGGGCCCAAGTAGGAGTGGGGGTTGGGGGGCCACTGCTCCCTGCTTTGCTCCCCCCTGGGGCATCGCTACTTCTTGATTGGCCCCAAAAGGGACGAAGAAGAAGAGGGGCGACCAAGCTTTTCTGAGAGAAGGAGAAGTAGTTGTTTTGGGGGCCCTCCAAAATGGCATCCGCCGCGCGAGTCATTCGAAGGAAAAGAGAGAGATAGCAAAACGAATGTTTGCCCTCGTGCTAAGGCTCTAAAAGAAAACCTGACGGAAGAAGATTAAAGGGATCCTTTTGCTGTAGTTTTACCAAGAGCGGCCCGAAGGAGTCTATGAGACGAGATGCCCGGAAAAAAGCGGGGCGTTTCTCCCCGCGACCCCGGACCTTCTGTGAAGCGGTAAAGGGAGGGGACCTTGAGGGGCGCTGCATTAGGTCCGTTTCGGAGGTGGAAGAAAAATCACCTCGGAAACTTGTAGGTTTTGGGGTTAAAACCAAAAGGCCCAAGGTTGAAATTTGGGAAAAAACCCGCCCGGTCTGGTTGGGGGAGGATGAAGATTCGAAATCCTCCCGAGCCAAGGCGGGGCGGAGGAAAGGGGGGCAAAACCCGGGTTTGACTGATTTTGGGTTCCTTGTTTTACGACAAGGGAGGTAACCTTCGCACCCCTTCCGGGGGGGGAGGGGCCGGTTTGCATATGATGAGGTAAGGTGCAAAAACCTTGAACGCCCTTTTTCCCTGGAAAAACGACTGTGTCTGACTCTGTCAGTACGAGGTTGGAATGAGCGCTGGATCGGCGCGAGGTGGCGAAAGAGGACATCCCCGGGAATAAGGGGTCCCTCCCGGGCATGAAGGGGATTTCATCCTCCAAGTGTCCGTCAGAGCAGTCCGCGTAGGGGGATTGCGAGTAGGGGAGGAGACCAGTGGGCGAGTGGGGGGGCTCCCGAGGGGGAAAACCCATAAAGGGAAATGGAGGGAAAAGGGCCCCTAGGGGGCTGAGCAGAGAAGGCCCTGTGGGCCGAGGGGGAGGAGCTAGGAACAGTTTGATCTAAGGCTTGGTGGAAAAGAAAACCCCTCCCCCTAGAAGAGAAGGCTCGCCCCGGGTTTCAGGGGGGGGGGCAGAAAGAAAATGCCCGGGTATTCCCCATTGGGGACCACCACGTGGAAGGATCAAGGTCTGGGTTGCTTTAAATGCCTTTAACCCTTGAAAACGTTTTTTAAAGGGGGCGGTCCCGGAGGGTGGGGGGGGGGGGGGGGGGGGGGGGTTTTTGGGTTGAAAAGGGGACGGGGCCCCAAGGAGGAAAGCAGGGACCTGAGGAAAAAATTTGGGGCGTTTTTTCAGAGAATGGCAAACGGGACCCCCGCCCAGGGGTGAGCCGACCTCGTTGATCGGTGACGGACTCCTTGCCGGGGTACCGTTTATTTACCGGTCTTGGGTCCTTTAGACCGATCCGAACAATAGATGTTGACAATGACCGGTGGGCCCGGGGATTGATGACCCGGGGCCGGTGATTGTGACCGGTGACCCGGTGCCCGGGACCGGGGCTAGTGGGGGACCGGGTGGTCAGGAGGTGGTCGGTGACCCGGGGTCGGTGAAGGTCTGACCGGGACCCGGGCCCTGGAGATATACCCGGGGGGTCCCGTATCTGACGATGGCGGTGACGGGTTTTACCCGGGGACCGGTGGCTAGACCTGACCGGTGACGGTCGTGAGCTTTGTATGAAGCAATTTACGGTCTGCCCGGTGCCCGGGGACCGGTCGGAGTGTCTCTTGATGTCCCCCGGGGGACACAAGAGGCCCGGGGAGGGAGCCAGGGATGAGGCGGCCTTCGGAGAGGGGCGGGGGGCCCTTTTCTGGGGGGGGGAGAGGGACTGACCCCAGCAGATGAACCAGAGAAGGAGGAGGAAAATGAGGCCCTTCCTTTTGGGTGAGTAGGGTCGACGTGAAGGGCTTTTTCCAGATTGTCGTCCCCGAAACACAAAAGGTGAGGTTTTTGCCCTTTAGCACCCCGAACTGAAAGGCAGGATGAGGGGGTCCCGGAGCCTTAATGTCCCCCAGGGCCCCCGACTGCGACTTGTAAAAATCAATACAAGAAAGAAAATGTATGCAAAAAAAAAACGGGAAAACCCAAGAAAAACCCCTAAAAGAAATTCTCGAAACGAACAACAGTTTTATATACAAAATCAAAAAATTTTCCAGTGCCACGGGAGGAAGAGGAAACCCTGAACAAGGCAAAAAAATCCCCATCGGGCCGGGGTTGGAAATTCTCACGTTTTAGAATAAAAAACCAAAAAAGAACAATATAAACAAAAACGCCGGGGCTATGAAAAAATAGAAAGGGAGCTGTAGCGCCAGAGCTATCAAGAAAGGGACCGTAGGTTACCATGAAACTCGATGGCTTTAAACACAATTGGGAAAGGGGGTTCACTTGGTAATGGGGGTTTAGGGAATGGTTTATTTGCGGACTCTGTTTGGAAGCTGTGCACAAATAGACCATACCTGAGTAAAAACGGGGACGTATTTATGCTATTAAAAAACCCTTTTTACAGAAAGTTATAGCCATCTATAATATTTCCCGTGAAATTTTTCTTCTTTCCCTGAGAAAACAAGAGATATTTGTAAAAATATTTCAGGGTTTTAAAATTTATTCTTTTATGGTATTATGATTTTTATTCTTCACTTTATCATATTCACTTTTAGAAGATATTTGATACTTGGTACCCTTCAATACATAAAATGTTCCATGTTCATTTTTTTTACTGCGTCACACATTTGTTAACTTGAAATTCTGATGCAAAATCCGATATTCAGATGGATTTACTTGACTGATGTTTCTTCCTTGCATTTTAAAATTGTTCCACTTGATCACAGTAACTTGCTCCTTCATGATTAAAAATTGATCATACCATTGTGTAAAACCCAGTATTGGGATTTTTAACATATAATTGTTGGATTCATCAACATAAATATCAACAAGGATGGATGCCATTTTGGCGAGGGTCGCCTTGCTTCAACCAAATTTTTTAAATAATTTCATTAAATCCATAAAATTTACATACGTAATCAATAGAATATGTATTTCTCAATTAAAATATACAAAAATATAATTAAACTTATATTTTCTTGTTTTATTTCATTTGAAATATTGCAAATCTGCTGTAAGGACCAGAAGTTTAAGTATATCTTGAATGGTTTTGGTTTTTACCTAGCAGTAATGGTTACCAATATTGCTATTATTATTTAAATAAACATGTTCAGTTAAAATCAAAGGAAATAATGGCTGTTTGGAGGTTTTTTTCCTTTTCATTGAAACTGAATGCATTGTTTTCTCCAGAGCATGTTTCTGCGATTTTGACAATTTTTTTTCAGCTCTGACGCACGTTATTCAACGAGCGCATTTCAGAGACGCAGTATTTATGTCACTTTGCCCTAACAGAATTGCCGTCTGCAATCATTGAAATTTACTTTCGTGTTAGAAAATACCATCAAGGTTACAATATGGGAATTTCCAATAAAAATAGAACAACACAACCTCTAAATGGTTACTTGAACACAGATACATAGATGAAAGCATGGGTATACCCGTCATGTATGCACTATTCTGACGTTGTTTTCCTTCAGCGTAAGCACCAGATGATTACTGTTTCTATGTCATCATCTTCGCGATTCTGAAATGTCTGCTCCAAAACAATGCAGATTAACAGCGTTCTTTACGCAAAAACAAAAAAGTGATGAAAGTACTCCAGAAACCAACGTATCCGGATCATCGTCTGCTGAAGGACTTATTTTGGTTGAATGAACCTGCAACAAGCTCTGGTATTACGGAATCTTCTAGAGAAAATTAGTCTTGAAACGAGTTTAATAAAGAATGGCTGAAAGAAAACACATGGTTTATGTATGACAACAATAAATGACTTGTTCAGTGTGCATATCAGAGGGAAGGGATAACCATTCACTGTTAGCTGCACAAATTTTCGCCATTCTACTTTGTTGAGACATATCTTATCAAATCACCATCAAAGATGAGTGACTGCCAAAAGAAAACAATCTATTGGTGATAGACTTAATGTGTTATTGCAGATATCACTGGGACCAGACATTGAAATCTTTGACTTTCAGAAAGCCATACTGAAATGGGAAACATGCTAAGAGCAGGAAACTTAACCTTTCCCTCATAGAGGAACCATGAAAAGACTTATGCGAACAACATGAAACCAGATCAGCCTGCGAGTAACTGCAGGCTGATCAGGTTTTATGCTGTTCGCTGTCCTCAGTGATCTGGAAATTAGGATTTTGTAATTAAATTTGGTAGGTTTAACTGTGGTTTTCTGCAGATCAGGCTTTATGTGGTACCTATTGAGTGCGTCAAAATGAGTCTATATGAGGGAAAGGGTTAACATGTTGAAGTCAAAATCATGATTAATTTGTGTCTCGTGTTTTACAACTTTTCAAGGCATTTTGTCAAAATCTAAGACACCTATTATAAGAGAAAATGGTATTATAGTTCTCACTTCTGTAATGGAACATTTAAGTACTGACCCTATAATTTTTTTTTTGACCCCATATTTTTATCAAAGGGGGTAAAGCATGACCCCAAAAATCTGATGCCCCCACAACTGCTTTTTGTTGAATGATAGCATGTCAAGAACTTTCGTCCAGTCTGACAAAGATTTCATACTAATGTACAGTGACCTTGACCTTTGACCTTGTGACTCAAAATCAATAGGGTTCATCTGCTGGTCATGGCCAATGTCCCTACCAGGTTTCACAAACCAGGTCCTGGGTTCTCCAGTTAATGATCAGACAAGTTTTGGTTGTACTAACATACAAACAGCAGCAATGCTATTATGCGCCCACTTCCAAGTGGGGGCATAACAATCAAATTTGCCAATATAATTATTGATGTAACAACAATTGTGAGAACATTTTACAATGATTTTTGGGTTGCAGCATACCAAATAATTGATGTTTCCAAGGGGATGCACATTTAGTGATGAAGATACATCACCTGCAGCCTTATCATCAGTATCAGTGCCTGCAGAAAATGTATTATAAGTAGCTTTATAACAAATGCACATACAGTAAATGTATACATTTACAGTTTTATTTGTCAATGATTTAGCTAATCCAATTCTATCAAATTTTCGCAGACAACAAGGGTTTAAGTAAATGTCTTGATCAATACACAGAATGACAGTGATAAATGCTGCTTCTTTACATGTTCTTTCGGTGCTGTCATGCGCTTAATTTGCAGTCTAAAATTCCTAAAATAGTTCAAACACCTCTTCAACAGTGCTAAATAATCTAACCGACACCATTTTCAAACACATGGCTAGAGGATCTTTACCAAAACAGATGAAATATGTAATAAACTTGAAGACAGTTTAAGCAATTTTCATTTATTATTAATTATGTGATTCCTCTGCAATGTAATAATGCTGGAGCTATGTTAAGTCTCCTGGGTTTTATTATTTTACATATATACCATAAGGGTTTTCATAAT
>CM037787.1:20295743-20345743 GCA_021229015.1 Solen grandis | reverse complement strand
TTTCAGTATTTGTATTATCTTTACAAAAGCAGTTGATATTATGACATACATGTTTTGATTTATTTAAATGCGATACTCGCATATCTCTTGAAATGGTCATTTTTTTCTCGAAGAGATCGAATGGTCATTTACAATATACATATATAATTTATATTCAGAGATATGTTATTAACTGGTGATCTCGTATCATTTATAGCGTACAATAATTATTAAAGATACTTGAAATAAGTCATAAACAAAATAATCATACTAAGTGAAATGAGTAATATACATTGAAAAAAAAAGGAAAATTAAATAAAATAATGCAATCATGTAAAGTATCTTAGAAATGGTAATAATAATTATCATTATCATCTATAATAATAGATTTACAGGAGTATGTTATTGTGAGTAAGTTATTATTTTGAAATGAAAGAAGGAGAAGAAAAAGAGAAAGAGAGAAATATGGGTGTAAACAGAAATTTAAAATAACAAGACTGTTCTACTGAAGACAGTGTCGTATTTAATTACTAGATGCATCATCATTATCATCATCATCATCAACATCATCATAATCATCATCATCATCCCTATCAAAATTTTATTATCTGCGAGCTGTCCTTAAAACAGTTAATATGTGAAAGGCAAGGGTAACAAATTAAATCAAATAGACAAATATGCAGCGCAAATCATACGCCATTGTTAATACTTAAAAAGAAGCATACCCTTATAATAAAAATGTTTAATATATTTATTAGTATATTTGTAGATATATTAACAATTAAAATTTAAACCAAATATGACAAGTTAGTTTCATTCAAAATAGACAACAGAAATATATGAGACAATATCAGTGATCATGAATGCAATATGGTTCAAGTACCCTTCATTTTCGACTCATGACGTCATTTGAGTGACCCGCGCGCAGCTATGTCAGAATGCTCGGTATTCGCTCTTGGCTGTCGATCACCGGTCCGGGGATTTAGGGTCGAGGTGTCTCTCGTATCTCGAATCTGATTGGTCAATATCAGATACCGGCCGAGCTAATCGACTACTTATTCGTCTTCATCAAGGGTAGTCAGTAATTAGTGGTTGACAAACTCTTTCATCAAACATCAGGTGTCCGACTTTCGTGAAAGAGTTTCAGTGCAAAATATTTTACCCGACGACAATTATTTTCGTGGCGCGTGTGGTATAGTTCTTATCTTCTTGAAATATAGAAAAGAAAGTACTTAGTGTAGTGAAATAAGTTTGGTACAAACACTTAAAGAATAATTAGTTTGAAATTTCCAACTCTTCAAGAAGAAGGATAATATAGACATGTCGTTGATTGTCGTTATATGTTCTATAATGGTGGGTGGGGTGATGGGACATAGGTATGGAGCGGATATTCAAGCCTGCGACAGCATGAAACCGGGCCACGGTTCCACCGTCCGGCAGACGATAGCGACGCCATATATCATCGAGACCAACAATCCCGGGTATATCCCGTGCCGGACAAATCCAATCATCGGGCAGCCTCAGAACTGTGGAGTCATAGGTGAGATTAAATTTCACACAATTTCTAAATTGTATTTCAAATGACAGGATAGGGGCAGCATTATCAAAATGTACATTTTTACTATTTGCTTACGTGATTACAAACATTTTACTATAATGCGTTAGTTTCTTCATGAACGTGCATATCAACCATTCTGCGATAATTGCGTAAAAGATATGTATCTACCGGAAACATTTGCTGAAAATGTTTTTATCACTCCGCTTTTAGCGGTATCCAATGGCAACAGCGTGAGTAATCGAATGTAATTATTGTATCAAATTGCTAAATCATTAAATATTGATTTTCATCAACAGCTATCGATATTTTTTCCACATTAAATATGAAATTAACGACGATTACTGTTGCCATCTAAATCTCCTTCAAATGTTTCAGTACTTAAAGAAATATAACGTTTCTATGTTTGTAAAAGATATGCTGATATTTTACATCATTTAATCTCCTTATCAACGCTTTCGTATAGGGTAGTTAACTTACTATAGTAAAAGTGCAATAACTTGAGAACAGAAGGTTTCTCCAGTTTTCACCCACAATAATGACCACATACGCCATCATCCAAGCCATCGAGAGTTATTAATATAAATTTTGAGGTCTTGTCTCGTAATTGATATTAACTAAAAAAAAAAAAAGTTTATGTGCTTGTACGCTAACATTGTTTTCTGTTACAGTTCGAATTAGGCCAAGGAGAAACAACCTGAACGCACAGTTTAAGGGTTTTCTGCTACAGGCTCGTTCCAAAATACCCGGGGGTCAAGTTATGTATGTGGGAGAGTTCAGATACATGAACGGACAGGTAAATGAGATCGATATCGATTACTACAATTGAACAGCTGATCACAGATCTTCAGACGTATTTCAAATCTCGTCATATATTCATGCAAAGGGCGAGAAAGATCTCGTATGTTCATAAACATGTGGTTCAAGTGAATTAAGTAGAAACAAAGCTTATTTTGATACAAAGCATCAGAGACGCCGCAAATGTTTTTGAAGCACGACTTAAATAAAACAAAGGCATTTCAGAACATTTAAAGAACATGTGCATGTATCATTTTCAAACAACGGGTCTAAATATTTCCTCTAGGCAATGCTACATGTTATTTTGACATATATCTTCAGCTGTAGGCCGTTTGTTTCAGAGATTTTTAAAACGTTCTTGTAAATCAAGAGTGTCTTCGGCCTGATTTCCATAAATGGCCGATGAGAAATTCATATTATCAAATTATTCAGAAATATAGAACATAAAAGTACAAAAATACTTTAATTATAGTAGACATAATCTATGATGAAGGTTTGAGATGCCATAAATTAATAATCTATAGATCAAATGTGATACATTTTACAATATGTAATTCATTTCTTATATAATTACTGGAAAAGTTAGGGTCTACAAGATGCATTGCATTTCAAGACAGTAAGGTACTAAATCGGTGTTAATGACAATGTAAAAATCATCATATCATCAGCAACAACAAGGACGATGATAACGAAACAAATTAGTACAAGTTTTTATTTGGTACAGGGTTTAGGCACAGGTCCCGGAATTTAAAATCTTCCCGATTGTTGACATGACGTAAAAGTATGGAATTCTTTTTGTAATGTTGATATATATAAAATTAAGTATATATTTTCTAAGCTTTACAACATATGCTACAATTTTCAGTTAAATTCACCCATTTCAAGCACTATATCAGACCGCAGATTGGGCTAGGGGCCGTCAATTAGACATGTCCAATATAGGCCATGTGTAGAGTGTTTGTGTTTTTTTTCACTTTCTACATTATGCTGTAATGTGTATAATTAAACTGTGGTCTCATTGATTTTTCAAGTTGACGTTATGTATCTGAAATTCTGAATATTTTAAGGTCACAAAACATTTAAAAAAAACTTTTTTTCTGAGCTTTAATGAATCAGATTGATTGCAAGGTCCGTTAAACAAGTTCTAAATCCCGTAGCCTACGCATTTAGGGAGAAGTAATTCCAATTAAATGTGTCGAATTCCTTTTTAAAAACGACAGAAGACTTGCGTATTTTGAATCTTTTTTTTACATTAGTTGATACAAGTAATTGATTCATATAGTGTTTTTTCAGACATTTTACATGGTTTTATTTTACAATAATAACGGTGATTGCTCCCTTTTTTATTATGCGGCTCCATTGGGGGAAATCTATTCCATACCGACGCCGCGTTTCCAAGCGGCGTCACTGATATGACTCACTGGTAATACAAATGAGTTATCTATTGCGGGGATCCTAGAAATGATAGGATGTAACGATCTCAAGCAATCAAGGATTTTATAAAACCATTCATATCAACGTACTTTGATATATTGAATTTATTTGACAAATAACGGAAAATATCTGCAAAATCGTTTCGCTAATTACATGTTATCTTATGGATATCAATCATGCCTTAGTTTACCGGTTAAGGATTGCTAGCATCTTGGTGATTCAATCAATGTGCTTGCATTTTTAAGGCCGTCTTCAAAAGTAGCCATTATAGTGAACAAATTTCGCACAGTCTCATCTGCACTACTTATTAAAACAAAACTAGGCTACTAAAACAACTTTATTTTGATCAAGCTCAATTATGAGATATAAGGCACTAGCTATCTGGATATTTCGTATGATATAATGAATATATATATAAATGTATTTTCGGTATGGATTATACATATCTACCGTGTTTGCATTACTGACAAAAAACATTAGTGCCGAGGGAACCGACCAAGCTACCGTGAATACATGGTTGATATTGTATATTTTGATACTGCAAAGGTTTATATCAATTGGTTTGAAGAACATTATATTTAATTTGAGCGGATACTTGAACTATTTCTTTATATTAGCGTAGTAATTTACTATGATTTTTATTGGTTCAGAAAATTATGATGTCATAGCACGTAAACTGTCTGGAAACTGGAGTACCAGATAAGCCCTTCTTGCGCCTCTTAGATCACTTGAAAATCATGTTCGATGAGCAAAAATAACATTTTTCTTTATGTTTCAAGTTTTTTAATGTCAAATTTAGCCTGATACATATACATATTATTTAATGCAATGTTAATTGAATCCTCCATTGTAACATGACAGTCAACTCTAATATTAAGGTAATTCATCTATCATTAAATTGTGATCATGGTCCATTAAATGATGGTGTAAATAATATAGTAAATGCAAGTCTTTATTGAATTTGAACAAAAGATCCTAAAACTCCAAGTCAATAGATGTTTGCATCTGCACTGAAGACTGTTGAGCATATGAAGGACTATGATTATAATTTGATGGTGGAAGGATTACCTGGGGTCAAAGGTCAAAGTTTGTATCATATTACTGTATGATTTATATCAATATCGGTGTTGTGTTTACGCAGCCAATTACCGTACGTAACAACCAAAACCAGATGAACAATCTGAGGATGGCAGGACAAGGCCAGCAGGGGCCAATCGCCATGGGACAAGTGGCTGGACCCGGCTTTAATCAGTTCGGGAACCAATTTGGAAACCAGATGGGAAATCAGTTCGGGAATCAGTTCGGGAACCAACCGTTTAATCCGTAAGGACTTTAATTTTTTTTTATATATGTATATTTGACTGAATAAGTCATCATCATCAAAAACATCATTGGCATCATCATTTGGTTGCTTAAGTTTTATGTTTGAAAAAACAAAGACGAATCCACGAGAAATTCTGTTTTATAATGAATATCAATAGCCAGCCACTTTGAAGATTGTTATCAAAAGTGTCAGTAATATTCATTATGTTTTAAGAGGATTTTAACGGAGATAATATTACAATTATACGACAAACAGAAACATAAACTATATTTTCAAGGTTGTCTGAAAAAATCGATCAAATGGAAATCTCGTTTGTTAGGCATGTCTGTAGTTATATATTTTGTACTAAATTAGAGAATTATGAAGCTTTTATGTGGGCGAATCTATAGTGCTATGTGAAATGTGCATTATACTATGATAATTTTAGTTCAATGACTAAGTACATGTACATATATAATGGTCAAAAATGCATTTTTTATCATGATCTTTATCATATAGACGGTATACCAACATGCACGGCTACAAAATCACAACCTTTGTCGCATAAACTAAATATTGATGCACGACCGTCCACCTTAAATCACGAAACTTTATTTGATTATATACGACAACATGATTGAAATCTCGCCTAGTTTCTCATAAACTGTATATGGATGCACGGCTTGTTAGACTCCCAACATTTATCTAATGAAGCCGCCGTGGCCGAGCGGTTACTGTCGTGGACTACAAATCTCTCAGCCCCTCAGCTTGCGGTAGACGGTGGTTGTACCCGGGTACCTCTGTGTACTCGTGGTCTTCCTCCACCTGTAATTAGCTTTGCGTCGCTATATGATTGAAATACTATCACAGCGACGGTAAACCCCAATACATAAAAAAAATCTAATGAAAAGTATCAGGACACGCGACAACGAAGTTTCAATCATGACTTTTTCGGCGTAGCTGTATAATTTCGATTTCAACTCGCATCTTAAACCAATCAAATGTACGCTAACAGCGGTAAATAATTCTAAGCTGAATAAAAGGACCCCTGTTATTGGTTAACGCATCGTTATGGACTATAAAATTACTGTAAATAAGGGGTGCAGCTTGTTTATATCATTCAGCTTGGTGTTATTACTTTTCTTTTTGATGTAAACATGAAAGTGATTTCAGTAAGTTAAATACAATCCTTTTCCATCAGTTGAGGAATGCTACTTTATGAAAATGATTTAAAACAACAAAAAAGAATCCACCATGTTATGACATGAAACCCCTTAATTACTATGTATATTGAATTCTTCCAGCCTGCTGAGATGCTCTCACTGAAAATTAATTCGCCAAAACCAAAACAACTAATAACGCTTTTATATCATAATTGTCATATGCAATAATGATATGAACAAATATCAAACAAGCCTATTTACAGATATGTTTTTTTGTATTACCGTCTATAAATAAGTATATTTCATAGAAAAAATACTGAACTATTTCTAGAGCGTACTAAATTTGTTGTGCGTCGGTCTTTCGCGCGCTTTTCCTTGGAATGTTCTAGAAGACTGGAAATCTCTTTTTTCTTTCATCCTACGCCGAATATCTTTTTTAAAGATATTTCTTGTTTCTTATGACCTTCACCTCATGGCCGTTCTCTCCTCTCCCTTAGACTCACCCAGGCGATCAGTAACGTACAGGTACAGCGGCTGCAGTGTGCCCGGGGCTTCACCGTCACCCACACCGAGAACAGCCCTAAGCGTGCCGTCCAACTCGTCTGGTACCCACCTGTCGGCTTCAACCGACCAATCCAGTTCGTGTAAGTATCACCGTACTAGAATCTTTGGTAGATGTTTATCTGCTTTGGTTTACTGTCCCGTCAAGATTGTTTCAGTCATTTGGTGTCTTTGTTTACATAAGACATATAAAGCATTTTTCCTGACATGAAACCAATTCATAAGAGACATAGGAATTATTCACTAACAGGGAGTGTATTACCTTATTATCATACTGTATAGCCGGATATATCACTCTGGTGATATATTACTGCGATCACCATAGTTGTATTATTCGGCATTTCTAATATGTCTGCAGATCGGTCTGATTTGAAATAATTATGCTACAGATAAATACATTATCGAATGATGATGTGATTAAATATAAGCATATTCTAGAAGAGAAAAACGAACGGCTATGCTGATGTCCTTTGGATCACACTATCAATCATTTCTGTCTGTCTTCTTGATAGTTCCTTTCACGGATATGAACTCCAAGACAATAATCCCCTTTTGCACCCATGAAACATCATTTTTAGCAAATTCAACATTATTTTATGTCATCGAATATTAATGTCTGGTTTACAACAAGTATTTATTCAATAGAAACGATTTTAAAATGTATATGTTTGATTTCCAGGGGCACCGTCGTACGTGACTTCAACACATACTGGATGGGACATAGGTCCCGAGTCCTGAACTCCAGGCCCCGTCTTGCAATGGCTGGCTTTGCGCGTGAGTACACTTTAGAACACTTTTTTCAAATACTACATAGAGAATTAAAATAGCTTGTTCACAAATGATTAGTAGAAATTAAAAACAAAAAACAACATCTACTCCCCTTCGTTAATGTATGTGAAGTCTTTGTTTCCCAACAAATTAACTCGACACGTTCCACAAAATGATGTCGTCACCAGTTCAGGGTACCAGCCCATGAGGTTAAGCGCATGCGTCAAGAGTAAAGGTGATCAGCCACGTGACGGCAAATAAAAATAGAAAACCTAAAGAAAGGTTTTATAATTCTTAAAATAGTTTCAATACCGTCTGTGACAGTATTGTCTGTGTTGGAGAAACCATCCATTAGTTTTTGTTTTTGGCTGACTATGCATCTGTAGTTTGGTATGGACAGACGCAATACACACATAGTTAAAAATCAAATTCTCTGTTAATAACCAACTGTGAACGAGCTAATTTAAACACACGTCACTATACATACAGGCGTCACTCCTTATGTCATCACCATTCAAATCATAACTTCCGTGTCGAGAAAGACACATGTCGACATATGATTCAATAGGTAATAATATATTCATAAGAACAATTACATATCCACATATTTGATATTTCGGCTCATTTAGCCTTAAAAAAAACAACAAACAACCACGGCAACAACATAACAAGTTAAGTCGGAATACATCTCATGTCTTAACTATCTTAACATAGCCAAATCTGTTATTTCTATGACTATATTTACCAGTTATTAAAGAAATTTAAGCAGTCTCTAATCCCCACCCCCGCTTTATAAAAAAAATCATGTGCAAATACATAAACAAGATTTAATACATTAGTCTAGAATGGTGCGTTTCTTTTCTCTCTTTCTTCTGATTCTTTACTATGCAAGTTTGATACAAAAAAACAGCTTTTATCATTAAAATGGATACCGAAGATATCAGCGTCTTTCAAAGATTATAAAATTGTAATTTATATTATTTTATTATTATAAACTTATACGCGTAATGTATTGAATGGTTGCATATGGACAATTATTCTAGTTTATTGCGAATTTGATATCTCCTCCAAATCACTTTCAAAAACAGAAATTATCGAAAAACATAATCTATTTTATTACACAAGATCACGAATCCTTTGCTAGAGAAATTTAAGTCTAAAAGCAGTGAAAATGATTTATAAAAAGCTAAAATTTTAATGATTTATTTCAGGAAATTTAATTTTACTGATAATTTTATGAATATATTTTTTTCAAATGCTTCTCGACAAGATGATAAAAAAATAAAAACTAAAAATTGCTAAATTCGGACCATAGTTTTTCCCAAAGAATTCACACTTATAAAACGACCAGGAATAATTGATAATGAAACACTCTATTTATCTTTCATTTTTCCCCTGTTTTATTTCAGGACAAACCGGAAGATGGTACAGCAGTGCATCCAAAGCAACTTCCGGTGTGGCCATAATAATTACCTCCCTTTGTAGCCTTCTATATGTTTTCATACAACGATATTGTTAAAACAGTATATAATATTCATTTAACCCTACAATGCTGTGGTCACTCTCGACTGCCTTTGCGACCAGTGCAGACCAACACTAGCCTGCACATCCGCCCGGCTTAAGCATGGTCTGCACTAATCGCTATTCAGTCAATAAATTTTCAAAAAGCCCATCATAAAAACTAATATCAAAGTCTAAAATGAAGAAAGGACAAACCTAATTTAAAAGATCGCATGGTATGGGTGAAAAAGATGCCATATCATGATTAAAAAAAGATATTCGCTTTGTTTCTAGAGAAGCCTGAAAGATAGTAATCCTGATTAAGGGTCATCTGATGACGGCTTCTCCGTACTATCGGGGACATCGAAGTAAAAAACATTTTATGCAATAATGCATTTTCATAAGTTCATAAAATGATTTAAAATTCCTTATGAAGGGACAATATGAAGTGGCATTTATAAACAAGAGTTCCCTGTGACAGAGAGGACATACATACTTTCTGTTTTTGTTGAGAACGTTGTAAGAAAATTTACTTAGTATCATAATAAGATTATCATATGTTCATTTGTAAGATAGTTAGCATTGAATGTTTATACTTTTATATGCAATAAACCTTTTTCATAAGTTGGCTTTATATCATTTGTGTGATCATAAAGTTCGTCTTGAGATGTTCCCAAATATTTTTGTATAACGTATCGTGTCATTTTTTTCTTGACAAACAATAATCGAGGACAGAAAACAACAAACAACAACAACAACAAAACAACAACTTTTTTTGCGCCGTACGATCCTCGCTAATTTTTATGAAATGAAAAGCACGCACATTTTCGTCATAACACACTATTCATACATATAGAATACACGCGCGTGACGCGGAGTGATGTAATTAGGCCTAAAAGTTATATGTAACGTGTTAAATATAAGAAAATTTGTGATGGATATACGGCACCGGAAACAGCTGTTTGAGCGCAATGTCATATAATAAAACAAGTCAATATTATATATACATTATTTACAGCCCTCATGTATATCATATCAGTTACATTGAACATTAGGGCAGCCCAAAAATTATAATAAAAATAAGGAATTGGGGTTTAAGCAATTAGAACTGTTACGGCAAAAGCGTTGTCGTGAGTTGAAACAAGAGCTTACAAATAGCATCTCTATTTAGACGCACACAAAAACTAATTTTTCGACTCCCTAACACCCGATGAATCTTTTTTTTAAAAATTATTTTTTCACAATTCGTAATAACTTATGTTACATTACTTGAAGGTAATCCATCCATCATTGAATTATAATCATGATCCTTCAAATGCTTAAAAAAGACTTCATTGCAGATGTAAGCTTCCAATAGCTAGAAAATATAAGTTCTTTTGCTGAAAGTCTATTAAGGCTTACACTTACTATAAAATTCCCACGATCACTTGATGTACGATTATCACAATTTAATGGTGGATGAATTACCTTAAATCAGTCCCCAATGTCAAGTCACAGAAGCATAATATTCTGTCCTCATAGAATGGTGCAGGTATTCTGGCTTAGCTTCAATAACTTTTTTAAACGTTCTTACAAAATATTCACCTTTAACCCTTTCCCTTATTGAGGACACCATGAAAAGACCTATGCGAACAGCATAAAACCAGATCAGCCTGCGAGTAACTCGCAGACTGATCAGGTTTATGCTGTTCGCTGTTCCTCAGTGGTCTGGAAATGAGGATTTTGTAATTAAATTTGGTAAGGTTTAAGTGTGGTTTTCTGCAGATCAGGCTTTATGTGATACCTTTTGAGGGCGTCAAAATGAGTCTATATGAGGGAAAGGGTTAACTGAATAATGTCAGGATATTCTAACTTGGATGAGAATGAGCAATGACACGAAATACTAAATGCGTTTACATTGCAATGAAATATGCCAATTAAAATATTACCTTATGTACCGAATGTCATAATGTTTAGCATGCTTTTTTTCTCTCACATCATTTATTCTAGTGCAATACCATTAATATTTATGAAAGTTATAAAGATTATTAGAACACATAAAAGACGTTCATATGCAGTATTCACTCACATCCCACCCACAGTCTAGCGCCTTATTAATATATCGGTCCACATTCATATCCACGCAAAATATGGAGTAAGTCAAGGATGAACCTGTCCAGTAATGCTTAAAACAGTTGGCCTCTTTGAGACGCTTTTCTCTCAGAGTTGCCGAAATTCTCTAGACAAATGGATTGAGATGGCTGGGCCATGTAGAGCGCGAGGTGGACAGGCAGACCAAAGCTGTTCCCGGATGACCTAGTAAAACGGGACCACGAGACTCTTGGGATGGGCATGGCGAGGGAGACTTCACTACCCTTATAACAAAATAATAATTAAAAGGATACCTTTAATAACATGCACTTACAAGCAGATAGCGTTCGTCACTTTGA
Organism: Solen grandis; assembly: GCA_021229015.1. NCBI lineage: Eukaryota > Metazoa > Mollusca > Bivalvia > Adapedonta > Solenidae > Solen > Solen grandis. The sequence goes on along the minus strand of CM037787.1, from coordinate 20,334,253 downwards.
AAAATTTGATCACGACATGATATAATCTTCTCTTCGCCGATAAATATGACCGTCTCGAGTAATCAGTGTGTTTTATAACCTTGTTTCCATTCATACCTAATGGAGGTCATGACATTACGTTAGTTCTGTTGTGAAACCAAAGCTTATGTAGCTTCTATATGTTGTTGATAATGTAAAAATTTGACAAGACATTTGATCATTTTAAGTATGGGTAGTTCTGCTTTTTTTCGAGGTGAAGCAATGCTCTGTGAAGAATAACGTTAAGGCTAAAACGTGTTATCATGCAAAAACCGTATACAGTGAAACCTCATTAGTCCGGACACTTTGGTCCTTGTTTAAATTTCCGGATTAATGAATTTTCCGTATTAATGAATCAATCCATATCTCTCTTCTTCTTTTTTCTTTCTTTCTTTCTTTCTTTCTTTCATACTTTCTCATTGTACACTGTGTGTATGTGTTTATGTTTGTTTTCCATTAATTATAATTATATTTAAAATTATATGCTTAGGACTATATATGATTATGTATTTAAATTGATGTTTACAAATGATGGTTTAATTTTATTTAAATCCATTCTTGACATCAGCATTCTTTAAGAGAAGAAAAAGGCACCTTAAGTAGGTGACAGCATAATTGTGACCCATTTCTTGTTCTGCATTCGTGAGCAAAATGAATTGGATTAAATTATTTTAGCCAAAACAGTCACAAACAAATGAATATTAAATGTACGCACTGAAAACAAAACATACGAACAAAAGACGATCTAAAGGATGGTTGGCTTTTCTGTCTCTTTTTACAGCATACATCTGCTGCTGTGAATAAATTTTACCTTCTTCACTCGCTAGTTATATATGTAGCTTGCGGCTATACCCGCCCTTAATTGCCCCCTGTTCTCTGGACTAATTAGTGTGAAGCGCTCGCGGCTATGTGTAAACAATCTGCAGGTCACACTTCTATGACAGTCACGCGCAAAGAGTAGTCCGAATGATGTCTAAAAATAGTAGGTGGGAAATCCAGTCTGAACTGGTACCCGGTTTATCGAGTCATTTTAAATAGCAAATGGAAGATTGGTTCCCAAAATGGATGTCCGGATCCGGAACGCGAATTTCCGTATTATCGAATCCTTTTTACGTTGTGGAAATCCGTTCCAAGAGAAAAGTGTCCGGATGGCGAGGTTTCCGGAACAATGGAGCCCGGACTAACGAGGTTTCACTGTATATGCGTGTGAATTACTGGTTAAATTAAATACACTTTTCAGTGCCTTATAAAAAGCACTACTTATTTAAGATCTTCATGTGGTTAAATACGGGTTGCTGTTCTGTTTAATAAATGGCACTGATATTTGTTCACGCGTAAAATATATGTTTCTAGCACTAAAAATACTGTAAAAGAAAAATAATTTAACAAAAAAAAAAAAAAAAAAAAAAAAAAAAATAGCACATTTAAAACGTCGAGTTGTTTTGACGTAATATATTCCACTCACGATCCTTAGCACTTGCGTGGATACATCTAAAGCGTGGATTGATACAGTTAAATTGGCTGTGACAATATAAATTGATTTCCAGCTACTTAAGACCTAAAGTGCATTTCGCCGACAGAATAAACACTTATTTGACAGTGAGCCTATCCCTGCAGATTTTCCTATATTCAAATGTTTACATGCGTCGATTTTTCCCCACTTAAAAAAGTAAATCAGAGAACATTTCATTCTATTTCTTTCAGTTGATTATATTTTATTAACATACAAACTCATCAGGAGGAACAAGAAATCAACATGATCCCTTCATAACAACAATAACAAAATAACAAGTTTTGGTCATGAACACAAATTAACTTAAACAGAAGAAGGAAAAGTATTATGTACTACACATTTTCTAGAATAATTTCGCTTAAGATATTTTAACAGTTTACAGTTTTTCAAGAATATTTTTATTTTAACACGTATTATATTTTATACTGTTTATAATAAGAATACTTACTCAATATAAACATGTTATAATTTTATTCAACATCTGTTATTTTTGTTTGTTAATTAGGTTTTAAATTCCACCGACAGTATTTCAGTCATTTGGAGACTTTGTCGACTAAAGACATGTATATTGCTTCCATACTGCAGGATCACGCCGTAGACATGTGGCATGATACCACACCCTGTCACATTATCCTGACACTGGGCCTACCAGTCCTGGAACTACCCTTATATGCTGAGCACCAAGCAATCGAGATATAGCAGTATCGTATTTACTTTTATATGTCGCATCCGTGGATCGATCCCACGACCTTCCAATTCCAGGTCGGACGCTTTAACAATTCAGCATGAGTCCTCTTAATCAATCGATTTAATTAAACCTATTTTTGCACTTGTTCTGTTCAATAAACGTGTAAGATGACAAGTTCATCTTTTAAATATTTTATGACTAAAAGCATCGTTTTGCTTTAATAAGCATTAAATGCAACCGTCGCCGGCATCCCTGATACCCCACTCTAAACCAGACTTTCTGAATTAGTTTAAACCTACAGAGATTGAGATTAATTACATGACAATAATATAACCGATCTATCGCATACGTTCTTTGTAAATAAGTTGCAGTTGATAATAAGAGACGTTCGGAGGAAGAGTCGGCATGGGTTGATTAATATAGCGACATAAAGATCAGACAGTGTTCTCCTAATTGAATTCAGGCGTCCAATATATCTTTTATCAAGAACCAATCGGCGTAAGAAAAAAATATAGAAGCTAAAGAAAATATAATATATTTAATATAATAATGATTACAAGATTTGAATGGTCTGTGCTAAATTTAGGAGATGAAATATATAAGCAAGTGAAACAGAAAGAAAGGGACAGAAATGTAATATGAGCGAAATATAAAACTAATTCCGTCAGTGGAATTCGATCTCGGACCCTATAAATAGCAGACGTACACTTAACCTACTGCGCCACGGATTGCTAACTTATACACTGCAGGTTCTGCGTCTTATAGGGACGAGTCAACTACAAAGGTAACTACAATGTTTTCTAAAGACTCATACATGCTTGCTTTTTCAACAGGGTGGATTTTATGTTTGAATTTTTCAACTGGATGTTTTTATGTTCAAATAGGTTGATTAAATTATTATTTGCCAATTGATAATCATGCAGAAAGATCTGGTCCCTGATACTCCAATTTTATGTTGGAATATCCTAAAATAACTTATGCAGACCAATGAAACGAGAGCTTTTTTCGAACCCTTCGGTTGTTAACAAAGATTAGATTGGTTCAAAGATTATGTCAAAATGTCAATATGACTGAAATACTGTCGAAGCGACAGAAAACTCAAAGAGTCAAGTCATAGTCAAGTCAAGTTAAAATCTATTTTCTACAGCTTACGTCGAAAAACAGGTTTTATTATTTTTCTTATCGCTTCGGAGTCTTCCAGAGATTGCATTGAATTAAAAATTATAAATAACTGCCACAGAGAGACAAAGAGAGGAGGTGCGGCTCGTAAGGGAGAGATATTTGAGGCCTTCATTCCCTGAAAAGAAAATTTATAGCCTCGTCTTGTTTACATTGATACGAGTATAAAATGCAATATTATAAATCCATACCGCTAAACGACCTTAAGGACGATTGTATAACATACAAGTTTTAGCCTACCAAAATTTCCTTCCAGGGCATTTCTAAATGATGAAGTATGAAGTGAAAGCCGTTTTCAGCATTTACATATGGAAGAGATAACCTTAGAGTACGAAAAGGACAAACTGTAGGTGGTTGAACATTTCTCTCCAAGTCAAAACTGTTTTATGTTTTCTTTTCTTCTTTAAGTCATGGTAGCACAGGAAATGAAGCAAGAAATTCAAGGACGTTAATAGGGCTAAGTTCAATTTAGGCTGATATCGTGTTTTCTTAATCGGGACAACACGAAGCCGTAATTTAAACCTGCACGCACCTGCTAGACTGACTAAAATGGTCGATAAAATGGCGTATAAATGGCGCACATCACGTGATATCACGTAATGGCCGTTAAAATGGCGGATAAATGGCGGTTTCTGCTATCATGTCACTTCCGATTGGATCCCGTCTCATCGTAGGTATCATGAGGCAAATCAGATACTAAGCGGGATAACATCTCCGCAGGAAGCGAATCTGAAACTGTCAAGTTGAAATGTATGACTATAGATGTTCCTTCCCATGGGAAGGAACAACAAGCGTTGAATTGACTTCAAGACAATTATATATCATGTTACAAAAATGGATTGTTTCAATGCGGCATATTCCTGTCGAATTTAAGAGATGCATATTTTCTACGTGTTTTTTTAAGAATTACTTTTTTTAAATTCAATTAATGTACAATTATTTACATTTTACCGAACAAAAATGAGTTGATTATGGAACCTAGATTTTCTACGTGGCCTAATAGGCAGTCTGAAAAGCTTGGACCTAGTGAGTATCATATTGTACATGTATATTAACACACACACACACACACACACACACACACACACACACACCTGTCATTTACAAAGAGTATTTTTTGAGACGACATAAACTTTAGAGTTAAAACTTTCATATTATTAACGCTTAAAGCACGTGTCACCAGTAATTGGTAGATATTTAGCCATAGTACTACGTTTAAATTTGAAGCATTAGACCCCTCGGACACGGTACAATAGACAGTCTTTAAATAAATCAATAAATATAAAAAGAAAAGAAATATAATAAAAATAACAAATACATTAAAATCGCAGTATGATACGGCTCAATATACCTAGCCTATATAAACTTTATCTTTCTTTGCAAATGCATTGAAATTTTCGTTGATAAAGTAGCAAATTGCTGAATCCAAAAATGAAAGCCAGCTTTACTATAGCACCGTTTCCATGTAACATGTCGGAGACTTACTATAATGGCCGAAAAAGGTATGAAATGGTGGTATATTGTTGTGCTATATTAAATATTCGTTTTGCATGTTAAAGTTTAACTGAAAACAACTTTCTAAAATAAACAATAAAATTCACTCCTATTTCCCTCTGGAAATTCAATATATTTATTGAAAATAACTTTCTAAAAGCCTGCATCACAGTCTTTATATATATATATTTTATATTTAAATTTTGTAGCTTATCATTGATAAAAAAGTACATTAAAAATGTACAACAGATTTTTTAGATAATGGGAGAGAAAACAGGGACAGATTTTACAATGGAAATTAACAAAAATCTGAAAACGGATGTTTTTTTTTTAAAAAGAAAGTATATATATATATATATATATATATATATTTTGTTGAAAATATGCTATGTCATTAACAATAATTGATTGCTTTTTTTTTTTTTTTTTACAAAAATCTTTCAATGAAATACGTCTTGAAAATAGCAAAACAGTACTCTTCTACCGCTTTCCCAGTGTACCAGTTATGTCACGCTACGCTTCTTAAACCGATGCCACTAAGTACCCACGTGACGGCTGCAGTGACAAAATACTCGGGGACTTATGACTTCTATGAATTCTCTTATTTGCTTTTATTACTTACCTTTTTTATGATATGAATGTAATTTAAATGAAATTAAACTAAACTGACAGGAAATAATCAAATTTTGAACATCAAATTTAAAACCGAAGAAAGGCACCGTGGTCTAGCTGTAACATACCCGACCGTGGACCGTGGTCTAGCTGTAACATACCCGACCGTGGATCCCAAGGTTTTGCGTTCGAACCCCGTTAAGGGCCATAGTGATTTTTCATGACCTTCCCAGGCACAAAGTACTGGTCCAACCAAAGAACCATAGAGAGGGATTAATATTTGTTGTAAGAACTTAAAAAAAGGTTTAAATTGAGAGCGAAAGAAAAATCTGTCTAAGATCAGCCGAATCTACCGTGTTGGCAGTCAGTACTGTTCAGCAGAAGTAGCTGCTGCATGGAATTTGTTCCGACTAGGGCAAGTTGCTTAAACAAAGCGTTTCAATGTGTTTTGTAGTCTGGTTCCCGATCGTCCTCAAGATTACAGATAACGTAGTGTAAGAGGTAGATACCTCAGCCAAGAACCAGACAATGAAACTTACTGGAACATTTTGTGGGCAACTCACTCCTGGTCATCATAGGAATGCATGTATTTCTTTTCTTTAAAATTGTCGAGGTGTATGCAAGTGAATGGGAGTATATTAAATTTGTAAGCATATACAAAATATTAACAAAAAATAGGCAAACTTGTTTCGTAAACAGAACATGCCCAATTTTCATGATGATTTGTACTTAATGCCACATAAGCTACACCAGGTCACAAAATAACCTTTATTTCTTAATCAAACATTTTAGAATAAAATATAGCTACTTTGCGACATTTTAAGGTATCGCCATATATCAGTTTTGTTATTGAAAAGTAACGTTAAAATTAGCTAAATTAATTTATTTGCACTATTCACTGAGAATATGGAATTATCACTAATGGATTCGCAAGAAAATTCATTGCAGTTTGATAATCTTCTTAATATCACTTCAGACAATGTGCTTATATTGGGTAACCTTCTTCAGAATCTAGAAAGTGTGTACTAATATTGTTGCTAATGGGATGTGGAAGTCTATACAGACAAAACAAAAACGTGCTGCTTTTTTGTTAAGTGGGTCCATGGGGAAAAAGAAACATCTTGCTAATCTAATTATTTCCTAGAAATTGTGATTTCAACCATCTTGGAATTAAATTAAAATAAACTGGTAATGCTACATTAATCAGAAATATTAGTAATGGGCTTTAAATTAATTTGCCATATTTTATAATGTATAAAGAATAAATCTAAGACCTAGTATAATGTTGAATCTGTGCAATTCCTTTGTTGGTTTTTCAAATTAATGATCTATTGAAAACATGAGCTTGACGACTTTTGTTTTATCTTAAAATATTACACTAAAACTTAGAAATTGTATATTTTGTGATAAGAACTATATCGGAGTTGAATACCGTGGAGATCGAAACCAGAAAACGTCACATAAATAAAAAAAAATCTACCGTAACGTAAAACGTGATTTTTACTAAGCACTGCTAGTTGTTTAATTTCGATCAAAAAGCGGTAAAATTAAAAGTGTTTAAAAGCTTTAGAATATCGTAAGAGTAACTCTTATCTCGCAAAATTTGTTTTATTTTGTTTAGATTTTTCTTTAGGTTTTTTTTTGGCACGAGCATGTAAATACCGTTTCGGCGCGTAGCATATAAGAGGACGCAATGCTGCGTTTACACTATGTTCCCGGCGTTCACGACAGTCTCATTTGCACGAAACGTAGTGCGCCGTTGGACTTTGGTGTTTTTTCGGCCGTTAGGCCGTTTATTTTCACCCTGACTTCCTGTGAAACACACAGTAATGAATCGGAATAAAATTAGGCTTTTCATTGGTTATTATATACTTTGCTGAATTCCCATTGGTCATTATAAAATTAGTCAAAAGAAAAGAAAGGAGTTGCGGAAACGAGTTCTTTAGCTCTCTGTTTGTTTTAAAAGTTGAAGTTTTCTCCCCCTGTGAACGATTTGTCCCGAATAGTAAGACACTGCACCTTTTAAAGGTAAACTGAAAGAGTAGAACGCTAAAAAATAGGAAACATATAGATTTCGGAATTGATTGTTTGACCCTGACAGATCCTATATTCAACAAAAACGTAACATCCGGTTTCGTTTTGTAGCCCGCGAAACGAAGTCTAATGCGCAAATGTTTTAAGGATGTAAGCGTCTACCAAGATTGTACAAATTATTTGGATCCATGGTATTTCAAAGAGCTTCAATGATACAGAAATTACACAACTATTAAACCAACAACAAAATATATTACATGTTAAACAATTCAGACACTAATCATAAAGCTGGTTACCACGGCCGAGTATCTTTTTTAAAAGATATTTCTTGTTTTACTATGTATACAAGTTGTGATAAGTCCTTCCAAGTTTTCCAAATGGTCTATTACGGTACATCCGTGACGAGCCGTGGAGGGGAAAAGGACTGAGCCCCGGTGGCAACAAGGCGCACCACGTTGCGGCCCGCGGTCTTCCACGGATGCCAGTACGTTCCCTCCCGGTCCGCCACGTTCTGATGGGTTCTCTCACATTTCTCACGTTTAGATCAAGGTCTGACACGCTTCTTACGTTCTGTCAAGGCTTTCTACGGATGAAACGTGAACGCCGGGCAGCTTTGGGGCATGTTCGTATCCACGGTATAAATTAAAGCAACATTACTACTGAGAGAACATGTTTTAAATGCACTTATGTGGCAATTATTCAAATTTTCAAACGATCCTGTAACCCCCAATGTCATAAAGATGTGTGCGTATGGTCTTAACAAAAAAGGAAGAACACAAAATTTGTTTCTGACAGTATATTATTCGAAGAGAAAAACAAAATGTGTACTACAGATTTGTTTAGAGATGCAATCTGCACATGTTCGTTGGCGACAACATTACGACAATGTATAAATAAGAAAGAATATTTTACTTTAGATCATTCAATTGTTTACAAAAATACCTTATTTGCATATTCCGCATATCTTCGTCAATTTTCTGACGTTTTGCAAAGACCTTCCGTATTCCCCCGTTAACGAATCACGAGTGCTTATATTGATGACGTAGCAGATAAATCAATTGTGATTCGGCTACAGTTTTTCAAATTCAAGAGTATTTTGACATCCATCCAAAACACTACATTGCGTCATTTTCAATGTGTTTAACTGTTATTTTACAACGGATATTTGCACAGTATGTACCATTTGTGCTAGTCTACAATATGTCAATGTTATTTCATATTTTTTTTTTTCATGAAAATTGTATCATTATGAAATAAAATGGACCTTTAATAAGATTTATTAGATATATGTATTCAAATAAAAAGCAAGAAAATATAATTCAAGAAACAATCTATCTAGTACAAATAAAGCTACAAATAAAGCCCATTTTTTAATTTAAATAGAGCCCCCAATCCCCCCAACAAAAATGCAATGCTTCTTTCATGTAATGTACCAAGGAAAAATCATTTGTGCAAAGACTTTTGCAAGCATGTTTGGTTTAAGACTAAAAAAAGGAAAAAAGTAAAAAATTCCACTAGGTCAGCCCGCCACTCCCACGGGCAAAGTATTGCTAGATGCTTTGCTTTACTTTTATTTTTTTTATTTTATTTCATTTTTTTATTAATCTTTAATTGGTTAATAGACTAATATTTACCCAAAAATTCACGCAAAAACCCCAGCTAGATTCGAAACCGCGACCTAACTTAGCACCGCGTTGCATATAACAAGCGTGGCAGATGATACACTTAGATGCATGTGCATATTTATAGGCAACTACAGGTGATGGAATTGCAGTTGTCAGTCATATCTCCTAATTATTTGCCACTTACTCGCTAGCACATTTACTTTTTTTACATAAGAATTAACATCACTGGATGATGAATATGACTGACGACTACCATAATCGCTGGTTCCCCAATGTCATATTGTAATCATCACAAAAGCCGATAACCAATTCAATATGGTAGCCGCCAGTCATAACAAAATGCAACAGTGGAATGAGGGCGGAATGCATCGATACTAGCGACTTCTAGAAAAAAGCATAACTTGTGAGAATTAAATAAATACATAATTTATTGTTTAATATGGGTATTTGTTGGAAATATTATATTTCTGTGAAGTTGCCGTTGAAAAAGCATTGACTGTGATATGCATTGCTTCGGTCACATCGTGTCCGAGTACAGTTTCCATTGAGTTTCGTGACTCGTATTGTCTTTGTAGTTTATCTAAGATAGAAAATCGACTCGGCAACGAGAAGGCCTATTATTTCTGCGTTGAACAAGCCCGGCATATTTGAAATCGGCTGAAAATTGTGTCAGATACGAAGCTCAGAATACGACCATGTCAGTTTTCCTATAGATTTTGAACGGAGAGTTACATACCTTTTCTTATTTTATGATAATTTTTTTTTTTTCTTGAATGGTGAAATTTTGTTGGGGGTCCCACGCCGGTAGCCTGTGATCTTCATGCTGGTGTACAATTTCTAACATTAAACATTCACTTCAATTTTCCCCAGTCACGGATTGGTCGATTTAAATCAGCGACTTATACCGAGTGCTGCCGATCATCTGGTGATATGGTCTTCTAGTTATACAAACAAACCGATGTTACTGATCATATGTTTATTTGACACAAACTGACGTGAGTGATACGGTATATTACAGTCACCTTTAAATCAAAGGATATGAGATTTTATCATTTATGATTAATCCCCAAAAATTACTTAATTCTTGTACACGCAGCAGTAATCAGAATTATTAATGCAGAAAGTTTTTGATGATATCGAAGAATTATTTTGAAAACAAATAATGCTGTATGCAGTTGTTAAGATGTTGGATAATGCCAGATTCTATGATAAATTATGTTAACTACCGTGCGTGTGTTGACCACCTACAAAATGAAATATGGCATTGATTTACCTCCCCTTAACTTATACACACTCATTTTCTCATCCTTCTCTGGTACTGTCTGACCATGGTGTCCTCTGTCTGTTAAAATGTTACTTGTAGCTTAGGTACTACACAGGCTAAACACTACAAAGAAAAAACATTTGTTTCATATGCCATTTAAAGTTCAGTTAATTGATATAAATTTGAACGTAACTTATCATGAGACTAAAGGATAAAGTCCCCGGCCTCTTCCGAAAAGTACACGATGATTATGGGTTATGCTATAGACAAGAATATTTTAGGCACATTATGTCCTTATATATAATTTTTCGCTTGAATTACGTTCGTTCACCGTGATAGTGCGTTGTAACTCGTAAGTTGATTGTAAAAGAAACTATTCAAGGAAAGAGAGTACCGATGTAGATGAATTTCCTAATTTCTCTTGGGATTATTTTGACGGATTTAAAAGTGCATGGTGGCCTAATGACTGAGTAATGCCTGTCATCATATTCCTTAGTGAAGGGACTCTATTGATATAATCTCGTGAGACTTAGTCTCATTGAAATGTGAATAGGTCTATCAATTCTGCTCCAAATGTCTAGCGAGTGTCCTGTGTTAACTTACGAGTATCCGGGATTAATTTTTTTCGTGCATGTCCTTTTCGTTTGCGTCTAATATTTTCATAAATTTCACAAACTAGCATACTATCATATTACCTAACAAAGCTCTTAACTTGCAAATAGTTAATTCATAAATGAAAAAAAATGCAGCTGTGGTACTAATATTTCGTGAAATTCGTAAAGTTGTCTATTTTCAACGAAAAGGTGTGATGATTATTATTCAGTATATCCGATTGGTATACTTTTATTTCATCTTTCTCGAGAATATACTTATATTTATCTGCGCGGAAAGAATAAAAGAAATCTAAGAAAATAGCAAGTGATTTTTCCGTACTTTTTGAAGTAAATGTCTTTTATTTCCCCTTAATGTTTGTAATATGGTAACAATATATACTTGAAGTAGTCCTGATGTATCCAAATAACATGTAAATTTACAGAGTTTCTACTTTATGGTAATTTCCTCCTGTTTTTGATTGTTTAAAGGTGACAATGACATTTAGGTAATTTCTCTGAAAAAGGCCAAATTGAAAAGGAAAGGACTGAAAAAATAGGAATTGGAGATTCAAGCAGCAGCAAATACATGTACATGGCAATACAAAACATACAACAGATCAAAGATTTGCAATATCTGATGTAGCTTCGTGATTGTATGAACGACAAAAGAAATAGAGATAAAACGAGGAAAATGATAATAACTTATGTAACTGTGAACCCAGTTTTGAAATACATGTAGGACAATCTATGAACTTAAAATAAAACGACAGGATTGGAGCAGGGTAAAAAAAAGAGAGAAAAAAAAAAGAGATGATATGGTGTGTGCCAATTGCTGGTAATGCCAATAACTACGTCTTCTTTGACTTCAATAGCTAGGTTTATTGTTATAGCTCAAAATAACCATGTAATATAGCCCAAACAGACGTACATATATTTTTACATCACTGTGGTGCATGTATAATGCCATTGTGAAACAGCTCGCTTCACCAGTCAATCACGTAACTTTGACAACGGGCCAGACAATCCTGGAGCTAAATTTAAGGGCGTCTGCTAGAGTTCCTATAAAGACAAAGAAGGGAAATTTAAACTGTTTCATAGATTTTAAACTTTGCATGAATATAAATATCATGAAAGAAAAAAAAATATGGAAAAATTGGGGATCATCGTGCTACGTTTTGAGTTATCTGCCCCTGAATGTGATATTTTAGCACTTTGAGACCACATTCAATGGCAGATAACTCAAAATTTTTAATACTGATACCTTATATTATTTCTTATTAATGTTTGTTATTTCATTTCAAGTCTTTATGCAAAATTTGACACCAATTGATCTTATGGAAGTTCTGCTATGTTTAAAACTGTAATTATTTTGCATTTATCTTGAATAAGGGAGAGAGAATTTTAGGAAAATGTATATATATTTGTATGAGTGATTATAGTACAAAAGGGAATAACATACTGAACATTGATTTTGAAACCTAACGAGATTTTGTTTGCCATTATTTTGAGTTACCCTTGAATATGGACTCAAAGTGCTAAATATCACATTCAGGGGCAGATAACTCAAAAAGTAGGACGATGATCCCCATTTTTTCCCCATAAAAGTGTTTCTTTTATGATTGTCTATAATATTGCAAAGTTTAAAAATTCTATGAAACAGTTTAAATGTTCCTTCTTTTTCTAAATAGAAACAGTAGCAAACGACCTTAATTACTCTTAAGTACTGAGCACCTGACGCAAAAGGGGATTAACCAGTACTGTAACAGTTAAGGAGGAATTAAACACCGACTTCCGGTATCGGAGCGGAACCTCCTATCACTGGATCTAGAGAACAGTAAAATAGCTCATACCAGTTATGAAACAGTATCATAACTTTATTATTCTTGTAATGTAAGTTATTGTTCAAAGTTATTCTTCGACGATGGTTAGTAAACAAGAGTTTGTTTCTGCATTCGTACTATACTGTACTCCTTGGAAGGTCTTCAATTATTTTGTACCACAGCAAGTTCGAAACACCAGCGACTTTTAGGTTTGAAAACAAACAATAAAAATAATAATAAAAGAATAAAACAACAACAACAACAAAAATACCATGACCGATTTCCCGGATGTCAACGGAAATAAAAATGTCTACTTTCTTTTTCCACCACACCTTCGTTTTAATTCGGGTGTGTACGTATAAAATCGGAAGATGCCAGATACACAAGGTCTTTGACTGTCTTTTAATAGCGAAAATAAAATCTCATTTTACTATCCTTATAAAAAATTATTATCACTTTTTAAAGTTTTAATGTTTAAAGTAAGAACATATTAATGAATTAAAAACACACAACTGCTCTCTTTAGGTGTCAAAGTATGAAGTATGTTTTGTTATAAACGGGAGAAAGTGATTTTGCAAAGTACTATAACTTTACCTTGAATGAAAGAAGGGAAAAAGGGGGTTGGGGAGACAAAGGGATCCAGAAAGTCAGGAAATTAAGAGTTTTGAACTTATTCAAATGAAAATGCTTTTCGGTAGATTATAGGGAAATATCAGTGAATTAAAAATGGTAATTTCACTGTTTGAAACACTGAAAATTACCATTTTCATAATTTTCACTCTGGAACTTGAACCCGATCCAACGTTATAAGATCATTATAGCGTGATTTGTGCTGGGTTTTACGCAAGAAATGACGTCATGAAAAACGTCACGAACGCTAAGTACTCCCGCTAATTTCGACATCCTTTGTGAATAACACAGCTAATTTCTGGCCTTTAAAGCATTAAATAAAAAGAAAAATTGTTTGTTTTGGTGAAAGATCGATGTATAATTTCATTGGCGAATATAAAATATGCATTTTCAGTCGTGGTTTCGCCACTCGTGAAAATATCACTTTTTATGTTGAACTTTAATCGATCTTACACCAAAACAAACAATTATCTTCTATTTATTCAATGTTTTTCAGTGGATTATAGGGAAATATTAGTGAATTAAAAATGGTAATTTCATTGTTTGAAACAGTGAAAATTACCATTTTCATAATTTTCACTATGGAACTTGAACCCGACCCTACGTTATAAAATAATCGGTGCGTCATTTGTGCTGGGTTTTACGCAAGAAATGACGTCATATATATTGCCACGCACGCGAGGTAATTCCACCAATTTTGACATCCTTTGTGAATAACACAGCTTATTTCTGGCTTTTAAACATTAAATAAAAAAAAAATGTTTTGGTGAAAGATCGATGTATAATTTCATTCGTTAACATAAAGAGATACATTTTCACTCGTGGCTTCACTTTTTATGTTCACTCAGTGAAATTATTAATCGATCTTACACCAAAACTAATAATTATCCTCTATGTCATTATATTGAAATTTCGAAATTAATGCACACCTAAAATCTTTCATCTTGATACTTAAACTCATTAGTATAACGTATTATATTTTGTGTGTTTTTTAATGACTTAAATGTGTGCTTCTTTGAAATGGAAAACCTTAACAGCTTTTAATATATCCGCTACTTGTTGTATTTCAGAGAAGTGCCTAATAGTTTGTATTTTTCAAACTTTATTGGCTTTAAACAGCTACAGCTGTTTCAATCTCAAATTTGAGTACTAAATGATATCCTTTAAAATGGGAAATTGTTTATTTTGTCATTTTGACAATTATACAACTTTAGAAACATTGTGCAAGAGATGATATGAACGTCGGTAACGTGTATTATGTGAGGCAGCATCCGCTAGATATCTTTAGGGAAGAACACAAAAATGTATTTTTAGCATTATATATGGCTGCATGGCAGGTTTCAGACTTTCGAATTTTCATTCCAGATCATTTCTGTATTTAAGATATTACAAATTATGGAATAATTTGTCAAATCCCTTAAAGAAGATCCATTTAATTTTACCCATTTCAGAGCCAATATTCTATAAAACTGACGTCAGTTCAAGCATCATATGTTCATGATACACATATACTGTGACATACATCACACATCACAACTAGTTCAACAAACTGAAATCAAAGCGCAAATACACTGACAGACTGTCGGAAATAAAGCATTTCCCTACGAAATGAGACCTAAACCTAGGTAATTCAACGAGCACTTTCCGAACACCTAATTTACATTCTGGTGTAAAAATTAACACACTGTTTAATAAGAAATAATCATACGTTTGAGTCTTTCCCCAGTCACTAATTGGTCAGTTTAGATCAGCAAATTATAACGGGTATTTCCGATCTTCTGGTGAAATGGTCTACTGCTGTCGGCGGATATGGCGGATGGACACTCACCAACCTTAAAATATATGAAGCTACGAGTAATTGATGACGTTTCACAGTGATATTATGACAGTTATAATGTGTATACCTGGCTGCGTTCAGTTAAACCATTACGTTCGCAACTGTTACGGATTTGGTCCCCAGCTTACAATCTATACATTAAGATACAATAGGTATACAAACGCCAACCTTTGGACTTTAAAAGGTAACTGAACACAGCGCTGTAGTCGTAATTAGCACATTGCAAACATGATTAACGCATTACCCGTTTGATCACACAGTCTTATCAGGAAATTAATGAGAACCAAGGCATATGGAATTGACATCAGTCCAACACAAGTACACGCGTACCTAATAACATTAGGACGTCAATACTCATCCAAAAAGACTTCCGTGCATTTGTAACTGAAACGGAGTGGAAACTGTCTTTTTTATTTGTTTGATGATGAAAGCGATACTTGTAATGTTACACCCATTACCGCTCATCATTTGCATTTTCTCTGCTTGTAATCGGCAAAAAACATTAAACTTTACATCCACGCACATTTGTTTCATTCGACCATCCTCGATAAATGCCATTTTTGATCTATTTACTGAGCTCACAAACCTTTAAATCGTTTCTTCCAATCTCCGTATTTCAGAATTGAATACATCGTATTCATTTACAAAGTTCAGAGGAAAATAGTTCAGTAGAGACATCCCTTAAAAAATATCGAATTACATTTATAACACACTACACTTTAAAGCAGTATTATGACCATAGCATATCTAAAGCAATCTATAGAGTACAACTTTTTATATGGTTACAAAAAAAAAAAAAAAGAAAAAAAAAAAAAAAAAGAAAAGACAAATAACAAGCAATATATCAGTGTGCATACCCTTGTATGTTTTTTGAAGCTAGTTATGCATGTTTAGTACTGGACACTCACTGTATCACCGGCCGCGACATGCCAAAGTTTTTAATAATGGTACTGGTAACTCGGCATTTGGCCTAGGATATGTACAGAGTGTTTGTGGTATACTACAGGGTAGCAACACTATATCTGTCTCAAGTAAATGTGGTCTCCAACTGACCGAAATTCTGTCTTTGCACCCAACCAAGCAACAAAAACATCAGCGTTGGATATTAGAACATGATATATAGTAGAACCTCGCCAAACCGAACATTATTAAACCGAATTCCTCCCCATTTCGAAATTTATTTTCGGTCCCAATTTCTTCCCTTCTTATTTTAACTCAAAATTAAATGTTTAATTTCGATTGTTTCGCTATTTCGTATATGCACCGGTAATGAAAACGCAGACATGTACGCTCACAAACTGAAATTTCCATCGGATTTTTATTCAGAATAATCGTTATTTCGAAGTTTTCAGCTTGGTCCTAAGGACTTCGTTTTAACGAGGTTCTACTGTAGGCGTCTATAGAGAATGATTACATTGATTGTTTCATAAGAGTCCCTTCCAAATAACAATAGACTAAGGATTGGTAGGTCACCGTGTACTTCCTCAGTTGAGACTCCCTAGTGAGAAAAAGACAGACATTTATTACAGTGGCACGGTGACAGAGATTTCTCATTCTCTCGGCGGGCTGTCAATGTTAATTTTATATTTTGAACTCAGTTTCTAACTTTAACGATGTAAAAAGAACATTAAAAAGAATATAAAGAAGAAGAAACCCTTTTAACAGTTTTAAAACAGCATCCTCGAGTCAGCATTCCTTATAGATAATATTTATACATTAGATACGGGACCTACTTAAGCTATAGACCACTAGGGACTCGCCAGGAACCAAAAATAGTCACAAAGAGTCGTTAGGGATTTGGATTAGTAAAGTATTTACTTTAAGTCACCATTCTTTCTCTTTTAATCTATTTTACTTACGTTGAAAATAAACTGGATTTCCTCGTGATCTCTTGACCTAAGGCACTTGGCGTAAACTTTTTTTTTATTAGTGTATCTTTATTCAATGCCTTTTATTAATTGTATCAATCAATGTTTTTCTACATATTTCATGATTTATTTGGTCGATGTCCGCAATTTGAAGGACGAATAATGGTCCATGTACATCATAAATATAAAATCAGCTCATGTACAGATGGTCATTGACTAAGAATTTGAATTTTACCTATATATATGTACTATCAATATCTATTTACAGACGTATGGTCAATGCAACTATCCGTAATTATAGAAAAAACATTGATTTCTCCACAAAGACAATAGCGTTACGAATGGTATTTACTATATTTGCTATATAATAATAAAACCTATATTTAGATTTTCATATACCGTCGCTTGACTGATCATATTCACTCTTCGCGCATGCTCTTATATCATAGACTGAACTGATGTAGAAGCCATGTTGTGGAACGTTTCACGTTGTATCGTATGGACCTTTCCCCGAAGTGGCGTTCACGTTTCACGCAAGTTTATTTTCAATGACTTGCACAGTACAATACATCATCAAACAATGCATAATTTAATTAATGACGAATATTGTGTTTTCCCGTTCAATGCGACCTACGCTACCCGAGTTTATTTGTCGGGGGAAAACACGATGAAGAGTAGAAGGACAGTTTTATTTCTAACAATCATTTATAAACGAGCTGCTTTAACTTTTAAAGAGTGAAAAACGAAGACTGGTAATTTTAGACCAGTATGTTACTTTTATAGGATGAATAGGCAAGAGAGAGAGAGATAGAGAGAGAGAGAGAGAGATTCGGTATTATAATATTTTGATTTATGTCTTTGGTGTGAATAAGTAAAGTTCAAAGTGTCCATGTTGATACTATTGATAGAAAAATGGTACTGGTATAGCTCCTTTTCTTGGCGCTCAGTATATAAGGGTAGTTGCAGTACTGGTCGGCCCGGTGTCAGGATAATGTGACTGGGTGTGGTATTATGCAGCATGTCTACGGCGTGATGCTGCAGTGTGACAGCACTATATCTGTCTCAAATAGACATCGTCTCCAAATGAATGAAATATTGTCGGTGGAACGTTAAACACAACAAACAAACAAACAAACAAACAAACAAACAATTATGTCCTCAATGTCATACATGTAAATTTCTAAATATATACACCACTGATAACATTACATTTTATAAGCAGGTGTTCTTCTTGAGTTACGCCTTCTTCCCCTTCTCCCTTTTCTTCTTTTTCTGAAACAGATATACAGTTGAACATGTATTAGCAGTCACCTGTATTAAACGGTCAATCTACATTTAACGGTCAGTTTAAAGATAACCAAACTAGCATTTTGTTATATGTTTAACCTTCATTTAGCGACCATATCTGACAAGTAGTCACTTTCTCTTTTTCCATTGACCGCTAAAAACGGGTTTAAATGGCTGTACTTCTACGTGGTTTGTATAATTTCTTTGTAGGGACAGATGTTTGTGGATTAGATCCCTGGCCACAATACTGTGAACCCATGAATGTTGACATTAAATTTCGTTCATTATGTACTTAGGGAATTTTGTTGGTACCTTTTTTCATGTTCTAGACAACGTGAGGTTTACATAATTGTCAGTAAAATTTAAATTTTTCGTGAATACAACTCTTCACGAATCCACAAAATATTTTTCGTCCAAAGAAACTTAAATGATTTATATCTATATCATACATACCATACATGTATAATAATCACTCACAGCTGATGCTGCAGAGCGTCCCTTTTTAAATAATAGGAATATTCCATGTAACATAAAAACGAATTCAGAATACTAGAGAATAGAAATTAATATTAGAATGTCATTTAACAAATTTCCAAATGGCAGTGCTGTCATGCTAGGCTAACACTGTAATTCCGGGTCTTATGCACCATGAATAAGGAAAATCGACTATATTCCATTGTGCTTAAAGTCTTAAGTCGTCTTGCATTTCGATTTAATGTAATAAAGGAATCGAAGATGAAATCAAAATCGTTGGCCGCTTCTTCATGTCAAGTACAGTCAGTAAGTAAAGCGATTCGGAAACAGTGGCTCTTCTGGATTGCGTGATATATAACACGCCTGGGACATACTATTTATTTTCAAATTATCTCAAAAGATCATCTTGAAACATGTCTGTTTATTAAGATTTAGGAAAAATAAACACACATTAATATATGCATCCGACGTTTTATCTGATAATTAACACCATTTAAATTTATGCCATCCAAAGGACTTTTTTCATATATGCATATATTTTACGAAAAAAAATCTAATATGTATTTAAAAAATTCGTATATGCATTAAAAAAAAAAAAAAAAAAAAAAAAAAGGCTAAAACGTAAAATATCATTTCTTTGCTACATATCACATCAAAGCCATCCAGCCAATTGGCGCGAAGCAGGAAATGACAACCAATGAGAAATGCAAATTGACTTATTTTTTATCAAATAGCTACACTGGGAAGTCTGACAGATGATGGTTGACATGGTTTACACAAAACAACACATGGATTTGTGTGTGAAACTGAGTGTGTATAATAGACCCATTCATGCATGGAAGAGGAAGTGAAATGTTTATGACAGAAATTTCCCGGGCATTCGTGTGTCATATTGATCGTAGTGTGTTTAACTTGTGAGCAGTCAGTCTTTTACCCTTATCTTGCCAATAAAGCAATCAGCCTTCTACCCTTATGCTGCCTGATTAATTGAGCAATCCACCTTGTACCCGTGTTACATATGATCAATTAAGCAACCAGCCTTCTACCCTTATGACGCCTGGTCAATTGAGCAATCGGCCCTATACCCTTATGACGTCTGGTCAATTGAGCAACCAGTCGTTTACCTTAATGACACCAGGTCAATTGAGCAATCGGCCTTGTACCCGTATGACGTCTGGCCAATTGAGCAACCAGATTTCTACCCTTATGACGTCTGGCCAATTGAGCAACCAGTCATGTACCCTTATGACGCCTGGTAAATTTAGTAACCAGTCTTCTACCCTTATGACATCTAGCCAATTGATCAACCAGTCATGTACCCGTATGACGTCTGGCCAATTGAGCAACCAGATTTCTACCCTTATGACATCTAGCCAATTGATCAACCAGTCATGTACCCTTATGACATCTGGCCAATTTTGCAATAAGCCTTTTACCCTCATGACGTCTGGCCAATTGAGCAATCAGCCATGTACTCGTATGACGTCTGGTCAGTTGAACAATTTTGTCTTTATATGATGATCAGAGAATCTTAAACGATAATTCTATGGATATAGGTAAAGTTTAGAAAACAGATTAACTCACAACAATCGCAGAAAAGACCTACGATTGTGGAACAATAGCAGAGTTGTCGTTAGATTTTCATTCATCTATTGTAGTGGAATCCAATAATTCAGAAGTATACGGGCGTTCTATTTTCGAGGAAAAAACTGGGTCAGATCTTTGAATTAGCAATATTTTATCAGATTAAATGAAAATCCTCTCCCTTTCCATCATATCTTTTCATCAGATGCTAAAAACTGGAAAATCTAATATAATCTGGAATATCTAATTTATTGGAACCAAGACACATGTATTTGTCATGCAGATCGACCTTATTTCTATGTAGCAGAATTTATGACCAGTGATCTCGCAATAAAAGAGGTGCCGTTTGATATTGCATAGAACTGATGAAAAGAGATTATAAAGGCGAAACAAGCGGAGATAATACATCTACAGCTAGTCCTAAAGGAAACCATAGAAAAAAATCAAATTAAATATTGAAATGAAAATAAATCAAATAGAAATCTATTACATTAAAATGTAGTAACTGGTAGTATTCTTCTTTTTGGAACAGTAAAAAAACTTTATATGATATGATGATAAAATAATGACATTTTTAATGTTCAAAAAATAAAAGAGCGATGTTGATGTGTGAAATGTGGTTTTGTGATCATGAATGGATTCTGATATTCAACTACAACTTTTATGTATTTAATTACGTTCATTGTTTTATATTGAAATTCTATACTAATTAGAATATCTGAATTTATATAATAATTCCAATATAATTCAATCTAATTATATGGTCTGTTAGTCTTAATAAGATAAGACTATAAGACCGAAACGTTAAATTCGTTACATTTATTCAGAACAATGTAACTACCTGTATGCTGTATAAGGAAAATTTTTATTGGCTTTGTCAGAAGCATAGCTACACCAGCTGTGGTCTTAACAATGTAAGTTTAGTCATTATCATTCTAAGACGTATATTATTTTGTATAATAGACACATTCAGATCAGTTACCGTTCTAACTGCATCCGTTTATAGCGCGACATATGAACTCTTGACGATAAAATGGTTAATAAGATAAGACTATAAGACCGAAACGTTAAATTCGTAACATTTATTCAGAACAGTGCAACTACCTGTATGATGAATAAGGAAAATTTTAATTGGCTTTGCCAGAAGCATTGCTACACCAGTTGTGGTCTTAACAATGTAAGTTTAGTCATTATCATTCTAAGACTTATATTATTTTTGTAACATAGACTCATTCAGATCAGTTACCATTCTAACTGCATCCCTTTTTAGCGCGATATATGAACTCTTGACGACAAAAGAGTTCTGTGAGGCCATTAAAGCATCAGGTGAATCTATGATGAGAACAAAGGGCAAACACAATTTATTAAAATAGGTAAACCCTTTTGGGTGAAAAGTTGTGTTTCTATTACAATAGCATCCATGTGACAGTAAGCATCACGTGTTGGGTTGTTTTAGTGTTCAGCTGAATAGAGTAAAAAAAATATGTACAATGAATGTGAACAGAATTCTCTATTTATAGATTAGGCTTGGTGGGATATATTGGTGGGTCACATTTGTCCCTATTCTCTCTAAACCATATTTATGAAAATAAAGATTTTTTTTATTTGGATTTGGAAATACAAACAATAATCTAATATATAGCAATCTCATTAAATGAGGCTCGATAACATCACATTACAGGTCGACTCAAATTGTCATTTGATTAGCCAGCAAAAAGCTTGGGTAGATTTATAGCTTCATAAATATTCACAAGTTGACAGCAGCGAACGGAAATTTTAATCTTATGAATATCACCAAGGTGTTCCGATTTTTAAATTCAAACGTTATGAAACGCGCAATCTGATTGGACAATCTCGATATCATTTTCTTATCAAATATAGATCTAAATACTCCTGACGCAAAAGTTGACTTCGGGCGACCTTTCACGGGTTGTTGTCAGGTCGTCGTAGAGTAGAGTATCGGAGCAAAAACGAAAAACGACTGATTTATTGAGATTTAATCTATGAAAGATTGTTTTGTTTGGAGTCGATAAAAATAGAACTAAAAAGGACCAGTTTTCACCCATGTTAGTCTTCGTATTTTTAAAGTACTAGCCAAATTTGACTAAAAACTTAAAGAAAAATCCCGAACTAAGATTAATTTTAAGACGTTTTGTACATATAGAGAGAAGAGAGTAGTAAAGGTTTGCTTTTTTTTTTTTCGTTTTCACTGAAAAACTTTTTTTTCAAGAAAACAATGCAGCAACGCCTAAAATCAATTCTTTATTATTAAAATATTAGATATTTTAAATCTTGCTTTTATGTATACCTGAAGGGATTTAATAACACCTGCTATGATTGTGAAGCAAAACAAAAGGGATCAAAAAACAACTCTTACCATTGAAATAA
Source organism: Solen grandis (assembly GCA_021229015.1). NCBI lineage: Eukaryota > Metazoa > Mollusca > Bivalvia > Adapedonta > Solenidae > Solen > Solen grandis. The sequence continues at coordinate 20,311,345 of CM037787.1, read as the reverse complement.
TTATTACTTAGCATATTGCATAATGATCATCAAGATATTTCAAGGGATGAGAGAAAACGTCCATTAGGCAACTTATGATTGATAGAATCACTCTCAATTTTTATTTTGAAGACTATTTTAGGTTATGAGTGAAGCTCATCCACATCAACTTTTTGTTTATAACTGAAAAAAAACAGATTCTCAAAACTAGTTATTACCTATTGCTCCGCATATACGTAAATCAAACCGACTAAAGTGCATCTCCTCTATTTTCGCTACGTTGGAAGATCGTGTACTTTAGTCGGATTGATTTATATGACAAAAATGTTATACATAAACACTTACATTATTTAACGTCTTTATCATGTAGTTTATTTTCCTTGATGGTACTGTATATATCTTGATTTAATTTTGTTTTTTACTGTTTCTTTCAGGTATGATCATATATTCACATTACAACAGATGGGAAGAAAAAGCTATCTTCCCATGTACTCAACAATCGTTTTTTCTATGATATACTCATCCCAAACAGAAACCTTCCACTCCTTTTAAAGAGTTTTCTTCACCTTCTGTCTCTCTCTCTTCTTACTAAAATTGACAATTGAATTATTTTAAGGAATACATAAAACATTTCTATTACAAGGATATTTCAATAATTTTAGTCATTTATTTGAGTTGTTGATTTCAATTAATAAGACGAAGAGGGAATCATAATTTACAAATGCCAAGTAACAATTTCACACTAACATTTTAAATGGAAATAAAACCCTATATTTTACAAGACATAATCAAAATTTCATTTATTGAATGTAAATATTCGAATTGAAAATTATATGAATAATATTTGTTATAACCAAGAAGGAAAAAGAATGCTTTTTTGAAGTCTCAATACTGAGAAAAAAAAAGGTTTTAGGTATGTAATGTGGAATTCAAGCCGCATGGACCAGTATTACCTTCAAGTCTCACAGACAACCTAATGCAATGGAATGTGTCTTTTATGGTTAAAGTATATTTTAAAAAAACCCAGTCGGACGCCTTAAACATACGACGTGAAGTCATTTTACTTTAAGAGAAGCATGCGGGAAACATTTTCCAAAAAAGGACAAATAAAATCTGATATTTCATTGAGAAAGAAGTATGATTCATATATGTCTTTTTATTGAAGGCGTGGAAAATTTTGTTTAATAAAAAAATAGTCTCGAGATGCGTTTCGTTGTGTATTTAACGACAGTTTGGAGTTCAGGTGCAGCTATGATTACATCTAGTGATAAAACTTTAAGCACCAAAACGGTAAACCTGTGAATAGTGATAAATACAAATCCAAAAGCAGATTATTGATTATTTTCATTCTACTGCGATACTCGTGGTTTTTCATCCGTACGTTTTTTTTAATGGATTACCTCTCGGGCTCTACGAATTGACTAGACTTGACTATTTGAGTTTACCGTGGCTTCGACAGTATTTCAATCACATAGCGAGGTCCAGCTACGAATTGATTAAGATTGTGTTGTTTACATTCTTGATTAACATTATCTTTTTAAGAAATTTTAATTTTTTTTTCATCCACAAGTATTGATGGCATGACGTGTGTTATTACAAATTCAAAAATATTTTCCTTCCTTCTAGATGTTGAAAGAGACACTGCATACGGGTTAGATCACCTGTTTTTGGTTGTAGCTGAACATTGGTTGAAATGGTTGTAGAGAAGTTAATATTTCCATAAATCAGGATTTCGCCTACAGCAACTGAATCCCCATGTTATTTATTTCTTTTCTACCTGCGAGAAGTTCCCGACCGCTTACAGTCAATCTCATGATGACATTTACCTGCAGCCTTCTAACAACTAGCTGATGATTAGTAGCTGAATGTCAACCTAATTGATAGAATGTTGTGGAAGCAATTTAGCAATCGTTTGCAGACGCCTCTATAAGAACAGAACAGAACAAATCTTTAATAACTTGTACCACATGTACATCGTTAATCATATAATACATATATACATACTCACAAATCACGTACACAAATATATAATAACTGATAATATAAATTTGAATTTAAACCACATATTAAAAGAGAGGATGAGCTGGTGACAAAAACAGCATCATCTATTTATCAAAGCATTTCTACAATTAAAGGCTGTTTTAATAAATTTGCACAATTTAAATAAAGTATCTTTTTCTGTACACCTTAACAAATTTAGAAATTTATACATGCTGGGTCTAATATAATAATATTTCTTAATATACCTACGTCTAATTTCACTAAAGGCTGGACATTTACAAATAAAATGAAATTCATCATCAATATCGTTTAAGTTACAGTACACGCACACACGCTCATTTCTATGAATCATATTCGCGCCATATCTACCTGTCTGTATTCTTAGTGCATGTGAAGATACTCTTATTCTCACAAAACAATTTCTTAAATCACAAGGTAAAATATCTAAATAATTTTCATATTCAAATGATGTTTTGATATTGTTGTATAAATAAAGCATTTCATTAGATGATTTATCGTTAAACCACTGCTGTATGAATGTATCAATTAATCGTTGTTTGAACATGTTTAAAAAATCAACTTCATTAACTAGTTCATAGTTTTCAAAAACATAGTTAAAACCATACTCATTTAACAAATTTTTAACATTTGCAACCCAATTTTTCTTTCCATTTCTACAATCAATATAAGATATATTATAGATATTTTTAAGTATGATATTTTCAGATTTTAGCACTTTAAACCAATATTTAAACAGCATTAGCCTTGTCTTACATTAAGTATTTTCTTACAAAACTTAAGATGTATTCGTTCTATTTCTTTGGATTTAGTGAACCCCCATACCTCACTCGAATAATTTAGTATAGAACCAACAAATGAATCAAATAACTGACATAGAAGTTTTGGTTTAATTTAATTTTTCTGCATTTAATTAATAAAATATTCAAAGCTTTCAATGCCTTCCCTGACAATTGCTGTTGATTAAGTGCGAAACTACCAGTGTAATTAAAAACGGTTCCAAGATAATTAAAATCATCTACTACCTCTAATCTATTTCCATTATATATAAATATTTCATTTTGTAACACTTTCCCTTTTTTTCGAAACACCATTACCTTAGTTTTCATAATATTTACCTCCAAACTCCAAGTGTTACAATAACTATAGAGTAAATCAAGACTGCTATTCACTTCTTCTGGGACTTACCAAGAATTACCATATCATCAGCAAATAACAATAAAATCAATACTATGTCATCAAAATTAAGACCGGCATTAAAATCATTTTGGAGGAATAACTCCAAATCTTCAACAAACAAAGAAAAAAGTATTGGAGAAATTACCTCCCCTTGACGTAAACCGACAGCATATTCAAAAAAATCTGAGTACGAATTACATGATCTAACACAAGATTTTACCTTTTCATACATATCCTTGATTATTCTCAAAATTTTACCGTTAATCCCCACTTTATACATTTTCAGCCATAACGCATTTCTGTATATACAATCATATGCCATTTTCAAGTCTACAAATACACAGTACAATCTTTTATTATCATTTAAATATTTTTGAACTAAGTTTAAAAGCAGTCGACCGCTATACACCAGTCTCCAGTATTGATATAATTTATCCAGATGGTAGGGCCTACTTGTCACTTGTGCTTCAAATCAATCGTCAGCTTACGTCAAATATCTGCATCATTTTTATCTCATGAAACGTGAAGGAAGGAGAAGAAACAAAGCAGTCCCATCTCCGCTGCAATCACATCCATTGTCATTAAACTCTCCACTTCTGTTTATGCACGGCTTTCCATAGCACTGCCTGTCTATTTTTGATGATAATGTTTGCTAGCAACTATTTCAGCAGCATTTTGTTTTTTGTTGCTTCAATATCCATAAAACTTCAGGTGTCTTAGCACCACGCTTTCTCTTATTTGTATTGTCTGTATTTTAGCACTATGAAAATTGCGCTTGTTCTATTTCACACCGTTTCATCGGAAAATGAGACATCAGTTGGAGTTGACGAAAACAGTAATGCTATATACATGAAGTACGCGGCGCAGTGGCTATACAAGGCTGGTATTTGTACGTTTTTATTATATTTTCAAACTAATTTTGGGTAAAATAAAGTTAACAATTTCAAAGCCTATCTCAAAGATGACCTGCTGACAAACTTTTGGTACTGTAAACGTTTTACTTATCGTGAATTTGAATGAAAAATGACCAAAATGAATCACCTTGTATAACCACTGCGCCCCGCGCTACATGTATATAGCGATCATGTTGTAGTCGATTCCAACTGATATCTCATTTTCCCAACTGAACGGTGTGAATGTTGTCATTTTGAATTTGGAACTCATCTATTAGCTCGAGGTCTTGAATAAAAAGATATACAAAAAGACACCCCCCCCCCCCCAAAAAAAAATAAGGAGCTCAGACAGGCCAAATGCAGTTACTTTAGAATGAATCATCTTCACGGCAACTGGTTTTGGATGCTGTCCAGACAACTGTCTTTCTATTTATAGTAACTTAAGCAACATCAGCAAAACACAAACATCGCTACAGGCATTTAAATTTTTTGACTACATGTATGAATAACAAGAAATATATTTTAAAAAGATATTCGGCGTTGCTAAATAATTAACAATTGTAACATGTAAAACAGATAAAAACTATTATAATTATAAAGTTGGAAACGTTAGCAAAAAATGTTTATAATGTTTATAAATACCAAGATAAACGGGGGTATTATGAAGACTATATAACAAAAAAAAAAAACAAAAAAAAAAAAATGGCTAATCTACCAAGTTCCACTAAATATTATGCAATTGCTGAATTTTTAAAGTAAAGACAATTCATATATAACCAAGCGAAACCGAAAGATCCTAAATCACGTATAACCAATTATTGTTTCCAAGTCCGCACAATTAACTGCACAACTTATCTGCAGTAGTTACCTCCCCTGAAGGCAGAATCCACATTGTGGTCTAAAAATAGAAAAAAAAGCATGCTTCTTATTCAGTTGTTTTAAATCATATTGCTAAAGTAGCATTCCTAAATTGATATGGAAGTGTTACATTTTCATAATGTGCTGCCTTTCATGTTTAAACTGAAAAAGAAACCTGTTATATCAAGTAGAAAGATACATACAACCTGAAACTCCCATTTTAAATTGGAACATCCTAAATATCCTAAAAGTGAATTATACAAGCCAATGATAGCATTGCACTTACTCTGGCTTCATTTGCATACCTACATTTGATTGGTTATGGAAGTAGGTCAAAATCAATATCACACAGCTACGCCGAAAAATTGCATATACCATTCAAACAAATGATAAATAAACATAATCTTGACAATGACGATGATACTAGAAAGGAAAATAACATCACAGGCATCATCTATAGTGAATAATTTCATTTGATATAGTTATCATGCAAAATAAAGTGAACTACTTTGGATTAATAACAAGCCATGGAGTTTCTAATGCGTAGCGCAACATTTTTTTTCATGTATGTACATTGGATTGCTGTTCTGTTTCATAACTAGCACGGATATTTTGTTAACGCTTAAAATGGATGTTTCCAGCGCAAAATAATTGTTTAAGAAAAACAACATATTAACAAAATATAACACATCAATATAACCAGTATAGCGAGACCAGCATTCACCCATCCAAGCATTGAACTTACCCAGTGTTGCTTAACTAAGCATGTCAGGAATAACAAATAACCACATCGCACAAAAGCTAGCTCAACTGCTCGTCCTTTACCACGCATTACACTTCTCCCCCTTTTCTCTTTTGGAGTTGGGTCCATCTCACACCCGTGACCCTGCAGCCTGGTTATACAAACCATCTGGCCCGTCACGTGACCGGCAAGTATCATGATAATCTTTTACGATTAAAGCATTTACGTTACATATTCCACTCATATTCGTTAGCTCAGAATCGAATTGCACGGACAGGCTATTGTGCGCGGAGTAGTAGATTTAAATCAGCTGCGGTAATTATGCAAATCAACATTGTTTTTTTGATTTCCAACAACATGAGACTTCGGTTTCGCCGACAGTTTAGAAAACAATAATTTATATTTGATGATATTACACACTTTTTACACTATTATATTTTCAAATATTATTTTTTTAATTCTTATCTATACGTAAATCACATGCGCTATCATTTTGAATTCTCAGTACATTGTACTTGATTCTAAGAATGGAAACATGAATGAATGATCAGCTCTGGAATTGCGTTCTATGAACCAGGGACACACTAGCCATATTTGTGTCTTTCATCAGGGATTATATTCTTGTCAACATGAGACAAACAGAATGTTGCCTCATTACGATACCGAGACATAAACAGGTGATATTATACCACACCCAGATATACGTTAAGTCTTACATGATGAGCGTAAAACAAGGGAAATATACCGGCACCATTTTAATGACTCTTGCATTTCGCGGCCGGGGATTTTCTTAATACTTGGATAACGGGATCGCTAAATATTGTTCAGAATACTGTAATATGACTTTAAATTGGTTATGCTGAATGTCAGTAGGTCTATTTTTTTTATTGTAAACATGAGTTTCTGTCACTTAACTGATACGTAAGAGGTATATGTTTCGAAAAACACACGTTCCGCATAATAAATATTGTGCACATTTTAAGGTACTAAATGTTAAATCCGCCGACCCCCCCCCCCCTCTGTCTCTGTCTCTCTCTCTCTCTATATATATATAAGCGTTACACAAGAGTCAGGCGTACATCTGGTGATATATTTGTCGAAGAAATTAGTGTAAAAGACTGAAGAAAAACCGTATTGAAAAAGTGAGCCCTTGAGGATAACAACCTTTGCCGATCTTGACATCGAAGACAATGAAATTTTACACGATTCATATAGTCAGCCTTATATTGAGATCGAACGATAATTCAGTATGTTATACTTGTATATGAGATTCATATTGCGAGATGTGTGCAAAATATCAGATCCTTTATAGATAATTACATGCGTAGAAAGTACATGACAGTGGATCCGAATGTTGCCGGTTCAAGTCACAGTGACTAGACAGATTTTTCATGGTTCGTTTAGGAATTGAAATATCGTGTTTCCATATCGATGTAAAACGAATAAGCTGAAACTAATTAACAGACAAAAACGATATACTTGTATATACAGTGGTCACGCGATTCCTTGAGGTCGGACGGGATCTGCTAAAAAACTCGAAGAATCGCCAAATTAATGATTATAGAGAAAAGGAGCAACACACAAACAAAATCGGCTCTTTTAATGACAAATGATTAATCATGCAGACCCGTCACAGTTTGTTACATGATCAGTAGGTATTAAAATACTTTCTACATGGCCGTGTTGATATAACATTTTATATTTTTTGTGCGCATGCGTGTAAAAATGGTGGTTGTAAAAATATGAGCAGTGGAAAATATTTTTGAAAATCAAATAAATATTGGATTAAATCGGATTTTCTTGAACATTTTATGTGAAGGAACATTCTCAAGTGTTGTGGATGACAAAAAAACGGAAAAAATCAAATAATTCGCCCGGAGAACCTCAAAAACAAACAACAAATAAACGGCGGGAAAAAAAACAAAAGAAACAAAGACAACAAATGAACTCCGGGGGTAGCGCTAGCGCTAGCAGTGATCCACCTGGATCAGTAAATCAGGTATCTATACCAAATACTCCACATACGCCAAAGTATGGTAGTAACAACGGATTCATGTTGCCACAAAACTTTAATGCACCAACTACTCCATTTCCAGTTTGGGGCCCGGTATCACCTGGGTTTGCATCAAATTTTCAAACAACACCCCACCCTGCCCCCCTACCCCAAGATGTGTTGGATACGCTTACGAAGATAATACACAGGTTAGACAGTATGGACACGAAATTATCAAAACTTTCTTCTATAGAAACTTCTGTGAAAACACTGAGTAACCGCGTGGAAAACATGGACAAAAAGATCAATGATCTTGAGGTGAAAATCAAGGACATTGAGCACAGTCGAGACTTTGACGCAGAAACGCTAGGGAACATAAACAAACAACAAAAAGAATTGGATTCCCTACTGCAAAAAATGAAAAAATGTGAAAATGAACAAAAAGCTACAGAAAATGAGCTAAAAGCTGAAATAAGAGATCTACGATGTCGGAGTATGCGTGATAATCTGCTTTTCCACAAAATACCCGAAGAAAGAGATGAAAACTGTGATCATAAAATTTTAAAATTCATCGAAGAGAAGCTTAAAATTGAAGACACGACCAATATACGTCTACAAAGAGTTCATCGTATTGGCCCGTACAGAGCAGGGAAAACCCGACCAATCGTGGCGAAATTCGCAGATTTTCCTGATCGCGAGAGGGTTCGGAAAGCAGCCAAAGAATTGAAGGGTACACAATTTGGTATCTCGGAACAATTCCCCAAAGAAGTTGTGGAAGAAAGGAGGAGACTCGTCCATATCATGTTGAAGGCCCGTCAAGACGGAAAGGAAGCGTACATTAAAGTGGATAAACTCTACATCAACAACCAGCTCTACCGAGGATCCCATTAGGATAAAAGTGAGAATGTGATAAAATTTATCTCATGGAACGTTGAAGGTTTAACCGCAGAGAAAAAATCATCAAGTGACTTTATAGACTTATTAAGTGAGTATGATATTATATGCATTAGTGAATCATGGACAAACAAAAACTCTAATATTGATTTAAAAGGATACTCAAATCCTATCCATTCCTACAGAAAGTTAAAAAATCGCCGTGCAAAACGGTGCAGCGGTGGTATTATTATGTATATTAAAGATAATTTAAGAAAAGGTATTAAACTTATCAAAAATTCAAACGATAGTATAATTTGGGTAAAATTAGATAAACAGTTTTTCAATATAAAAGAGGACACGTTCCTTTGTTTTACATATATACCCCCAGAAACCTCTCCTGTCCATATTTTAAATGATATTGATATTTTTACTGAATTAGAGAACGATGTCATTTCTTTTAGTCAAAGAGGCAATATATTCTTAACTGGAGATCTAAATAGTAGAGTAGGGCAAAAATGTGATTACATACAATACGATAGTAATGTTTTGACAGATAACGTCACTCCCATTGAGCTAGTAGTTCCTCGCGTCTCGCGAGACTGTAGGACCAATCGTTTTGGAGATAGACTTATCGATCTTTGCAAAGCAACCAATCTACGACTAGTGAACGGTCGTTGGTTTGGTGACCGTGGGAATTTCACGTGTGTGACCCACAACGGCGCTAGAGTAGTGGACTATTTGATCACACATCCCGAGAATTTTGGGGCGATAGCAAGTTTTGAAGTACGGGAGTTCAATACACATTCAAATCATGCTCCAATATCTTTTAATATAAAAATAAATACTATTATAAAAGCAAAGGAAATATGTAAAAATACATTTTACAAATGGGACCCAAATTATAGTGAGTCATTTATGTCCGATGTAGGATCAAATATTCATTCGTTATTACAAGATTTGAACGAGGAAATTGCAGGGGAAGGAAATGTAAATGAACTAACATCTATTTTTACAGATTTCTTGCATAAGCATGGTCAAAAGTATTTTGAAAAGACATCAAAGACACACATTACTACCCCAAAACACCAAAATGAATGGTATAATTTCGAGTGTAAACAAAAATATGAAATCTATAAGAAGGCGGTCGAACGATTTAACTGTTCACTGTCAGAAACTGATAGGATAATCTTATTTCAGGCAAAAAAGGATTATAAATACCAATGTCGAAAGTCAAAAAATGCTTATAATTACGCACGAAGCAAAAAGATGAATGAACTAAGAAAAAAGTCTCCGAAAGAATTTTGGAAAATATTCAAACCATTTAAGTCAAAGAATGTAGGAGACTCGATATCAAATGAAGAATTTCGGGAATACTTTAGTAAACTTATGTCAACGGAATACACTTGTCATGATGAAATATTTAATGAATTTATGAAAGATTTCGACTCTATACCAGAGCATTCAGGTAAATTTGAAACACTAGATCAACCAATTACGGATGATGAAATCATAAAAGCAATAAAGAAACTGGGAGACAATAAAACACCCTCTTGTGATAATATATTGTATGAATATTTTAAGGTAACAATGCCAGTCATTATAACCCCTCTTAATATATTTTTTAATCATATATTGAGTACTCGGGTATTTCCTCGAGATTGGGCAACTGGTTTAATTATCCCAATATATAAAAAGGGTGACCAAACGGATACGAATAACTATAGAGGAATTATCCTAACGAGCTGTTTTGCAAAGTTGTTTACCGGTATATTAAACGATAGACTAAAAATATGGGCTGATGAAAATGATATATTATCGGATGCCCAGTTTGGCTTTAAAAATAAATATAGCACTGTCGATCCTATATTCATTCTTTATTCTTTAATTCAAAGACAGTTTGCAAATAAAAAGAAACTATATTGTTGTTTTATTGATTATAAGAAAGCATATGACTGTATTAATAGGAGTAGACTTTGGTATAAGCTGATTAAACAAGGGGTTGATGGGAAATTGTTGTCTGTTTTAAGATCAATGTACAATGAAGTTAAATTGTGTGTCAAACATTTAGGATCAGTGTCGGATTATTTTACAAGCAACATTGGTTTGTTTCAGGGAGAAATTACATCCCCCATTTGTTTTTCTCTATTCCTAAACGATATAGAGTTACATTTACATGAAAATATTGATGCTGGTTTATCAATAGATCAACTGTCCATTTATCTGTTGCTATTTGCAGATGACGCAGTTATTATATCAGAGACAGCTACAGGACTACAAGATTCGTTAAATAGCTTATATACATACTGCAATAAATGGGATCTTACTGTGAATATTGATAAAACGAAGATTCTTGTTTTTGGAAAGGAGGACATTTAGGAAAAAATGAGAAATGGTTTTACAATGATCAGGAACTAGAGATTGTTAGCGCATTTAATTATTTAGGTGTTGTATTCACAAGTGGAGGGTCATTCATGCAAGCCGCAAATACACTGGCAGGTAAAGGTTTAAGGTCACTTTACGCGCTGAAATCTTTAGTTAAAAACATGAAAGTTCCTGTAAACATCCTATTTAATTTATTTGATGCATATGTACTGTCCGTCATGAATTACGGGTCGGAGGTAATGGGTTTTATGAAATCAGAAGCAATTGAAAAAGTACATAAATTTTTTTGTAAATGGATATTAAATGTTAAGCAGACTACAAATACCCTATCTCTGTATAGTGAGTTAGGTAGATTTCCGTTGTATATCGAAAGATACATCAGACTTATTAAATACTTTTTAAAACTTAAAACTGAAAAGAGAGATAATTGCATATTAAGTACTATTATAAATGATCAAATATCGATGATATACCAAAATACAAAAATTGAAAACTGGGCTTCTAGAGTTAGGGATATTCTTCAGTCTACAGGGTTTAATGAGGTTTGGTTATATCCACAATCTGTTATTATAGGGGAATTTATCCCATTACTTAGACAACGTCTAAAAGATTTGTATATTAGAGACTGGAGAATAGGGATAGAATCATGTTCTTCCCTTAACATCTATAGAGAAATAAAATTAACTTTCGATCAATCATCTTATATCAGTATTTTAGATAACCAAAAATACAGAAATATTCTTGCAAAAATAAGATTATCTTCGCATAAATTAAATATAGAAATTGGTCGCCATAACAATATACCAAGAAATGACAGGAAATGCCTCTTATGTGATCTAAATGATATTGAGGACGAATTTCATTTTATACTCAAATGTCCTGTATACGCAAATCTAAGAAAACAATATATTTCTAAATATTTCTATAACCATACTAGTGTACAAAAATATATATCTTTGATACAAAGCTGTAATAAATCAACATTAAATAAATTAGCTGTTTATTGTATTAGGCATTTAATCTGAGAGATTCACTTGTGTGACCTTTTTTTTTATATTATTTAATATGTTTAAATTATTTAATCTATGTGTCTTTTTTTTTTTTTGTTGTTGTTGTTTTTTTTTTTTTTTCTTTTGATGCTACAATTGTAACCTTAATTCTTGTAATGGATTTTTACATGCCATGTGTACTTTGATAAACAACTATATGTTTATAATGACAATAAGCTTGTAATGCTTCAGTCATCAATAAAATTTCTGTTCTGTTCAAAAAAAAAAAAAAAAAAAAAATGTACTCTCATGAAAACCATCTTGCCCAAGGTGTTAATTACAGGGACAGGTAGTATGGTTGTCAAGAATATCGACTTCGAGGAATCGCATAGAAATCATATAGGTTATACTATCTAGGGACCAAGGACGGAGCTCGAGGAATCCAAAATCGCATGTTTGAAGAATCGCCCATAAATTTATATAGAATAAGAAGGGCTAAATCAAGGGACCGGGCTTGTAGCTCGAGTCATCGCCGGTATTCAATGAATCGCCACATTGAGGAATCGCGTGACCACTGTATCACCATTAAAATCAAACGTGTCAGAGGATAATTATGCCCTTTCACATTTGGTAACCATAGTTTTATATAAAACCTAATCTCATTAAAACCACATCCTAATTGACGCTCGCTAGGCAGGATCTGATGACATCGCATTAAATGTCGACTCAAATTGAGTTTTGATCAGCCAATCAAATAGTCGGTTTCAAAGTTCCTGCGTACAAGTACGTTCTCGCAATCGGAAATAAATTCGTAGCCTAAAGTATCGGGAAAAAACCCGATAAAAACAACAAAAACAACAACAACAACAACAACTTAAGTATTTTAGTTACAATATCGGTTTTGCCAAAATATTTGATTATCAATCGGTTTGAATTACAGAAACTAATAATTCATGTACGTGGTGTGATATATATGATATTCTTTTGGTCATGTTTCAAGGCATGGTTTCGTGGCCCCGATTTTAAGCCCATATGACGTGGTTCCCATTACATTCTAGATAAGAATGAGAAATCAAACATGGATCGTTGTAGTAAGGTTTAGAAAGCACTAAATATAACTTAATTCTGTATTAACATGAGTAAACGGCCATGTTCTGGAAAGTAGCGAAAGCGCATCATGTTGATTAACGTATTTGTCAAAACGTACTGGAAGAATTCTTTTGTAATCAAATTTGTTCTTTTTTGAAATCGCAAATATGTTTATTAGCTTAAGTACAGACACAGATATTGCATGGTTTCACAGAGGCAGTCTTAGAGCTGGTGATACAACGTGTATTAGCAAACTTCCTTTTCTAAGTCCCGTTGTTTTTTCAGCATAAGGAACTTTAAGGAAGAAACGTTAACCTTGTTTTGATAAAGGATTAAAAAGAAAGAATCCTGGTGTGACAAAATCTCCGTAGGGAAGTGCAATATGCTTAAATGTTACAACTTGAGGAAATCATTGATCTAAAATAAAATCATTATAATTGTTAAGCTGCGTATGTATAGGAATACTTATGATTTACACGTGAATAGGAAAGTAAGTTTGGTAGAATTAACACGGTAAAGTTCAGAACATACATTTTGGTCTTCTCTGATCACTGACGATCAGTAGAAATTTAAACAAGAAATATCTTTAAAAAAGATATTCGGCGTAGGATGAAAGAAAAACGAGATTTCCAGTCTTCTAGAACATTCCGAGGAAAAGCGCGCGAAAGACCGACGCACAACAAATTTAGTACGCTCTAGAAATAGTTCAGTATTTTTTCTATGAAATATACTTATTTATAGACGGTAATACAAAAAATTATATCTGTAAATAGGCTTGTTTGATATTTGTTCATATCATTATTGCATATGACAATTATGATATAAAAGCGTTATTAGTTGTTTTGGTTTTGACGAATTAATTTTCAATGAGAGCATCTCGGCAGGCTGGAAGAATTCAATATACATAATTAATGGAAATAAATAGTAATTAAGGGTTTCATGTCATAACACGGTGGATTCTTTTTTGTTGTTTAAATCATTTTCACAAAGTAGCATTCCTCAATTGATGGAAAAGGATTGTATTTAACTTACTGAAATCACTTTCATGTTTACATCAAAAAGAAAAGTAATAACACCAAGCTGAATGATATATACAAGCTGCACCCCTTATTTACAGTAATTTTATAGTCCATAACGATGCGTTAACCAATAACAGGAGTCCTTTTATTCAGCTTAGAATTATTTACCGCTGTTAGCGTACATTTGATTGGTTTAAGATGCGAGTTGAAATCGAAATTATACAGCTACGCCGAAAAAAGTCTACTCTCACTCGTTAACATTGGTGAAGTATTTGTTTCGTGACAAATAAACTCGTCAAGTGAAGGTCACATTACACTGATAAATGTTATTATTGTAAATACAACTTCGGCGAAATTGGATAAATATAGACTACCGGTGCTTGCTGTGCCACGTGACACGTTCCACAATATGGCGTCTTAAACAGAGCATGCGCGAAAAGTGAATGTGATCAGCCAATTTGCGTCAATAAAAATAGAAAATTAAATATAGGTTTTATAAATATAAACATAGTTAACTTTCAATACCATCTGTGGGGGTTATTGCCTGTGACGGGGAAACCGCCCATTTTTTAACAATCACGGAATGGTTGCATTGGGTGACCATGCGCCTGTAAATGGGTATTGATAGACGCAATACACCGAGTGTACAAGCTGCTTTAAATCAAATTAATGCATATAGATATATTGATTGTCTTTATCTTAATCATATACCTACACCAGCAGATTTGAGATACGACTGTTTTAAAGTTAACTGTTAACATTTGCCTGTTACGTGAAAGTTATTTTTTAAAGTGAATTATATTGCATAGCCAATGAAACTATAAGGAACAGAACTATATTAGCTGTGTCTATCGTTCTAATCTTAAATGTAATGTATTTGTATTTATATGTATGTCAAACTTTATTGAATAAATATGTTTAATATAATAAAAGAGTATCGTATCTTGTAAATTCATTTAAATATTTTATAATGGTGACATGTGTTCTACATAAAATCATTCAAAAGATGTCAAGTATCACTAAGCAAGAAGCAAGGTTGTTGGGAATAAGGCCTGCTTACACTTGGGTGATCTTTTTATTTCCTTTTCCCCCTCTCATTTATTTGATAATACCATTTCAATAACATTAACTGTTTGATATATGTTGTGACATTTTGTAAAATGATTATTTTTCCAGTTTTATTATTTTATTGAAATGACTTTGGAAAAAAAAGTCATTTTTTCTCAATATGTGTGCAATAAAGAAATATAAAGTAATTCAAAATACAGCAGTCATATCCAATATGGTTTATTCTTTAATTGTTTAGTTCAATAGAACTGCTAATAATTAATATAAAACAATGCAATCCACACTGGGACTTGAGAATGCTGTCAAAAGATATGAAATGTTCGGAAAGTCACACATCGGAATTTCGGACATACAGGGCAGATACAGGAAAATTGTTATTAGTCTCCACCGGTGAAACCGGTTGGGGACTATAGGTTTGCGGGCGTCCGTCCGTCCGTCCGTCCCGCTTTTGTGTCCGCTCCATAACTTGGGCAGAAGTATTCCTCATAGCCTATTCCTCATGCCGCGCGCATCAGC
>CM037787.1:20245643-20295643 GCA_021229015.1 Solen grandis | reverse complement strand
TGATCCCATACAGTATACTGGACACTGCCAGCTTGAAATGGTCAAGCTGATTTGCAGGAAGGTCAGCAACACACACAGGTAGATTGTTCCAAAGTGTGATACTGTGGGGAAAGCAAGACCATTTGTGGTAATCAGATAAAACTTGTATCTGTAAGAAACTTTGAGGGTTCATGTGTCTAGTGAGTCTGGTAGATCTCTGTATATAGGGTGGAATATTAATTGCTACTATATTATAGTCTGAAGTTATTTCTGCGATTTCTAAGGACGTCTTATTGTTCAATGCGATGTTCTAAGGACGACTTAATTGTCTGATATTACTTTTGCCTTCGTTTATATATACTTAATGTCGTCTGAATGTGTGTGTGGGGGGGGTGTCGCATGCGTACGTGATTGATGACGATGAGCTGTTTATTCTTAAGTCAAACAATAAAGATTCTGTTCTGTTCTGATATTCCTTGAAAAGCAAATCATTGCAAATGTCGGAAACCTTAATTTTGAGGCAAACATAGGTAGAGAGGTAAATGTGACCAACGCTTTGTCTGCTATGATTAGCAGGGCATATTGGCATCTTGAAATGAACTTGTTTTTAAACACAATACGAACGATTAGTCAGAACTCATAGTGTCCTTTTAAATCCCCATATGGTACCATAGAGACTAAAAGACATTTGTCCAAGTGAGAGTTACTAAAACCTACCACTCGTTGAAGATCTCAGTTGCCCCCAAATAGGTAGGGAAAATACAAACTCTAGCTCATAGGAGTATAAGAGGAGCCAAGCTTGACATATAATATAATTCCTGGTTATTGTGATCCAGAAGCATGTAACTTTTAACATTACGTAAAATGCAAAATATTAGAGGAATTTCATTGAAATTATCCACACGACAGAGTAAAACTTCGAATTAACTGTTCGACCTTGACATCAACAAAAGTATGGAAAAAAATGCACACAAAAACAGACTAGATCGATACAAGAGGAATCAGGACAAACTATATGACAGCTACAAGGCAATAATCAGAACTAGTGAAAATATTACAGACCGGGATAACGAGGGCACTTAGATGTTGAAGAAAAAAGGAAACATACATTTTATACCAAGGAGCCGTACCGGAAACTAATCTAAGTGACGCTATGTAAGTTATATCTCATTTTACAGGCTAGATGCACACAAAAGGAAACTTGTTCCCATCCGTTGTCTGTCTAGCTATCCAAATCACAAATAAAACCAGCCCAAATGATAGAATATTTAGTACGTATAATTTGTAACAGAGAGGCCTTGAAATCTATCCCCGAAAGCGACACACTAATTAAGGTCTTTAAAAATGGGCAATTTCTCCACATGGCTAGATTATTTTCGATGAGATGTTAAACCAAATTCAAGTTCAATTGTTTATTGACAAAAAAGTGTATTGTCAAACAGTAAGAAATAATAGGTATGAAAGAAATAAGTAAAACCAACCAGTTGGCCAACCAACCTCTGCTTCAAAGTCATAACCATTGTAACAAATACCAACTTTTTCGTTTACCCTTATTCCTTTACTATCGTTCATTTTCTGATGATAAGTTTAGTTACTATATCAAACTAATGGAATTATCTTTATTTGTCACTTTGTTGTCTTCGTTCGATGACAGCGGATAAAGAAAAAAGAACAATGTGAATGGCAAGCATCGTGCTTGCCATTTGCTAAATTGAATGTGATTACTTTTTGATTAGAAAGAAGTCTACTAAGCATACTGCGTTCACTGAAATTAGTTTTTACACATATTTGGCCACGTATGTGATGTGATTGTAAGATTGCGAACAATGCGTTTTAAAGAAGCGAAGCATGTTTTGAAATTACGTTAGCTATTCACTGTGACGTATGTAATTAAAGCATCATGTATTTCGACTGCCTGCATGGAGTAACGCAGATATCTAAATGACATGCTCATATGATTCAATTTGCTGATGAAGTTAAAATGCAATAATTTGATATATTAAAGCAAACAGTATTGCATGAGCCATGCAGACCTTTAGATGAATTCAAATCAAACCATCATACGACTATTTGAAATAATTACTCTCTCACCATATTAACAACTTGTATATCAAACTGTTAAAGCACAATCATAAAGAGTATAATAAGTCGTGAGCAATGTCTGACATGGCGTATACACAAAACAAGCATCCCCTGAGTCATTAATTCGACGTTTATACAAAAATATAATCGACCCGAATGCGATAAATGAGCGATTGTGAAGGCATGGTGACGCCACAAACTCCACGCAATAGTTACCTCCCCTTATAGTTGTAGATAACTACTGCCACCACAAGTAAAAATTAACAGAATTTAGCTAATTTTTTCTATTTTCAAAAAAAAAATTACTGCGAGCGTCATTTCCCTAAGTATGTTTTCTTTGATAAACACCAAATATCGCCTCGTGGTTAAAAAAAATCATTTTAAAAAATGTTTGTTGTTGTGACAGCAGACGTAGACGCCATTTTGTTATTTTACCAACATCACATTTGTGACACCTTGCTTGCAAGGGAGATCACTGTGTGGAGTTTGGGTGACGCCACTGTTGTAAGCCCAGATAACGATTACGGCCAATTTATGATCTCCCCAACCGGTAACCAGAACAGAACTTTATTTCTTCCAAGCACAGTATTGTACAATATGGAGTATTTTCATGCATAGATGTAAATGAAATACAACAATTCCGGTTGACATTCAGTTAAATTTAGACAAATAAGGACATTGGGGTAATAGAAAGAATCAGGAATTGGTATAAAATCAGGGGGTGGGGGGACCTCGTGTTTGAACGACTGTGATGACAACGTAGATAAAATTGGCAAGCTACCTTACACTGCACATTATTTTGACATTGGGTCAAGCAGTCCTGGGCGCAAAGCACAGAGATTTATATAGATAATTTAAATATGAGTCTGAACCGGGGATCAAAGTCATGGCCATCTGGGTACGGTGCAGGTACTGTAACCACTCAAACAACTTCTAATCTGACAGAATGATAATATAATATACCTAATACGATATATCATAGATTGACTGTCGGAAACAACAATCACTTGTAACCATGACATTCATTTTGAGAACAAAATGTTTCTAGGAACATTTTGTGAAACGATTTAGATGGTTATATTATGCTTGGTTCCTGGAGTCTGGTGTCTAGAGAACCCCATGAAATCATCTGGCGTAGGTGTTGATGAAACCGTTATCTACCCTCTCAGCGCATCAGTTTGGCGAAAAAGTGTTAAACATGGTGTAATATGTTTAAACAATACTGTGATACTTGGGGATTGGAAGTGAATGTTACTTAAACTAGACGTTAAACCCAACAAACAAACAACTATCCTTGATATTTGCTTTTTAAATCTCTCAATTTGAAGCAAATATCAAAGCCATATAAATTGTCCAAAACTGCATATGAGTTCAAATACCGACACCAACATAATCTATTTCTAAGCCGAATGGGATACGCTCTACTAGAATAACCAATGAACATCACATGATAAAAACAACAACAGTATCAAGAGAAGCTTAACAGACAGTGGGAATAAAGTAATCATAATGTCCGTTTTTTTAATTATGATAACTATGACTAATTTCCATATTTTCATTTTATAGTTTACTGTGTTTCAAAGGTTAAAATGTATGGTTTATTGCCTGTCTCCAATTGATCATTTATGAATGCTTCTTTTTGTAATGAGCATTAGAACAGCGTCAATTCTTAAATGTTCGAGAAGGTGAGAATAAAAGAGAAATAACATCTATTTTTTTATCTGTTAAACTTTATTTATTTTACATCGATTATGAAACAAGTTCTTACAACTTGAATAAATCATTCTCGATAGCTCGGATGACGGCGTATGTGGTTATTATTGTAGGAGGAAGCCGGAGAACCCGGTGGAAAACCCACGTGTCTTGATGGGCCACCACCGTACCCTCTCACGTACTTCACGCGGGATCGAACCCGTGGCGCATTGGTGAGAAGCGAAGTGCGTTACCACAATGCTATCCAGGCACCTAAAGAGAAAATAACAATTGCTATACTTCTAACACCAAAGTATAGGAATAATAAGAGGTATGATATCAAACTATGACAATTTTAACTTCCATTCACCTGAAAACTTTTGAATGTTAATGTATGCTTATCTCTGAATTTAGCTTTTTATTTCAGTATATCTGTTTTCTCGTAATCACAAATATAAAATTTCTTTTTATCAAATTCGCCTATAAATTACACAGCTACAACTCGATCAAACATTTTACATTATACTAAATCAAAACAAAATTTAAAATGCTTTTGTTAAAGCATGTTTTTAAAATGATTTATGATTGCATACATCTATATGAAATGACACTTGCTCTATCAATGACTTCATTCGGTCACGTGACCCTAAAATGTATAAACTGCCTAGCAGCTTAGAAAATCGGCATTTAACATACTGAAATTATCTTATGTGTGTATAATTATCTCATGAAAACGGACGAGATAGGAAAGTTGTTTTTTCTTTTTTTTTAGTTAGATGTTTTTGTGGTTCACCTTTAATTAAAGTGAACGTCTATCACTTTGGTTTTGAGAGGAGATATCTATAAAGTGGAGGATTTAGTTTAGAATACAGATAATAGGTAATACTTAGGAAATATAAATATGTTATACGAGTCGTATGTTTTACCCAAACATTTACATTGTGGTGGGTATGGTGGGTGGGGTATGGGCCCCACTTCAAATCATATGTGGTCCTTCCGGTACTACAAATGTTGCTGTAATGCAACCCAATTGAAAACAACGCGGGGTAAGAATTTGAAATTTTCAGAAATAAGACCACCAGAGAGTTCAAAAGATATGTTAAGACGATTGAAAATTCAAAGAAATAGCATATAAAACCTAACTTTCGCTAGGAGAGAGAAAGAGAGAGGGATAGAAAGAGAGATTTGTATTATCATTAGTCATTGATACGTTATGAACAGAAGTTAACACATCACATTCGATTCAATCTCCAAAAATAACTTTTTTCTGGACGGTATTCAGTACCGTATTTAGTATGTACAATTAAAATGGGTTTTCACTTCCGTTGGCGCAAATTGGTATTACAGTCGAATGTAAAGCTGCGATTGTAATAGTTTTCAGTCACTATATTTTTCTGAGATTGTTTGGGGGTATCAAATACGTGATTGATCATATTTAATAAGTTATTAGTCAGTAGATGGTTGTATTTTAATGATGTTTATACATGTAGGTCATGACCTACTTATCGCTACACGTGTAGCACATTTCATGTCTTCTCTATTGAGCTTGAAATTATACATGGTTAATTAATACATTATAAGTAATGTTTGAGGTTTATCTTATGAATATGCTACCGTAATATGAAGAACGTTTGGTGTAGTTAATGCAGTAAATTAATGAAATGTGAACTGTCGAACTGTGTAGTCTATAAATAACCTTATTTGCTCTATTGGCTTACGGTGGTGGAACAATGCCGCTCAATTGTTTTCCCTGCAAGGTGTCGCGGGTTTTATTCCAGCTTGGGCCCCCTTTTTTTCCGGAAGTTCTTAGGTTATATATAGGAGGCCTATGGTTTAAATACTAGTTTTTATACATTTATTATGTTGCGATGTATTTGCTTCCTTTTTTATCTAATTCATAGACCACAATCAACAAGAAATAGAATAGAAATTTCTATATATAAATAATATATACAGAGATCAAATTTATTTATCTTTTTTTCGACTAATGGTCCCGTGCATAGACAGGTTAGATTATAAGGTCAAAACTGTAGAAAGGGGAAAGAGAGGGGACACTATATTTAAGCTGCCCATTATACATTTTGTTTTAATCGTTTCTTGTTTAAATTTGAAACCACAACGCTTGGATTGTTCTGAGGTTCTGTTTAAGGCCTGAAGACCCGTGTTACGTAAGAAATACATAATAAATATATAGATAAATAAATAGATAAAATAAATGAATAAAAACAAAAAATACATATATTTAGATATTACGTCGGTAAACGTTAACATGCGTCCATGTTTGTGTCTGTGTATTTGTATGGACATATACATACATGTATGATAGTTTTGTTTACTGGTTTATCTGTATGTAGATTTTGTTTGATTGTTTTTACATAGATATTTTGGATATGTATGACATGTTTATAATATAAAAATAGATTATGCGATGTAAAAACAACAAAAAATGAACGTTATGATACTGTTTTTGATAGTTCACTTACAGCACTAACAATTAAAAAATTTTTAAAAATTAAAATTACGGTTGATAAGTGTGGTGCAATGTAATATCTACTTAAAACAGTTAAAATGGAAACAGAAATAATTTCATTAAATGTTAGAGGTTTAGGCAATAGCAAAAAAAGAAAACAAATATTTGAATGGCTTAAAAGTAATAAATACGACATTATCTTATTGCAAGAAGTACATTATGACATTAACGTTGCATTAAAATGGAAAGAAGAATGGGATGGACCTTGTTTCTTTAGTGGTAAAAGTACTCAAAAAGAAGGTGTTGCTATACTTATTAACTCTAAAAGCAATATTATAATTACAAATAATGATGAATTATGTATAGGAAGACTGTTAAAATTAGATATTATTCTAAATGAAAAAGAATTATCATTAATCAATATATATGGACCTAACAATGATGACCAAACACTATTTAATACTCTTGAGCGTACACTTTTAGAAAATAATGAATTAACATTTATTGTTGGAGGAGATTTTAATACAATACTAGACAGTAAACTTGATAAAAAAAAATGGGAGAATAGACTCTCATAAAAAATGCCAAAGTAAAATAAACTCTATACACAAATCTTGTAGATATCTGGAGATTACAACATCCAAATAAAAAGCAATTTACTTGGCATTCTTGTCAAAAACCTTTTATACATACACGTTTAGATTATTTTCTTTCCGACAAAAAAAAAAAAAAAAAAGGCCGGACGCTGATTAAATCAACAATAAATGAAACTGTTGAATTTAATAAAGTTGCAAACCCGAACATACTTTGGAAATCTAAAAGTAAACAGAAAAAGACTCATAAGAAAAACAAAAACTCAATTCCAAAAAAAAACGGAAACATACTACGAGCAAAGGTAATACACTTTGAACAGAATGAGAAAAATACAAAATACTTCAATATAAAAAAAAGAAAAAAAAATAATTTTCAAAAAGATATACACAAAAGATGAACACTTAGACGACGGCTACAAAAAATTGTTCTTTGAAAATCCAATAAAAATACTAAATGAAACGGAAAAACAAAGTTGCGAAGGTATTCTAACAAGTTACGAATGTGAAGGAGCTCTCAAAGAGATGAAAAATAATAAAAGCCCAGGCTCCGATGGCTTAACAGTTGAATTTTACAAAATATTCTGGCAAGACCTAAAATTATATTTAGTCGAATCCTTAAATTATTCTCTTAAGACAGGCAACCTAACAATGTTACAAAAACAAGGCATAATTTCATTAATACCAAAACCAAAAAAGATATTGAGAATTTCAAATTGGAGACCAATAATTAATTGACTACAAAATAGCAACAAAAGCAATTTCAAACCGATTAAAAAAAGTGCTTCCAATATTAATAGACAAAGAACAATCAGGTTTTGTAAAGGGAAGATATATTGGTGAAAATGCAAGACTAATTTTAGATACAATAGAATATTTAAACTCAAAAAATAAACCAGGCTTGCTATTTTTTGCTGACTTTCAAAAAGCTTTTGATAGTATCAGCCATTCTTTCATACATGATTGTTTAGCACATATGAATTTTGGACCCGACCTACGGAAGTGGATCTCAGTTTTTTACACTGACATCCAAAGTATAATAATCAATAACGGGCACCTATCTGAATCCTTTAACATAGAAAAAGGAGTGAGACAAGGATGTCCCTTATCATCTTTTATTTTTATTTTATGTATACAAACGCTGACAAATTATATAAATCATAACAAAGATAAAAGGAATAGTTATCAATAAAACGGAGATAAAACAGTGTTTCTTTGCTGATGATGCAACATTTTTCAACAGTGGTGACGAAACATCCTTTAAAAACTTAATACAAACATTAAACCATTTTTCAAAATGTTCCGGCCTTAATCTCAATATAAATAAACCATTATCCTACGAGTTGGATCTTTAAATAAAACTAACATCCAATTCTGTAAAACACAGCCTTTTGTCTGGACTTCAGAAAGTGCAACGGTTCTCGGTATAACCCTTTACATATTTTAAAAAACATTTAAAAAAAACATAAAAATAAGATAGAAAAATTAATGAGTTCAATAAGATATTAAAACAATGGGAACATAGGAAACTTACATTGATGGGAAAAGTCACGGTTATTAAAACATTTGCCCTGCCAAAACTGATATACCCACTATCAATTTTAAACAATCCAAATAAAACAACAATAAATAGTGTACAAACAACCATATTTAAATTCTTATGGGATGGAAAACCTGATAAAATAAAAAAACCCCTCAAGGTGGATTAAAACTTACAAATATAGAATCATTCATGTATTCTATGAAAGCTGGATGGGTAAAAAGATATATAGATAAACAAAATGTAAGTCCATGGAAAACATTTTTCAATATGAAACTTAAACAGTATGGCACTGATCTCATATTTAAATGTAATATTGATGAAAACATAATTTCTAAAATAGATAATAAAAAATCCTTCCTTTTCGATGTCTTACATGCATGGATAAAAATTCATACCCAGACAGATTTCTGCAAAAACCCAATAGGTAAAACAATTATATGGAATAACAAATTAATTAAAACCAATGGAGTGACATTTTTTTACAAAAAGTGGTATGAAAAAGGAATTCAATATTTCGAACATTTATATGACTATAGAAAAAATTCAATATACACTTTCGAACAACTTATAAATTTATATGAAATTGAAAAATCCGATTTTATTAAATATCTGACACTAAAAAAATCAATAACATCTGATATTAGAAATAAACTTCAAAATGAAGGAATTCTAAATTACACTAAAACAACTCTGATAGAAATTTCAAATATTAAACAAATAAATAAATATCTTTACAACATTATTTCAAATAGTCAAGAGTCCCCATCAAGTGAAAGAAAGTGGTTAAATGAACTCTGTCTAAATCCTCATAATTTCCCATGGAAACAGATATATAATAATATTTACAAGTCGACAATAGACACAACATTACGAAACTTCCAATACAAATTTCTGATGAGAATAATCCCTACAAACAAACTACTTTTCAAATTCAAATATGTATCTTCAAGCCTGTGTGATTTTTGTAATGAATCAATTGAGTCGATTGAACATTTATTCTGGGAATGTAATACTGTACAGCCTCTATGGAACTCATTAAATACTTTTATAAAATCAAAATCTATTGATATTGTTGTAAGAAAAAATGAAGCATTGTTAGGAATAACAACAAAAAGTATGAATTATAATGCTTGTAATACTCTTATAATAGTCATGAAATATTTTATATTTTATGCTAAAATTAATCAAATAAAACCATTTAAAATTTAAATGCGGTATATTAAAAAAAAAACACAGCCATGACCAACAAAAAAAAAAAAGTTAGATTTAATCAAAATGAATTGAAAAGTAGAAATATTTTAACCTTAAACATAACTTCTTTTTGAAACAAATATACAGAAAGATATGATAGATAGTTTTAGGGAGAATGCGTGATAGGAAAACATATGTTAATAGATCAAGAATTTTTTATTTTTTTTTGAGAAAACGAGATAGAGAGAGAGAGAGAAAGAGAGAGAGAAAGCATATTATTTAATTCCCAGCATAGTAAATGATAACTTATTCATATGTATATGTGCAGGTGAGTGTGTGTACGTATATGAAAATGTTTGTGTGTATGTATATGTATGTGTCTGGAAATAAATAAAAGAAAGAAAAAAAAAGAAATACATAATAAATATATAGATAAATAAATAGATAAAATAAATGAATAAAAACAAAAAAGACCGTGCTTAATTTGAACTGAACCAACTTTACATTGTTTGTATAATGTAGAAGATGTTTTGTCTATTGTTGTACATGTTATACAAATTATACATCATTGTAGACAGAATATGTTACTATTGCAGAAACAAGTTGAGAAACAGGTCGCTAGCTTGAAAGTCTAGGTCACAACATTCGATTGCCCTTTAAATAATGTGGCACAAGTCATCTTTGGGGCAATACTATGTGTCACGAGCAAACACTAGGTTGCTAGCTTCAAGGTCAATTTCACAGCCCTCGCTTGACCTTAATCTTGTCCGAACTTTGTTGTGAAGTGTTGTGTTCAAAAAGAACTAGTTACAAGTGATACTCATGACAAGACGATGTGTCTAGGTTGCTATCTTGTAGCCAAGGTCATAGCAGTCGGTTGACCTTAAAACCGTGTCTCGGCTCTTTGTTGTGAATGAACTTCTTAAAAAACTAAGTTGCTAGCTTCAAGGTCAATGTCACAGCATGTAGTTTGGTTTACAATCTGTACAAGCAGTCCTGTCCGGGCTGTATTTGTGTTGTATATTGTCATGTTTTAAATAACTTAGCACATATGGATCCAAGAGCAAGACAGTGTGCCGCAAACAAGTACAAGGTTGCTAGCTTGAAGGTTTAGGTCACCGCAATCATTTGACCCTATAATTGTGTCCGGTGTGTAACTTTTTGTATATTGTTGTGTTCTGAAATTACTTGGCACAAATGATTCCAAGGAAAAGAAGAATAAACGATATGTTGCAAACAAGAACCTGTCACTTGTTTCAAGATCAAAGTCACAGCAGTCGGTTGATCTTAAAATCATGTCCGGGCTACAACTTTGTTTTGCATGATCGAGTTTTTTAACAACTTGGCGCAAATTATCCCCAGGGCTAGGCAGTGTGTCACAAACAACAACAAGGTTATTAGCTCCAAGGTCAGGGTCACAGCAGTCAGTTGACCTTAAAATCAGTGTGAGCAATTGTGTCCGGGCTGTAACTTTTTTTTGTGTATGGTTTTGTGTAAGAATAACTTAGCATAAGTGATCCCTATGTCAAGATAATGTATCACTCGTGAGCAAGATCCAGCTGACTAGCTTGAAGGTCAAGGTCACAACACTCGGTTGACTTTAGAATATGCAAGTAATCGTGTCCCGGCTGTAACTTAACTATGCATTGTTGTGTTTTAAAATAATTTAGCAAAACTGATACCTAGGTCAAAACAATGTGTCGCGAGAAAGAACTAGGTCGCTAGCTTGAATGTCAAGGTCAGGATAACAGCCTTCAATTAATCTTCTTTCATATTTCCAATTTCTCATCATATTAACTGACAAAAACATTAATCTAATAAACCGCGCATCCGTGTCCCAAGAACACATTTCTAGTTGTTATTCGCGTGATGTGCTTATGACGTCGAAAGAAAAAAAAATAAACGACTACACAACCTATCACATCTTCACCGACAGCAATATCACGATGAACATGAGGCAGCTGAGTATGTCTGACAGATTTTCGTCCTTAGCTACAGACGACGTGAACCGCCCGCGTTTGATAACTATTGCATGTTGACATTTGACCGGAAGTGATATTTCATGATTTCTCCTTTGATTTCTTTTAAAACCTTCAAGCATCAGTATTGAAAATATAAAAGATTTTTTCCTTTTATTTTGGAAATTAAAATGTTAAAAATATGCACTCCGACTGCAAACGAATGCTTACAATATATGCCGGTCTATTGAACGGAAAACAGCGAAATGCACCAACATCGGCCGATGTATATATAATTGTAGTTCAAACCCTTAAATGAAAAAATGAAAAGGCAAAAGGAAAAATCTATTCCCCATGACAATCCTCTGCAGTATTGTTAGCATTAGTTTGTTATTGACTTTCACTGCAAGAAAAAATAATAAAGGCAGGGTGAGCTTCTTTTGTTTCCGTTTGACGGAATGTATGAGACGGTGTTTCTCACCATTACATATTATCTATTTAATGGGTATCAGTTATAGCTATAAGAATAAATATCGAAATGCATAAAAGTGCCAAATAATAAAACATAATTATATATATCAATTATTCATGCATTACGTCATACTATTGGTATCCTCTATGACCTTCTCTTGTCCGGATGCATTATCCGGGTAATTATTTTGAAATAAGTGAAATTTGAAATGCTTTAAAATAATTAAGATGATATATTTATTTTACAGAAAGCTGTTGAAAAAAAGCTGATAGCTTTCTTGACATCTTTATTTCCAACAGTTTTGACACCCGTGGAAATAGAAGGCAATAAATTTATCATGAATAGTATTAAAAGCAGTACATGTATACATATGATTATGGTAGTGTTTCTTCCTCTTTTGAAATCAATTTTCGAAAAAAAAAAAAGATTTTCAACAATCACTTTAGAAAATATTAGAATCTACATCCACTTCTTAATTTTGACGAAATCATTAAGCTGTATTTATGGTTAACTTGGCAATGCCTTTAACCTTTAACTTAAACGTTTAAAGTTTTCTTTGGATAAATACCATAGGGATATAAGGACGAACCTATTTACAGCGTTGTTTCCTGTCTTTTACTTTTTAAACAATTTTTAAAATGAAATTAATTGAAACCAGGTCACTTGTGTTGGGCAATTTTAATAATATTATTTAATTTCATAAAAAAATTACTGTACTTACATCAGTAACATGCACTGAAATTTTTCGTTTCGATTACCATGTCCATCATATTTAATGATATTATCAGCTCTGAATAAGACTAATAAGTCTATAAAAATACAATATCTAAGGAGAGACAGAGAGCAAGAGAAACTATCACGAAGGTTTGTGTTATAGCAACAACCATAAGATATAGTACGACACTATTTTAGGATCTGCAACGCTCTCCCGCAAGCGCTTTTGTCTTTGAAGAATGGAACGGATACTTGAAAAATTGCAATGTCTGCAAAATACAGAAGGCTTACAAGCCGCACAGTGATAAAGATATAGGCAAAGTCTTGCAAAGCCTAGGCCGTTATTTCTTAGAACACATTGCAATACAAGCAGTAGCCGCCTCGTTTGACAGCTGTTAACTCAGTCTCGATTTACGATGCGTGATACACTTGATAATTACGGCTTCATTCCCGACATCATATGAAATATATGTAAATACCAAGTTTACCAATTGTCTGTGCGATTAGCAAGTGATTAATAATTTTCCATTACTTTACTCAGACGAAAGTTTTACTGTCAACGCATTCAGAGGATTGTTGTTTTTTTTTTCTCTGCGACCAGAACCACACCCTGCTTGCCTGTTCAAGTGAACAACTTTGTTTCAGTATTTAGATAAGTTGCTTGATATATATGTAACGATTATATGTGCAAATAAATATTAAGTTTTGAGGGACTAAAGAACTGCTGAAGCTTCTGTACAGAGTATACGGAAACCAGAAGATCCACTTGGTCCCGTGTTCTCGAAAATAGAAATAGTACTTAAGTAAGATTTTCATACTTATACTCAAACCACGCCCATTAGTTTCAAAAGGGATTTGAGTATGATACTCCAATTTGAGCCTGAGATCGTACTTAAGTATTTTCGAGAACACGGGGCCTGTAGTCCTTTTATTTTGCTCACCTGAGCACAACGTGCTAGTGGTGAGCTATTGTGATCGCCTTTTGTCCGTCGTCCGTGCGTCCGTCCGTCCGGCGTCAACAATTTCCTTTAAACAATTTCCTCCTAAACCGCTGAATGGATTTTGACCAAACTTCATAGGAATCATTCTTATGATTCCCTCTATCAAGATGGTTCATAATTCTGCAAAACTGCAAGGCCTAGAGCTTAGATATTTGGTGTGTAGCATTGTCTAGTGGATCTCTATCAAATTTGTTCAAATCATGGCCCTGGGGTCATTATTGGCCCCGCCCCGTGGGTTACTTTATTTAGCATAAACTTTAATAGAAAAAGAAACTAGAGAAATCTCCTTCTCAGAAACCACAAGGCTTGGAATTAAGATATTTGGTGTGTAACATGGCGGTATGAACATCTACCAGGTTTGTTCAAATCATGGCCCTTGGGTCAAAATTGGCCCCGCCCTAGGGATCACTTAATTTTACATAGGCTTAAATCAGAAAATCAAGAAAAATCTTCTCAGAAACTACAAGGCCAGGAGTTTAGATATTTGTGTTTAACATTGCCTTGTGGTCAGCTACCAAGTTGTTCAAATCATGGGCCTGGGGTAAAAATGGCCCCAGCACAAGATCATGGGTTTAGATATTTGATATATAACATGGCCTTGTGAACCTGAACCAAGTTTTCAAATCATGGCACTGGCGTCAAAATTGGTCCCACACTAGGGTTGACTTTTTTTGGACCACATGTAAACTTTTTTGTGGAATTAAGATTATATTGCTGCTCTTCTGCTTGAATTTTGTATTCAATAGGACAATGTTGTAAAAGGCAATAAAAGCAATATTTTTTCTGATGAGCGATTCAGTGCCATCTTGGCCCTATCGTTTTAATTATTGCCACATGTGCTGACTCCTGATTTCAGAATATTTTAACATGTAAAGACTTCGCAAAATTTTAGTCCATTTTAGCAATTCCCCAAAGGACTTATTCCACTAATTTGTTCCTAGAAGTATCGAAGGAGAGATCATTTGAATAATTTGTTGGCGACATAGGACGAAGCACTGCGATAAAGTTTGAATATGTTATGACAAAGTTAATCTTTCAGGTATATACATATACCCATTATCTCATTTTCCAGAACGTACAACCCATACAGAATGAATATCTTCCCTGGAGTGAATAAATGCAGAGTTATATATCGATATCAACGGACATTAATCTCCCTAGTAGATTACAGATTAATCAGTTTCTAGCCTCAGATCTAATCTAATATGCATCCTCCTGAAACAACCAACACCAGTTGCTCAGTGTTAGTGTAAATTATGAAGAGTAGTTTATATTCACTGGTGTTTACAAGCGGCGATATCTAAACATTAGTTTTCAACTTATATGCTAAAGTCACATATTATGTTAGCCATAAAACGTCAAAAATGCATGATTGTGTCTATATGAATCTTCCAAAAAGTGATATTCATGCCTACATAAAATTCGATGACATTTATTAACAAAACTACAAAATGATGAGTCATTCCAAATCATTCTAATGTAGACCACTTTTCAATTATAGTTGTAAAAATTTGTACCGTTGAAATTAACTAATATATTCCTTTTGGCATCCGATGAGTGAACTTCCTCTTTCATCTATCTAAATACAGAATATTGCAGTCTAATGATTTATTCACCTAAAACTCATACTTTAAAACATATGTTACTGAGTATGACATTAAAACCAACCATCTCTTTTAATTCTTTTTTTAACTATAACCCCTTGAAATCGCGTCAGTTTATCTAACTACATTTTACCCCAGATGTCTAACTGTCTATGTAGTCAAATTCCCTCCCCATTTAATTCTTTTAAACATGAGTGCTTTTACTGAGCTTACTTGATATAAAGATGTTCTTTCACGTACTTGGTACTTTGTCAGCTTGTAATCATATCACTGGAAGAGAATGCAGGTTCCCATATTCTTGAAAGTTTATTTATATATCAGATTCATATGTTTTGAATAGCATCTTTCAAATCATTATTAGTACATATAACATGCCTCTGCAAAGGTTACATTTCAAGTTATGTTCAGTCCGATGTCACCTGTTTTATAATTCATCGCGTGACTTTTAACCACGCATAAAATAAAATTAGTAAAAACTGTTTCGTAAGAAAAATGTGAGTTTGTTAAAATATCCGATAATAAAAGAAATTATTGGGTATCCTGTGATATAATGCAATTCTTATGCAAT
The DNA here is from genome assembly GCA_021229015.1 of Solen grandis. Lineage (NCBI taxonomy): Eukaryota > Metazoa > Mollusca > Bivalvia > Adapedonta > Solenidae > Solen > Solen grandis. Next base: position 20,279,779 of record CM037787.1, on the reverse strand, counting down.
GGACTATTTAATATATGTTTGCGAATTCAACAAAAAAATTAAATCTCATAAGTTCGTTTTCTTTAAGTTTCAATGACCAATGACGATAGAGAAAAAACAATACTGCAAAATATTGAGAATAGCCTAAATAGCGAAAACATAAGTCAATTAGAATTACTTAGGGATGAACTTAGGAATATTCAAGATGACAAACTTAAAGGCAATCTTATTAGATCAAAACCAAATGGACAGTGGAAGGTGAAAAACAATGACGTCATTTCAAACCAAACAAAAATTTTAAACGAAATAGCACGCTTTTATAAAATGCTTTACTTAATCAAAAATAGTGAAAAATCTTCAATAGATGATTCATTCAATGACTTCTTAAAGATTGAATACATACCCAAACTATCACAAAAAAGAGAGTAGTGATCTTGAAGGTCCAGTAAGTCTTCAAGAAGCGTCATTTGTTTTAAAAAAATATGACAAATAACAAAAGTCCGGGTACCTCTGGTTTTACTGCAGAATTTTTTAAGTGTTTTGGGGGGAAAAATGGCATTTTTGTAGTTCGGTCATTGAACAATGCACTTGAATCTGGTCAATTAGCTGTAACTCAGACACACGGTATTATTACTTGCATACCGAAAGGAAATAAACCCGGCAACCAGTTAAAAAATTGGAGGCCTATAACTCTCTTATACACTGTCTATAAAATTGGGTCGGGCTGTATAGCTAATCGATTAAAGAGATATTTGGATAAACTAATAAATAAAGATCAAACAGGGTTTATAAAAGGCAAGATTTATTGGAGAAAATATTAGATTAATATATGACATTATGACACTGAAGATAAAGATATCCCGGGGTTACTCCTTCTGGTCGATTTTGAAAAAGCTTTCGACTCACTTTCGTGGAATTTTATCTATAAAACTTTAGATGTTTTTAACTTCGGTCCAGACATAAAGAAATGGTTTAATATTTTATACAAGGATGCTCAATCAACTGTTACTCAATGTGGTTACTTTTTCATTTTTCCCATTCAAAGAGGCTTTAGACAAGGGAATCCGCTGGCATGTTATATTTTTATTTTAAGTGCTTAGTATAAGACAACAAAAAAGATAAAAGACATTAAAATTAATGATGTAGAACATAAATTATCTCAGTTTGCTGACGATACAACAATAATCCTAGACAGTTCAGAGGAGTCACTAAACAATACATTATGTACACTTACTTGTTTTTCAAAAATGTCTGGTTTAAAAGTGAACTTTGATAAAACTAAGATAGTATGGATAGGCAAAAAGAAATATAGTTCTGACAGTATAAAGACAAAATGGAAACTTAACTGGAATCAACAACACTTTGATATGCTAGGAATACTCTTTCATGTAGATCTAGACAAGTTTATTGATATGAATTATAACCCAAAATTAGAAAAAAATGATCTCAGTTTTATCACATTGGAAGAGAAGTATTCTCACTTTCATAGGTAGAATTACTGTTGTGAAAACCCTTATTATTACTTTTTTAACCACTTGTTTATGTCCTTACCAAATCCATCTCTCCAATTTATTACAATGGTTTACTTTTTGAATTTGTATGGAACGGTGTTACACAATTAAATCTAATATTGTGGTTAAAGAATACTATGAAGGTGGTCTTGAAATGGTAAATGTAAAATCATTTATTTCAGCTCTAAAACTTACGTGGTTGAAAAGACTTTGCAGTGTAGGTAGGTGGTAAATGGCAAAATGTAGCTTTTAAGGATTTTTATAAACTCTTAACATTGTGCAAAGATTATGCTATAACATTACATTCAAGTTTAAAAAACAAATTTTGGAAAGACACTATTGCAGCTTATATTGATATGTGTGCAAAACATAAGTATATTCAATCTGAATTTTAAACTATCCTATCTTTCACAACGAGCATATCACAATTGATTGAAAAAGCATATTTTTTAAACAGTGGTTTAATGCATGAATTTTGAATATAGGTGATATAGTGGATAGTAATGGTGATTTTTTATCTATGGAATCACTTCTGCTACTAATAAAATTAAAATTAATTTCCTACATTACCAGGGATTAGTAAGAGCAACAAAACTTTTTCTTAAAAGAGGTAATTTTTCGCAAGAAAAACTTTCAATACAGCAATAAAAACCAGTATTACCACCATTAATGAAAGTAATTATTACATGCGCATCTGGTGCTAAAACAATATATAACAGTCTTAATATCAATTCGGATGTTCCCACAAGTCAAACAAAATGGGAAAATGAATTCAATAAAGCTAGCAAAATGATTGGGAAAAAGATCTATTTACATCCTTTTGTGAATACGATTTCCTCAAACTTACAATGGTTTCAGTATAGGATTAATCACAGAATCCTTGGAACAAACGACCTCCTTAACAAAATGAAAATATTAGATAGTAATAGATGTTCTTTTTGTAGAACTGATAAAGAAATTATTGTTCATCTACTATGGGAGAGTCACTTTAGCCAGAGTATTATAAAAAAAGATCACAATAAAACAAGTAAATCCAAAAATAGCAAATATAGGGAACGTATATTTCTTATTTGGTGTATTAAACGACACATGTATGGTGGAAAATCTTTTAATATTATTTACTAAAAAATTCTTATATCACAGTAGGGTTATAAAACTTAAACCAACATATGATTTAGCTGTAGCTTATATTACACAACAATACACAATATACGCCAACACATTAAATTTAGAGGATAGGGTCCGCTTTGATTCCCATTGGAAACAACTTCTAATCAACACATTAGATAATGTTTAAATCTTAAACAGTATTTTCATCACGGTCATAATAAGGTACAGATGCTTTACTTTACTTATGTTGTATGGACTTAAATAAATATACCAATATAGATTTTTATTGCTTTATAATTCTATGTAGGAAAGTAAACTTGTTGTTTTTTTCTTCTTCTTTTTCTTATGTTTGTATTACTTCTATTATATAATTTAACTACCACTTTGTTAATAATTGACTCAAAGTTAAAAAATAAATATTGCATTAGGTATATGAGGTAATTTACATGTATGTTTATATGAACATAATTATATGCAGTTGTATTGTACGGAGCAACAGGGATGGCTTCGACCCTTTTGCTTCTATGACGAGGAAAATAAAGTGGTTAAAAAAAAAAAAAAAAGAAAAAAAATATTTTTGTAATCTATTTTTATAGATATCTATCTGAGCATTTCAAAGCAACTGTACATAAAATGGGTCATGTGACGTGTGTTTTTCATAATCATAACTAATGAATTTTGCTTTATAGCGCACGATCGATGTTATTAAAATCTTAACAAACATAATCCATGTTTAACGACGTCGCAAAGAGTATAAGGCCCATGGGGACTAGACGCCAATAATGTGTAAGGCGTTAAGGAAGGGAATCCGTTTACAGTGATGAAACATTGACGTAGGTGAACAGCAGGGCAACTGATGTCGTCATTGATGTTCTTTGTATTGCAATAACAAACTCCTACACTCCTTTTCCGTTCAAACCAGTATTAATTATCCATTGATATATCTGAGCATCAAAGATGTCTATAATAGAAACGAAATGTTTGTTGAAAGACGCTGAAACATCAATAGATTCACGTCATATCTAATCAAATGACGTTTTTATACTTTTTTTTTCTTTTTGTAAATTATAAAGATAGAATTTAGCTAAATGCAACTATTGGAGCTGGACAAGAGTTAAAATTTTATTTTGTGATAGTGTTTGTTTTAAAAAATTCAGATGTGTACGTTACAGTACTTTCAATTTGAATAAGGGGTCTTATCAACGGTTCTGCATATTTAAGATCCATCAAGGTTTATTAAACCTATGAAGAATAATAATTAAAATGTGGTTTTCATAGGACCATTAGCCGAAGCATGACTTTGACACGCTTCCTCAGATACTGCATATACGCGTGTTAACATAAATCAAAATTGTATATGTTTTGCCTATATGTCAGTATTGTGTTTGAAACTGTGAATCATACTTTGCTTCTAGTAAAAGTGTTTAAATTAATTAATCCGACTGTGTGTCAAATGTTATTAGGTTTGCTTGACAATACCGTAATGTGAGTTTGAACACGGAGAAATATGCCTTAAAGGTAACACTTGCAATTACTGTCCGACTGCGATTTGATTAGCAAATTCAGTACACACCAAGACGGTCTGTATAATCGGAGGCAATGGTTTGCAGGAGTATGCTATAAACTAAAACATACCGACACACTAAAGATAAAAAAAATGTTTTAACAACGCTGAAGCAATAAAAAGTCAAACATTCTCTATACGGAACCTTTGTTTAAATATTGATGAGGAAACTGACGATATGTCGTCTACTGTCAAATTCCGGAAAATGTTTTTGTTAACTGGATTAGTGTACATCCTCTTACTTAAAACGTTAAAATGCAAAAGGCGTGTGAGAACACGCACAATCATCGTCTTATGTTTTGCAGTCACTTCCACAGAACTTAAGTTCCGCGCTTGCTCACGCAAGATTCGGTTCATATCCTTTCGTATTTGACTAGACTTGACTTGACTATTTGACTATTTGAGTTTACCGTCGCTCTGACAGTATTTCAGTCATATAGCGACGTCCAGCTAATAACAGGCGGAGGAAGACCCGAATGCACCAGGCATCCGGGTAGAACCACCGACTTACCGCAAGCCAGTTGGAAGGCTTCCTCTCATGAAAATCCGAATGACCCTGTTCAAACCCACGCGGTGAGGGGCTGAGTGAGTGTTGAAGTCATCGACTTTACCCTCTCGGCCACGGAGGCCCCATTTGTATTTTGTATTTGAAACAGAGTAAAAGAAAACATTTCTTCCGACAATTATGAAATGTTGCGGGAAAGGGCTGTAAAGTCTTTATTGTATTGACTGGCATATTATTCGAACGACACAGGCAAGCGTATCGGTTACTTCCAATGTTGATACTGGTGCATTACCAAACGTTAGATGTTTGAAATACATTGCAAAGGAAAATGTTATCCGCAAGGCAAACCATGACAATATAAGTATTGTTTCATGTATTCGTTATCTACACTACTTTGGCATGTCATAGGGCAATTTGTGTGCTGTGACGATTCAGTCAACACTCTCGGGAGTAATAGCTTTTTATTTTATTGCTGGAAATCCATCAACAATACTTACCGCTAAAATAGTAAAATTCTAAGATAAAGGTGACAAACACTCCACTATTTCGGTTACTTTATGATATAGTCAAGTACAGGTCTTGAAGTAAATTGAAATCAAATTTTACCCTTGAATTCATGATATTTGTTGCCAATATAAATACATATTATTTTCTTTTTGAGAAAAGACAAACTAATAATGGAATTTAAATATTACTCAGCAAATAAATTGTAACTGCTGGAATTCGCGCAAAGTCTCAGCTCGGTACTGTAGCATAACCATACACAATGATGATAAATATTTCATAAAATGAATCGAAAATAAAGAATATCAGAAGCTGATAGCACGTCTCCTTTATGATTTAATCAAGTTTTGTGCATAATTACCCAGAAAATCAATACAAATATCTAGAGTCATCTAAAAGTTTATATTTTAACATGACGTTTGTGCTCATAACGCTACAGTATTCTGTTAAAGTAATCTGGTCGACTATCTCATTTTATGCTTCCCACATGGAGTTCGTAATATATGGTCTAGTTCACATTTTCCGCAGCTCGGTTAATTTTCCATAGGATTTAAATAAATACTGTGAAGACGTGACTAGATGGTAATTTGTCATTTTATTAAAATGACGTTCAATCTACATGAAAATATGCATTTATAATCATAAACTTTATGACATGTAACAAAGGAGTCAGAGACTAGATACATAAAATTAGATCACCATAGACTAGATTTATAAAATCGAACATACATAGAAGAGTAAATATGATCACCTTTCATATGCAAATAAGGTGGCGAACACAAAATATGCCACAGAATCTAAACTTGTTTAGATTTCCGCCACCCAAGGATAATGTGAACCATGGGGAAAATATAGAAAAATATATATACCATAGTAAACAGTTAACTTGTACATAATTACCTCTGTCGAATGACAGACAGGTGCTTGTAATAGAAAATGGCTTACATTTGAATACAAGAAAAAATATGAGAACATCGCGATACGTGGAATCTGGGGTAGTTGATAGCAGACATAATCTGACCTTTCAACCACCTGCCCATAATTGCCTCAGTCAAATGAAAGACAGGTGCTTGTAACACCGAATGACTCACATTTGAATACAAGCACAAAACGAGAGAACATTGCCATATATTGAATCTGATGTAGTTGATGTCATTGCAATACATGAATTTTCAGGCAGTTGATAGCAGACATAATCTGGCCTATCATCTACCTGTGCAAAGGTTACGTACTGGTATACAAGGCATAAGGAATAAGGCTTAGACCAATTGTAAACACATCGTTCCCTCATAACGCAAGTAAATACATATACAGTGTGTTGCAGGAAAAATGATAGCAGACATAATCCGACCTATCATCTTCCTGCAAGGTTAATGAAAGCTGATTGCCGACCTTATCTGACCTACCCTTAACATACAAATGGTAGTGTCATCTGACTTTAAATGACAATATCTTAATGACAAATGTAACATTCATTTGGTAGTGCAGATAGCCAATAGCAGACATTATCTGACCTAATAGCTAGCATTGTAAATTGACTCAACTGTAGTAACTTTAGTGCATGTAGACAGCAGCCACGGGAACAATATAGAATAGACTATGGTAAATCACATATGTGGCTTAATCAAATGATTAAGTTTCAGTGTATTTGGTGGCTTGACAAGACAGTCCTCTATTCTTTTGACAAAGATTTAGCAAATGAATCCAATCTAATGTATCTTTTAAGTGCATTAGACTTCCATCTACCCATATTTTGAATTGCATTTTCAGAAAAAACCCATCTGTGCAGCTTGTGTAGCAGCACCTATGCGGAAGCTGTGGCCCTTTTAAAATTTCGGATTTAAACCTATGAAAGAAATTGTTTTATGTAATTCCTTAGACACATAACTGTAAGTGACTGGTGAGCCGTCTATGAACTGAAATAATGGGCCTTTTGTGTGACTATAAAGATGAAGGTATCCCAGTAACAAGTTAACTGGGCAATACCTTGTTTTTCGCATTGTGTTAATGACAATAGTATATGGCTGGTTTGCTTTCATTGTTTTTGAATGCCTAAGTACCAACTGCACATGTGATGGTTGTTTTCCAACAGTGTCGAAATGGACATTAGACATTAGAGGTATACATCGGTGATTTTGTCACTAACTCTCCTAAACGAAAAAATCCATGGAACGCAATCAAAAAGAGCGCCCTCAGAAATATTCTTTTCGCAGCATTAACTGTGTGGTCTAAAGCACCCAGTATGCGCTGTAACAAATTATGAGTTATAGGTAATCGGGCATCCACTTTTTGTCCCAACTTGTGACAACCCGAGATTATCTTTTGAACAAAGAAATTCTGGGTAGGATCAGGTACGTTAGTAATTTTATGAACATAAGATATGGCAGAGACATGGGATGATATAGAACTTGGTGAGTATTTCCGTTCAAACAGATAACCAATAAAATTACACAGTGAAGTATGAGTTATGGGAAGAGTAGTTTCTTCCTGACACCATTGTATGAAGAGCTTCCAGGTATGCCTGTATGCTTGCTGTGAAGCTTGAGTCAATGATGCCTGCAGTAGGGTCATAGCTATTAGAGTTAAATTCTGAAGATGCGGTCTGGAATGACGGTTGGCTGACTGTTCAATTGTGGTGCTACTGAGAATGCTTCCTGAAAGTTGAAACGTGATAATCTGTCAGCCAGGATGTTATGTTTACCTCGCACATGCTTTGCCCTTATGCGAATATTTTATTGCAAAGAAACCAAAACAAGTCGACGTATTAATTTCATTAAGGTTTTATCTTTGGATGAGTTCTTATTTATTACCTCAACCACTGCCATATTGTCTGATAATAATAGAACTTTTCTATTTCTAAAACGGGCTGCCCACATTTCTAAAGCTAACACAATGGGGAAGAATTCTTTAATACAAATTTGGAAATCTGTCATGGAAGGAGGCCATTTTCCAGCAAACCAGTCAGATCCCAAGACAGCAGCAAAGCCTACTGAACCTGAAGCATCAGTGAAAAGATTAAAATGATCTGAAGAAGACCACTGCTGGTCTAAGAATACCGACTTCCCATTGAAATTGTCAATAAAACTGGCCCACATACTCAGGTCTGCCCTTGCTTCTTTATTAAGCCGAACGAAATGTTTTGGATTATGTATCCCGCAAGTAAGATTAGCCTGCGCAGGAAAGCCCTTCCTGGTACAACTACTGAACATGCAAAGTTGAGAAGACCAATGAGTGATTGTAGGTCTTGTAAAGAGACTTTTTATCGAATTTTGAATTCAGTCAATCTATCCTTTATTTTATTTATCTTCTCCAAAGGAAGGCGGCACTCCGAAGCCTGAGAATCAACTTCAATACCATAAATGGTAGTTACAGTTTTTGGAGCTGCAGTTTTCTGCATTTTAATAGGAATACCTATCATTTTGCATACAAAGTCTTCGCCGCATTTAATTTAATTTGGTGGGCCTACAAAGAAAAAAATCGTCTAGAATGTGTGACATGCCAGCCGCATTAAAAGATGTCTCCATAATCCACTGAAGGGCCGTACTAAAAGTTTCGAAAATCTCTCAGCTACTGCTAGCTCCCATCGGCAAACACTTGTCATAATAGAATTTCTTTTCCCAGGTAAAACCTAACAAATAATAAGTTTGAAGGATTGATAGGAATAATCCTAAATGCATCCTCAATGTCAGTTTTTGTCATTAGACAACCTTTCACAAATGTATTAACCAGTTTGACTATGTGATCAATTGAATCATACTGAACCGATGAATTTTCTAGTGGAATGTGTGAGTTGATAGATTCATTCTTTGGGAAAGAGAGGTCATTGATTATACGGAATTTGTTTGTGTTTGCTTTTGGAACAAGACCTAAAGGTGAAGCAACAAAATCTTCGAAGGGATGGAGATCAAAAGGGCCTTTGCCCAATCCTTCCTTAAAGTAGGCATGAATAAACTCCGGGTTTTCTAGAGCTGATTTGTGATTTTTTTGAAATCCTAAGAGTAGGGACATAATTCATGCAACCTAAATCGAAACCATTTGTGAAGCCTTTAATCAAGAAGGCAGTTTTCTTCTCGTCGTATCCCTCCAATAATTCATTTAATTTATTTCTGATAACTGGAGTTGGTAGATGTGCGGGCTGGATTTCTTGTATTCTGTTGGCCAGAACTAGGTTTTTGTCTATTGATTCTGCATGTTGCTTTTGGATGGGGTTTGTGCAAGTTTGGCACAGATGTGAGTAAGGGCATGGGTGTCGTGTGCATTTTTCATCAAAACAAAATCGGATTTTTCTGTTTTGTTTCCGAAATGGATATTTTTATGCTTGGAATGCAGTGGCTGCTGCCTTCAAGCGCAATTCTTCCACAGGCTTTTGCCAGGGAAGATTTGTATTTTCCTTTAACTGACGAAAATTTTAATCATACAACCTCCATGCTTTGTCACCGAGTGACTTGTTTAAGTCTCTAATAAAAAAAGCAGTATTTTAACAAATGAGCAGCTTGCTCAGGAAACTTTTCGATGTAAATAGCCATGAATATCAAAAAGTCATCTGTCCATTGATAAATAGATAAAGTTGGTTTAGATTTCGAGTTTTGATTGAGTGTTATTGTCCCATAAAAATTTTTTTTTCTGATATCGGATCCTCCTGGGGCTGCAACAAGGTTATCATATCTATATATGCATTTTCCCAAATTTTCGCCTCGATGCGTTGTGAAATTGCAGCCCCGAGGGGAATCCCATCCAGTAAACACATGTCATTTTTCTGAGATTCTGGCTCACCTGAGTGAAATACGGAATTAACAACATCATTTAAGTTTTCAGATGTAAGTGGTGTCGCGAACGTTGTTGTTGGAAATTCTGTCTGCCTAACCGAGGTCGGCGATGGCACTGTTGTTAGGTTAAGCTGACTTTGAGTTTCAGTCTGTTTCCGCAGGATAGCGGCCGCCAATTGGTCATAGTCAATATCTGGCTCAGTTAGTGGAGTAGACCTTGGCGTATTTGTCGTTGCCTTCTTGTCCCTTTTGGAAGGAGTTTCATCCGCTTCGGCATGGTTACTAGTACTGCAAATAAATCGAACTGTCGAACTTAGAAAGCTATTGTTTTTGTTTTGTTTTTGTTTTTTTGTTGTTGTTTTTTTTTTTTGGGGGGGGGGGGTTAATAAAAAAAAATTTATAAATAAAAGCAATTGAATGCCAGCCTAGTTGGTGGCATCCCTTGTATCACAGAGAATAGCATCTGCCTTAAAAACAATCATTTAATACATAGAATGCCAACATCGACTGGCTAGGGTCGACCATCGTAGAATGCCAACATCACTGGCATTCGACCCCTAATAATACCAACATACACTGGCTGGGGTCGACCATCGTAGAATGCCAACATCACTGGCATTCGACCCCTATAAGGTGGGTCGACCATCGTAGAATGCCAACATCGACTGGCATTGACCCCTATAAACCAACATCACTGGCTAGGGTCGACCATCGTAGAATGCCAACATCGACTGGCATTCGACCCCCTTATAAAACCAACATAAACTGGCTGGGGGTCAACCATCGTAGAATGCCAACATCAACTGGCATTTGACCCACTAATAATACCAACATACACTGGCTGGGTGTCGACCATCGTAGAATGCCAACATCAACTGGCATTCGACCCACTAATAATACCAACATACACTGGCTGGGTGTCGACCATCGTAGAATGCCAACATCGACTGGCATTCGACCCTCTATAAACCAAAATGGGTGACATCATTCATAGGTAAGACACCAGTTAATCTAATATAGATAAAGGTTTCAGTTGACTATCATGGAATGTAAACACATTAACATTAAATTGGGAATCGATAAGCATGAAAAGCCAACATTAAATATGTGTCATTAAATTAACTGAATTAATATTGGTGTATTGTTAATATCGCCGTGCTGTTTATTTTTATATTTTTTTTATCAACCCTCGTATACATAATAGCCCGCATAAGCTGGCAAACAGTACAAATACAAACTTTCAATAGACGGGTCAGCATAAAATGGCGAGAAGTCGAGCAGTTTTCTTTGACCTTTTGCCATAATAAATTTAGTGTGAATGAATCAAACATATCTATAGACCACGGAGACGATGTATCACAAATTTTATACCTCTAGTCATCAAATCCGTAATATCGTTAAAATTTGTTAAGAAATATCAAACAGTGTGCTTTACAACCTAAATAAAATCTTACTGGCCTTTGAAAACGTTGTAGACTGCATATTTAATGCTATGTAGATATTTCGCCATAGGTGACGGGGCTGTGTCCCGCTGCCTCGCATCCAAGTGGACCCCATCACGCCCCAGGTACGACAAATCTCTCCAAAAGCCCATGTGTTTCCAAAGCCGGACGTCAGGTATATGTTCTATCAGGCTGTGTAGATGGCTGTTTATCTTTATCACCTCCTCATTGAAGCCTGATACTGAGCTCTCGGGTCTTCTCCGGAGCAACTGTCCTATGATCACATATCTCACTCCGCAACCGTCCTGGAGGTAACGAGCATAAGCCACTATGTCTTTAGCGATATGGAGAGCGTTACGAGAACCTGCATCGTTCCCTCCGATCTGCACGAAACACAAGTCCGGGATAATTGGGAATTCACTTAGATGTTTTGAGGCAGCAATGCCACGAACCGTTAAATCACCTCGGCTTCTAAAATAAACTTTGAATAAGTCTTTGTTTAAGCACAAATTGTCGTAAACCGGGTTTTCATCTATAAATTGTCCTAGTCTCCTTATGTAAGAATGACCGATGATCCCAACAGTGAAATGATCCGCCATGTTGAATTAAAATCTTTGTATACACAACAAACACGCGCGCTAAATTAAATCGATGATTACACACCCTTGCAAAGTCCCCTTGAGTCACGTTCTGTTGGTCACGATCATTAATAAACCGATACACACTACTAGAGTGTTTTTTTCCATAAAACAAATGGTTTTTGAAATAAATTATCTTCCGAAAATATTTGCTGCAGCTCGAATCAAACAAAAGAATCTAGTATAATCTCTTACCCGCGCCAACCCAAAATGCTTTGTAAATAACATCTTTATTTATATTTTATTAAATTAATACATCACGTAGTAAAGATTGTGAGACTACTTTAACATTTGGATGTAAATAAAATATTAATATTATGCCAAATAAAATCCTTAATCTCTAATCCAGTTTTACATCAGGTACAGAGTGAAACCAAAGTACATCAGGTACAGGGTGAATACAAAAATATTACCTATGCTTAATTCTTATTATACCATCTAAAAGCATAAAACGCATTATCCATCAATAATACTGCAGCTTGTCCATTGTGCCAGCTTACTGCTGTCCAAATTCTTCTACATGCTATAATGTTTTGTCTACACACAACTTTGGAACAGTTTATCTCTTGACATCCGTGCAGTCAATTATGAAACGCCTTCCTTCAAATATTATTTTGTTTTCGGGTATACCAGTATATTATTTTATGTTTTTGAAGATCGTACTTTAGGTCATATGTTTGTCTATGTGAATGCACATAAAATCATCTTTTCCTACTTCCCTTGCCATAAATAATACAAGGCTTGTAATTCGCCTATGTGTAATAGCAATAAAGTAAAATGTGTGATCCTGTTCAATGCAAAGAGACCTAAGAAAAATGAAAATTTATGCTTGAAGCCGGTCCCGGCGTCCGGTGGTTAGAGCACCTTCCATATTATCGAGAGTTCGTGTATTCGATATCTCAGGCCGCAATGTACCTTTTGCTTTGCGCTTATCACCTAAGGGAATTTGGCATAGGATCGTGACTTCTCGTAGTATCATGAAGCTTATCATTAAAAACAATAAAACAAATATACCGAAGTACTTTGGGTAGGAATACACATTTTGATAAAATCGTTACTATGATTAAAACATATTTATTAAAATTGACGTAATGATTTGTAAATATAGAAAATACTTTTTAACTTCATTATTAAAATGAGAAATAGAACAATTTCAGCGATTTACTGATATAAAAATGGCGCACCTGTGAATCAAAAACTTAATTTGCAGCCAAAAATAAAACAAGTTAGTAACTGCCTTAGATATAGCCACTGGTTGATTCCGTTACATGCATACCATATATTATCTCGTCAATTATTGTTCAAATAAATTATTATATAGTCTAACTTTATTATTAATTCTTCTATTCTTATTGATAATGTAATGTAAATGCATGCACCAAACCAAGAGAAAGTTTTATCTCTATTGGTACACGAGAAACAGAAACTTTGTTTTATCAGTAAGTGGCGGAATTGCGGCTGACCAATTATTTAGTATGGGCAACTTAATGTTACTAATCCTGAATGTCTACAATAAAGTGTTCGTTGCAAAATCCCACTACAATTTGTTGTTGGGAGTTTATCAAAAATTAATTTCAAGTCAGCACATAGATAACTTTATTTTAACTACGATGTAACTTTATGATTTCCGGCAGTTAATGACCGGTTTTGGAAGGTTAAGGTTGTAAACAAGAAGCGAGGTAGATCAAGCTATCTGCATAGTTGTTTTCTCACGAAATAAAGAAAACGGGCTATGTGCCGACTTGTATAAAAGTCTGCACTTTAGATATGACGATGAAATACTGCCAAAAATATTCAAAGTGGAAATGTATTCGGTAAGAAAAATGGTGTTCAGAGTACAGACGTGTATATAGGAACATTTAAATCGGTGTGTCTAAATACTTCATACTTTCATCAGTGTTTTTCTTTCTTTATTTGCATGTATTTAAGAAACATTGGAAATGCACTCGTATAAACTACACTGGAAATAAAACTGATTGATAAATATTGATACAAGTGGGCATGTACGAATCAGATAAGTAACTACTTTTTAATCAATGAACCAAACTCATTAAACATATATAGATCAAACTAAGAAAAATAAAAATAAAATGAAGAGAAGGATCCGAAGCATCATTTCCTGTAAATGATATAGCGTGTTTTTGGAATAAAATCTTTATGCGAATATAGAATTTCTTATGATAAATGTCTGTGATTTCTTATCATTGTCATGTATCTATCTTCATATCCAAGCACACTTATTGGAATATAAATGATGAAAAGATAGCGAGGTGCGACAGATAAGTTCGATATTAGTCCTATCCATAGCCATTAAGTGTTCCATTCTGATATTTTTATTCATCATCGGAAGCCTACGATATGTATATACCGTTAGCACTCTATATTATAGACTAGGGCCATTGATTGGAAATATACTTTTTGTACTGACTCAGAGTGAATTAAACGATATTGTATCCTGTGTAGCGTTCTGGTGGAGCACAAACAGTCTTTTTTTTTATTTCAACCGTTCCAAACAAGGCACCAGTCAGATAGCTGTATCAATGATTATGATGATGAAGAAATAAAAAAAAAATTCTCACAGGTAACAACATGGAGCAGCGGAATGATAAGGCTTGTACTTACATGTACATGTTTTGTATGTTCTTGGTCGTACTTATGAATATCTTTAGAGTCCACCTTAATTTCCGATATTGGTAGAAGTCTTCTAAGCTTCATGCAAGTCATTGAGAATACAATGTAGACAAAACAAAAATAATCAAATTTAAATGAAACTTGGTATTTCAAGCTTTGCAATTTCCTGAACGTTTAGCATTTCGTTGTCATGGTGTGATTTACGCCTACATTATATATGTATATCTTCTTATGATACGTATAAGACAACTTTCTCATTTCATTAAATCAGATATTTAACAATCTGACGATGACTTTATAATACTAAAATTACTAGCACTTAATCTATATAATTGAACCATTGGGGATACTAAATACGGACCGATTATATATACATGTATAGGATATAAATATATTGGACTGGACTGATCATCCTACATTCAGTTTGTATGTACCGATAAATCTTCTCATAATACGTATAAGATAACATTCTCATTTCATTAAATCAGATATATGATCTGACGATGACTTTATAAAACTAGATAACTAGCAGTTTATCTATATAATTGAATCATTGGGGATACTAAATACGGACTCATCAGTATATAAGTATACCATATATATGATCATTCCTTTTTTTCATTCAGGTTTATTTTAACAAACACTTATCATAGTTCTTTCCAAAATGTCACTTCTGTGACTAAATTTTCTCTCCAGATAAGTCCATTTAATTTCAACTTTTAATCTGGTTCGAGTTCAGCGCTATGTTATACTATATAACAGACAATGTAATAAGTTTGGAGTGCATTCCACCAACCGGTTATCACAACATACCTGATTAAATGATTGTGAGTACATGTACAAGTTATCTTGTCGACTCACGATATACATTAAGAGCATAAAAAGGTTTTATAAAGAAAAGAATGATATGGAAATGTACACAAGCATTCAAGCAATGTAGTACTAAGTGATGTGTAAAATCAGTGATACCTCGAATATTCTATTACATCTTAATTATTACTGTTTTATATGGCCCAATGATCTTACCAAGATGTAGTAGAATGGATGTAAACAAAAACAAGGAAATATATTATCACCATCAATTATCACTAAACAAG
This sequence comes from Solen grandis, assembly GCA_021229015.1. Taxonomy (NCBI): domain Eukaryota; kingdom Metazoa; phylum Mollusca; class Bivalvia; order Adapedonta; family Solenidae; genus Solen; species Solen grandis. The sequence goes on along the minus strand of CM037787.1, from coordinate 20,264,032 downwards.
AATATATGAATTAGAAATTATATTTGGTTCATTGCAATACATTTTAATGTGAATACTAAAATGAGGAAACCCGCGTCGGTGAATTTATGGAACGTCGGTTTTTTTCCATAAACTTTAAGCGACACTAATGCCTATACACTATTAACCCATATATATATATTCTGAAAGAACATAGTTTCCAGTTTCCAAAAATAGTATCTTCAGGAAAATCCATCCATAAATAAAAAAAGATACAGCGATTTAAATATCAACATCGCTCCGACAGGGTAAAGATCGATCGGAACCTGTCCGTTGTCGGAAATTCCCGATCGAATTTCAATAGTCCGACCGGAGAAAAACGATCGTTTTTTTCTCGATACCCTCTTTATTTTTCAGAAACATTGGGTGGTTGCTTATTGTTATCACCTGAACTTAGAATGCAAAATAGTTATTGATTTTGATGACGATAATGACGTTATTTTAGTGAATTTATTCGTGTGATTAATTATAGTGTACAAATGTAATCGGGGTAAAAACAAAGACAGATATTTAAAGCGTCTACAGATTCTGCAACTTCCTTTTTCAATGGAAAACAATGGATATAAGTACCTATTAGAATCATTTTATAAGAAGCAAGCATATGTAATACCATTCATACGAAAGATAGTATCAGTGAAACAGTATCATATATATTTTGTGCACTAAATGTTGAACGTGATCTGATCATTTTTTTTATTTTATTTTTTTGTCTTTTAGATAAATCATAATGATTTTCTACATTTTGCATTTACTTAAAAGAGAACGTTGTGAAATTTGTTTTCATTTGTCAAATATTTCTTGTGAAAGCGACGTATTATACAATATTCGATTATATTTTATTACATTTGAAACTTTACAGACCAATATCCTGAATGACAGTTTGTTAAAATGGAGTTCTGTCTTTTTCGATCCATTTTAAAAGCGGGTTTCTTGCGATTTTTAACTAACTGGATACATAACTGGAGCTAAGACCCTATCCAATATCAGTTGCTAAATCCGCGAATGCAAAAATACCTATAAACACCACGGCATCTTTTATTCCAGATAGAATAATGATAATAAAATTGAAGAACAGATGGAAGTGTTCTTGGTCGTTTAGGGAAAATATAAAAATGAAAGCGATGACGAAATAAATACGGCAGTTGTCTTTTGATAAAGTTTAAATCACGTATAACATATAAGAACTGGTTAATCACGTTAAATCGAATGATCGGAAGGGGGATATGTCAGACACAAGCCGCCTAATGAATTATGAAATCTAAATATCTTGTTTATTTGTTTCATTTTTTGTCTATATACATGTAGTAAAAATAAATGGTACGTATGCCTTTAAGTACGAAATGATTCACCCCCTGCAACTTCAAGCCCCTGTGTTGAGTACTCTAGATTAAACACGCTTTTGCGTTATATCTACTTTTTTAAGGAATTACCATTTATGACCATTAGCGGAATAATAACCTATGTATTTACAAAGTATATCCGATTATGATTATTTCTTTCTAGTAGATTGCTGAAAAACAAAAGCAATGCGACAATGACGTGACACAACAAAACACAACCTTATATTGTAAGACTAATTCACTTGGTTGAAACACATGGTGTCATTAAGGCTTCAAATATTGCAGCATCAGTGCCTTCTAATGTGTAGAAGTATAACATATAATGGTTGAAAACAGTGAAAACAAAATCAACGTCTATAACTCATAATGGCCAAATGATGAAAAATCATGAGAAATTTTGCGATCCCTTTGTTATCATAATGCATTACATTTTAATTTTTATTTTTTTCTAACCCCTCGGGATATAATAATGGAATTCGTAAAAACGGTGTTGTATTTTGGGATAAACTAGAAAAAAATGACATTTTATAAAAATGCAACGAAGGAAGTCACTTTAGATAAATGGGACACATTGTCAATATACATAGGTATCATCAGCCTAAATAGGACCGTATATGTCATGAAGGATTTCACATGGTGACCCCATCTGCCTCGGAAAAGCAGCTTCATTCATGACTGGACCATTTTTCATTGGTATTTCCCACATATAAAATATTATGCAAATCTTCTGAAATTGGTCACCTATGATCTGGAATAGACGCTAAAAGGTGCCGTTGTTCAATTAAGAATGCAGACATACTGTCTCTTGACCCTAACTGCAACAATATTTCGGTCATAAAGAGACATCTGGTGGCCGAGTGGTTAGGGCACACTCCACGTAATCTAAAGGTCGTGGTTCGATAACAGGTCGCGACATAAAATATTGTTGATAGGATAGTTTATTAATCCTAAGCGAACAAGCAAACAATTCCATCACGAAATATAAAAAAAAACATGGTGATCATTTATCAAATTGAATATTTGTTAATAAAGAAAATTACTTTGTTACTACATTTTTACTCAGGAAATAGCAGAATTTATGCGATTTCCTGTAAATAAATTTATTGTGATTTGTTTATAATTTGATAACTTGTTTAAAGATACATTTTCAAAGTCAGAAATAACACAATTTCCGCAATTTCTTTCTTCCAAAAGGCATACTTGAGAGTAACCCATGTTGGAACGTGCAGCCACAGAACAAACCGAAAGCTACTCGCTCCCCTAGATATGTCACAGGCTGATTCTACTGTAAGCGCTAAATCTAAGCTATATCATATAGTTTCTCGTCCAATGCTAAATTATTCACGGCGCAACAGTTACATATCAGGAATTATCCCACGATAAATGAAAAAAAAATAACTTGTGAAAAAATAAAATAATAGAAACCAGTGAAAGAACTCACATCAAACGGGAAAATAAAAATAATGAACAGCGATATGCAATAATCATTCCCTGAAAAATTAATGCCCTTAATTGAATGAATAAAACGAAAGTGATTAAAACAAGATGTGAAAATTATTATTTTCAAAACATCTCTTCCGTGGTAGTAAAAGAAAAGTAAATTAAATCAAAATCAAGATAATCATGTTTTATTATTTTCTAAATATCGCCATAAACACAATAGAAAAATACAAAATGGTGTATGTGCTACATCTTCACTGTAACTGATTATGACCTAACACACAACTGTTTTACAAAATTATGGAGTATGGTTTTAATATATCTTTTAAATAGTTCTCGGAAAAAAAGGAAAGGTAATTCAAACATTCCATATCTAATTTCACGGTAAAGAATAAAAAAATTCAACTTCTTTCCAGACCTAATAAACCCATAAACGAAATGTATAAAGAAAAATACTAGACTAGGATAGTCTTTGCATGGATGTAGATTTGGCATATTTTATAAACAAATTGTCTACAAATATAGACATCACTGAATAAATCCGAAAAGAAAATGTACAATGAATACCGAAAATATATTAAGTAACAGTGATGTATAAAATGCAACAAATAAAAGAGACACTTTATTTTTGTATGATTAGGTAGATAAGATTAGGTGTATGTACGAGAAATAGTCACTATTTCAATAGTTCTCCTTTCAATATCAATAAGCATATGAAATAACATTACATAAAAGAAAACCGTCCCCAGTGGCCCAGTGGTTAGAGCGTCCGCTTCGAAAGCGGGGGGTCCTGGGTTCGATCCCCGGCCGCGACATACTAAAGTCGTAAAAAATGGTACTGTTATAGCTCCCTTGCTTGGCCCTTAGCATATAAGGGTAGTTACAGGACTGGTTGACCCGGTGTCAGGATAATGGGACTGGGTGTGGTATCATGCCACATGTCTACGGCGTGATACTGCAGTGTGACAGTACTATATCTGTCTCAAGTAGACATCGTCTCCAAATGACTGAAATATTGTTGGTGAAACGTTAAACCCAACAAATAAACAAACAAACATAAAAGAAATAGCAGTGTGTGTCAATTTATATATCTTCAAGCGTCCGCAACATTGGGACATCTCGTTAAAATCGCCAAGATGTTAATTCTAAGTCAGGGATAAACGAGTATGATGAGCATTCATCTGACAAAGTTAAGAATATTATAGAAGATGAACGAAGACTTCTAGGCAAAAGTCAAGAATGATTTAAATAAGTAACTGATGGAGCGAAATCGTTTTTACTTTTGATTGCAATTTAGCATTTAAAGACATAGATGATAAAAAAATCTTCTAAAAAAGTTATCAATAAGAATAGAAAAATTAATAATAAAGTTAGACTATATAATAATTTATTTGAACAATAATTGACGAGAGAATATATGGTATGCATGTAACGGAATCAACCAGTGGCTATATCTAAGGCAGTTACTAACTTGTTTTGTGGCTGCAAATTAAATTATTGATTCACAGGTGCGAAATTTTTATATCAGTAAATCGTTGAAATTGTGCTATTTCTCATTTTAATAATGAAGTTATAAAGTATTTTCTATATTTACAATTCATTACGTCAATTTTAATAAATATGTTTTAATCATAGTAACGATTTTATTTAAAATTCTCATAGGTGATAAGCGCAAAGCAAAGGGTATATCGCGGCCTGAGATATCGAAGAAACGTAGAAGGTGCTCTAACCACTGGACGCCGGGACCGGCTTCAAGTATAAATTTTCGTTTTTCTTAGGTCTGTTTGCATTAAACAGGATCACACATTTTACTATATCGCTATTACATTTCGGCGAATTACAAGCCTTGTATTATTTATGGCATGGGAAGTAGGAAAAGATGATTTTATGTGCATTCACATAGACAAACATATGACCTAAAGTACGATCTTCAAAAACAGAAATTAATTAGTATGCCCGAAAACAAAATAATATTTGAAGGAAGGCGTTTCATAATTGACTGCACGGATGTCAAGAGATAAACTGTTCCAAAGTTGTGTGTAGACAAAACATTATAGCATGTAGAAGAATTTGGCCAGCAGTAAGCTGGCACAATGTACAAGCAATGAGATAGTCGACCAGATTACATTTAAAGAATACTGTAGCGTTATGAGCACAAACATCATATTGAAATATAAACTTTAAGATGACTCTAGATATTTGTATTGTTTTTGTGGGTAATTATGGTTAAGAAATATATATTAAAAAAGCAATTGTGCTATCAGCGTCTGATAGCTTTATTCCCGATTATTTAATGAGATAATAGTTGAATTCCATTATTTGTTTGTCTTTTCTGAAAAAGAAAATAATATGTATTTACATTGGCAACAAATATCATTAATTCAAGGGTAAAATTTGATTTCAGTTTACTTCAAGAAGTTAGACCTGTACTTGACTATATTATAAAGTAACCGAAATAGTGGAGTGTGTGTCACCTTTATCTTAGAATTTGGAATTCCAGCAATAAAATAAAAAGCTATTACTCCCGAGAGAGTTGACTGAATCGTCACAGCACACAAATTTGCCCTATGGCATGCCAAAGTAGTATGGATAACGATTACATGAAATAATACTTATATTGTCATGGTTTGCCTTACGGATAACATTTTCCTTTGCAATTTATTTCAAACATCTAACGTTTGGTAATGCACCAGTATCAACATTTGAAGTAACCGATACGGTTGCCTGTGTCGTTCGAATAATATGCCAGTCAATACAATAAAGACTTTACAGCCCTTTCCCGCAACACTTCATAATTGTCGGAAGAAATGTTTACTTTTACTCTGTTTCAAATACAAAATACAAATGGGGCCTCCGTGACCGAGAGGGTAAAGTCGCTGACTTTAACACTCACTCAGCCCCTCACCGCGTCGGTTCGAATCCCGACAGGGTCGTTCGGATTTTCATGAGAGGAAGCCTTCCAGCTGGCTTGCGGTAGGTCAGTGGTTATACCCGGATGCCTCGTGCATTCGAGGTCTTCCTCCACCTGTTATTAGCTGGGCGTCGCTATATGACTGAAATACTGTCGGAGCGACGGTAAACTCAAATAGTCAAATAGTCAAGTCAAGTTTAGTCAAGTACAAAATGATATGAACCGAATCTTGCGTGAGCAAGCGCGGAACTTAAGTTCTGTGGAAGTGACTTCAAAACATAAGACGATGTATGTGCGTGTTCTCACACGCCTTTTGCATTTTAACGTTTTAAGTAAGAGGATGTACACCAATCCAGTTAACAAAAACATTTTTCCGGAATTTGACAGTAGACGACATATCGTCAGTTTCCTCATTAGTATTTAAACAAAGGTTCCATATAGACAATGTTTGACTTTTTGTTCCTTCAGCGTTGTTAAAACATATTTTTTTGTCTTTAGTGTGTCGGTATTTTTTTAGTTTTTAGCATACTCCTGCAAACAATTTACTCCTATTGTGCAGACCGTCTTGGTGTGTTCTGAATTCGCTAATCAAATCGCAGTCGGATAGTATTTGTAAGTGTTACCGTTAAGACATATTTTATAATATATTTTACAAAAGAAAAAAAATATAAAAATTTCATTTGATTAGATATAACGTGAATCTATTGATGTTTCAGCGTCTTTCAACAAACATTTCGTCTCTATTATAGATATCTTTGATGCTCAAATATATCAATGGATAATTAATACTGGTTTGAACGGAAAAGGAGTGTAGGAGTTTGTTATTGCAATACAAAGAACATCAATGACGACATCAGTTGCACTGCTGTTCACCCACGTCACTGTTTCATCACTGTAAACGGATTCCCTTCCTTAACGCCTTACACATTATTGGCGTATAGTCCTTAAGTGCCACTCGTCAACCAATCTTTTATCATGGGCCTTATACTCTTTGGGACGTCGTTAAACATGGACTATGTTTGTTAAGATACGAGTTGTAAATAACATCGATCGTGCGCTATCAAGCAAAATTCGCTCAATATACGAATTTCTAATCAACACAATACAAATAATCACAGTTAATTGCCTCAGAATTTTGAAATGGATATTTAAAAAATGATAGAGAATTTCGATAAAAGTTTCAATCAGTTTGTATTAGTTATGATTATGAAAAACACACGTCACATGACCCATTTTATGTACAATTGCTTTGAAATGCTCAGATAGATATCTAAATTACAAAAATATTTTTGGGACAAAAAGTTTATTACTTCATGAAAGTTTAGAAGTAATTAACTTTAAATTAAATTGTAATTTGATAGCATACCTATTATTTGTACAATGCGTATTTCAAACTAAGGTTAAATTGGTTAAATCGAGGTAATTGAAACTTAAAGAAAACGAACTTAAAAGATTTGATTTTTTTTTTTGTTGTTGATTTCGCAAATTTATATATCATAGTCCATTGCATAAGTATTGCATTACATCATAGAATACCCAATAATTTCTTTGACATTAAAGAATATTTTAACAAACTCACATTTTTCTTACGAAACAGTTTTTACTAATTTTATTTTATGCGTGGTTAATGGTCACGCGATGAATTATAAAACAGATGACATCGGAATTAACATAACTTGAAATGTAACCTTTGCAGAGGCATGCTATATGTACTAATAATGATTTGACTTGACTTGACTATTTGAGTTTACCGTCGCTTCGACAGTATTTCAATCATACAGCGACGTCCAGCTAATAACAGGTGGAGGAAGACCCCGAATGCGCGGAGGCATCCGGGTAGAACCACCGACCTACCTAATAACGATTTGAAAGATGCTATTCTAAACATAAGAATCTGATATATAAATAAACTTCAAAGAATATGGGGAATCAGCATTCTCTTCCAGTGATATGATTATAAACTGACAAAGTACCAAGTACGTGAAAGAACATCTTTATATCAAGTAAATTCATTGAAAGCACTCATTTTTTTAAGAATTACATGGGGCAGGGAATATGAATACATAGACGGTTAGGTATCTGGGGTAAAATGAAGTTAGATAAACTGACGCGACTTCAGGGGTATATAGTTAAAAAAAGAATTAAAAGAGATGGGTTGTTTTAATGTCATACTCAGATACATATTTTTTAAAGTATGAGTTTTAGGTGAATAAATCATTAAACTGCAATATTCTGTATTTAGATAGATGAAAGAGGAAGTTATTTCATCGGATTATTTTTTGATTCGGAAAAAGAATATAATGAGTTAATTTCAACGGTACAAATTTTACAACTATAATTGAAAAGTGGTCCACATTACAATGATTGAAATGACTCATCATTTTGAAGTTTTGTGACTAAATGTCATCGAATTGTATATAAGCGATGAATATCACTTTTTGGAAGATTCAAGTAGACACAAGCATGCATTTTTGATGTTTTATGGCTAACATAATATGTGCTTTTAGCATATAAGTAGAAAACTAAGGTTTTGATATCGCCGCTTGTAAACACCTATTCTTCATAATTTACACCAACGCTGAGCAACTGGTGTTGGTTGTTTCAGGAGGATGCGTATTAGATTAGATCTGAGGATAGAAACAATAATCTGTAATCTATTAGGGAGATTAATGTCCGTTGACCTCGATATATAACTCTGCATTTATTTACTCCAGGGAAGATGTTCATTTTGTATGGGTTGTACGTTCTGCAAAATGAGATAATGAGTATATATATATACTTGGAAGATTAACTTTGTCATAAAATATTCAAACTTTATTGCAGTGCTTCGTCCTATGTCGCCAACAAATTATTCAAATGATCTCTCCTTCGATACTTCTTGGAACAAATTAGTGGAATATGTCAAGTCCTTTGGGGAATTGCTAAAATGGACTAAATTTTTGCGACTTTTTACAGGTTAATATATTCTGAAATCAGGTGTCAGAATTTGGTTTCGCATTACACATATATTCAGCACTTATTGCAATTTTGACCCCAGGCCCATGATTTAAACATACTTGGTAGCTGACCATAAGGCAATGTTACACACCAAATATCTAAACTCTAGGCCTTGTGGTTTCTGAGAAGATTTTTCTAGATTTTCCTATATAAGCCTATGTAAATTCAAGTGACTCCTGGGGCGGAGCCAATTTTGACCCCAGGGCCATGATTTGAACAAACTTGGTAGATGTCCATAAGGCAATTATATACAACAAGTATCTAAACTCCTGGCCTTGTAGTTTCTAAGAAGAAGATATATCTAGCGTTCTCCTATATGAGCCTATGTAAAATCAAGTGACCCCTGGGGTGGGGCTAATTTTTTACCCCAGGGTCATAATTTGAACAAACTTCGTAGAGATCTACTATACAATGCTACACACCAATATCTAAGCCCTATGCCTTGCAGTTTTGCAGAAGAAGATTTTCAAACTTTGCATTTTTTAAATCTATTTTTAGCACCTGTGACCTATCTTTTCAACCAATCAAAATAATATGAACAATCTTGATAGAGGGAATCATAAGAATGATTACTACGAATTTTGGTCAAAATCCATTCAGCGTTTTAGGAGGAAATGTTTAAAGGAAATTGTTGACGCCGGACGGTCGACGGACAAAAGGCGATCACAATAGCTCACCACTAGCACGTTGTGCTCAGGTGAGCAAAAGAAAAGGACTACAGGTGGATCTTCTGGTTTCCGTATACTCTGTACAGAAGCTTCAGCAGTTCTTTGGTCCCTCAAAATTATCGTTCAAAATTAATATTAATTTACACATATAATCGTTACATATATATCAAGCAACTTATCTAAATACTAAAACGGGGCCGCCGTGGCCGAGCGGTTACAGCCTTTCACCGCTGTAGTTTCGAATCCTGGTTGGGACTTCGGATTTTTCATGTGAGGAAGCCTTCCAACTGGCATGCTAGTGTTTATGCACTATCATGGATTCAAAAAATGGAAACGTTGACATCTGTAATATTATTTATGCATTCATTCACTCGATGTGTGTAATAATAGCAGCTATATAATAAAGTATAGCTGCGGTTTACTGTGAGGGCAATACCTTTAGTGCTTTGATTAGCATCGTGGCATTGCGAATTTTACGGGAGTGCAAGTTTTATGATTCACATCAAAAGTTCGTTGGGAGAAATTGTTAAATTGAAACCACAAAAAAGATTGATTTCTTGTTTAAGAGTCTGATTTTTGATTAGTTTTCCGACGTTTTTGGCAGTTCACGACTTCGGATTACCATTGGAGGAGGAGTCGTCTTCTGATCGTGGCGTATCGTTCCAATATGAGTGCAAATGTGTTGACCCGCGTGGTAAGGCGCGCGGTCGTTCTTTGTTCTACACCTACAGTGTCGTCGTTCTGCAGGACGCATTTCTTCTCAGAGTTATTAAAAAAATGAGCATTTCCTTCTTATCCTAGTAGTTTATTATGCATTATTGACCAGAATCACATTTATGTGGGTGCGTGTACTGATTATCAATTAATCGGTAGTTGTATACGGTGTCATGGTAAATAATTCCTTGTCTCGATTTACCGTAATATATGATAAATACCACAGGGCAGATTATTGAATTAATACCTAATTATTTTTAATTTTATCACCAATCTGCCTAGATAAAGTCTTTTGTAATAAGCCTGCTTATGGTGTGTAGTTTGTGGATATGAATTTTAAAGTTCTTTTCATGCTGTATGTATATAATGATTACAGTATGTAGCATAATGTATAATAGCAGGGTTTGATCTGTTAGTATGAATAACATTGACAATATCATTGAGTATAAATAAGAAAACATTGTCATTATTATTAGAATGCTTTATAATAATTCTGGCTGCATCAGTTAGTGGTAATTTTAATGGTTCTGCTGTACTGCATATGTTGGTACCGCTTTTATTGTTTCTTGCTTTCTAATATTTATTCTTTGTCCTAGAGCATGCATCGGTATGGTACAAGGAAGAAGCGGGCACAGTTGGCCAATGAGCAGTCCGTACGGAAGGCAAAGAGGCCTAGAACAGCAGACCCTGAGCTCCCTCCAGTCCCCGAGCCCCCTAAGGAGATGCCGAGTAGGGATATGTCCAGGGATACATTGACTGGAGCTACTGACCCGGCTGACACTCCATCAAATGATCAGCCTGGTACGGTTTTGACTTTCCCTACAAATGTCATTGACTCTGAATTGCCTGTCCAAATACCCAGTGCGTCTGCTTCTCTTGGATACAACATTTCTAAATCGGTGAAAGATAAAATCATTGCTGGACAGTACATAGATTTGGGTAGTTTGTTGAGCACCAATTCTCTTGCCGCTTCTGCACAGCAGGTGTCACTTTCTCATACAGGTCAGCTGCTTATTCATAATAAAGCCCCATCCAAGGTTGGGTCCATCGAACAATGGACAGATGCTTTTATTGTTTTCGCCAGCATTTATTTAGATGTGCATCCAAATAAAACCCAAGAAATCCTGAAATATATGCAAATTATTAGGCTTGGTTTTCAGAGACATGGTGGATTTGGTTGGCGGGACTATGACGAACAATTCCGCCTACACATGGCTCTTGATCCGACAGCATCATGGGGCTCAATTAATAATGAGCTGTGGTTGTTGTTTATGCATAACCCTACACAACCATTGAAGCCTTTGACTGGTGCGGGGGGTTTCTGCTTTGATTTTAACTACAAAGGTAACTGTAGTAGGGCTGTTTGTTCATACCAACATAAATGCAAGAAATGTGTTGGGGATCACCCTCAGGTTGTCTGCCCATCTATGACACAAACTCCAAGGTATGCTTCGGTTTCCCCGGGTGTGCCAAGGCAGCCTCTTTTTCGCCCCCGAGCCCGAGGCTTCCCCAGAAACAGGTTTATGGGACCTCGGTTCCACGCCAATTAATTTACAGGTTCTGGGCAATTACCTCTCCATTTATCCTGACAAAATATCTGCTACACAACTAAGTAAAGGTTTTCATGAAGGCTTTCGTTTACAGTTTGCTGGCTCTAGAGCAGCTTCCTTCAGTTCTAATCTTAAATCAGTTAGGGATCATCCAGATATTGTTTATGATAAGGTTAAACAGGAAATCGAATGTGGTAGGATTATGGGCCCCTTTTTGGTACCTCCAATTTCTAATTTACGAGTTTCGCCAATAGGAGTGGTACCAAAATCTGATGGTGGTTGGCATCTCATTACTCACCTTTCATACCCAACCAATGAAAGTGTCAATGATGGAATAGATGATACATTAAGCACAGTACATTATACAACTTTTGACAAGGTAGCTGACATGGTTTTTCGCTTAGGTAGGTCGGCACTGATGGCAAAAAGGGATGTGAAATCAGCTTTTCGTCTTCTTCCAATTCACCCTGGAGATTTTCATTTGTTAGGCATTTGTTTGGATGGGAAATACTACATAGACAAATGCTTGCCTATGGGTTGCAAGATATCTTGCCGATTTTTTGAAATGTTTTCCTCTTTTATCCATTGGTTAATTTCTTACAAAACTCAGAAGCAAACACTTGATCATTATCTGGATGATTTCTTCTTTGCTGGAGCGGCTGGTACCCAACATTGTCAGGAGCTAGCTTCAACCTTCAACAAGGTATGTGAGGAGCTGAATGTCCCGATTGCAGTTGATAAATCAGTGGGGCCTACAACTGTCATAGTGTTCCTTGGTCTTGAGATTGATTCAGATGAGTTAGTTGTACGAATACCACAAGAAAAACTTGGCCAGCTCCTGGACCTGCTTACTGCTCTAAGGACTCGGAAGAAAGTGTCCAAACGAGAGTTAGAAAGCTTGGTTGGTAAATTAAACTTTGTTTGCAAGGCAGTCCGTTCAAGTCGGGCTTTCCTCCGTAGGTTTTATGATCTTTTGAGGGGTTTGAAACAGCCTCATCACAAGGTTCGTTTATCTCGGGCGATTAAAGAGGACATTAGTATTTGGATAGAATTTTTGACAGGCTTTAACGGGGTTACACACATTCCGGAACAAGTTTGGTTGAACAATGAAACTCTGCAGTTGTTCACTGATAGTGCTGGGGAGCTGATCTTGGCTGTAGTTGCTATTTTAATGGCAAGTGGTGTTTCTACCAATGGCCAGTACACTGGGCGGGTTGTCAGATCTTGCGGGACATAACTTTCTTGGAAATGGCCCCCGTACTTTTGGCGGTTAATTTATGGGGTCCTCTTTTGTCCAACAAACGGATTGTATTGCACATAGACAATGAGGCCTTAGTTGTGGTGTTGAACAAGCAGTCATGTAGGGCTTCACGTTTGATGTATCTAGTTAGACAGTTTGTGTTACTGACAATGCAATTTAACATCATTTTTCGTTCAGTTCATATTGCGTCTGCTTCAAATGATATAGCTGATTCTATTTCTCGCAAGCAGTGGTCCAGATTTCGACAGTTGGCACCAGACGCAGATGCAATCCCAGCACCAGTACCTGCGTGTTTCCACTTGCTGATGTGCAAGATGAAGTTAGCAGACTCCTGAATGCATCTTTAGCTCCAAATACACAAAATGTTTATAAGACTGGCTTGTCAAAATTTGAAGCTTTTCGTACGCTTTATGGTTTCGTAGATGCATGGCCTCCACAAGTTAGTGAAGTAGTGCAATTTGCAGCATATGTATCTTTGCAAGGCTTCTCATTCAAAACAATGTGTACATATATGGCAGCTTTAAGTTTCTTTTGCAAAATTAAACAAGTTCAAGATGTAACTAAACATTTTTTGGTGAGCAAAGTGTTTGAAGGTTATCGTAGATCACATGTACATGGGGCTGACACTCGTTTGCCTATCACACCTGATATTTTGGTCCAGGTTATAAACAAGTTGCCATCAGTCTGTTCCAATACCTTTGAAACAAAATTGTTTTCGGCGGCCTATGCTCTGGCCTTTTTTGGTTTATTCAGAGTGGGCGAGTTGACCGTATCCGGGCAGGGGCAAAAACATGTGGTATTGCAGGATTGCGACGTACATGTTGTAGCTGAGGGTACAAAGCTAAGGGTAAATATCCGATTCTCCAAAACTGATCAGGTAGGCAGGGGGACAGTTGTTTTAATACCACAGGTCAATATCTGTACTTGTCCGGTTAGGCTGATGCAAAAATATCTTTCTGTTCGACCACCAGCAGTTGGTCCATTATTCATTCATTTTAATGGCAAACCTCTGACCCGTTACCAATTTTCAGCAGTTTTGAATAAGACAATTAAGGCATTGGGTTTGCCAGGAAATCAGTTCAAGTCACATTCATTTAGGATTGGGGCAGCTTCCACCTTGGCTAAGTTAGGTTTCTCAGCTGAAGAGATAAAAATTGCTGGACGCTGGAAATCTGATGCTTACAAGTCATACATCAGACCAGCTGTTCATCATTTACCTTTGATGATGTAAAACTGTGATGAGACACACCATATCCTGCCTCTATATTAACCATATCCAAGTATTTTTAGGTCCAGCAACTGTATGGTGTGTTGGTTCCAGTCTCATTAAACAGGCCTATTTAGCAGCACGTTCTCGTCCAGACGGGATTCATCTGGGATTAGCCTCTGCCAATATTCACATTTGGTGGCAGGGATACAGCGGCTTAGGTTTGGCCACTCTACAACGGAAGCTGAGTACTTTGTTAGAGTTGGAGTCTGCTCCAGATATATTGCTTGTACATTGTGGTGGAAATGATTTAGGTCGTTATCCGGTCTGGCGGATTAGGCAAATAGTGTTAGAGCTTGTAAATTTTCTCAGTTGTAATTTTCCACAGTCAAAAATAGTGTGGTCACAAATATTGCCTCGTATGTCTTGGAGATATTCAACTAACAATGCTGCCATGCATAGAGCTAGGCAACGGGTAAATAACCACGCAGCAAACCTTTTCATTAATAGACATGGCTGTTATTTAAAGCATCCAAACCTTCAGGTAGTTAACCAGAGATTATTCCAGCCTGATGGTGTGCATTTGTCTACAGTAGGCAATGATATTTTTCTGAATCAAATATCAGCTGCGTTATTGACTTTAAATAATTCACATATCCGTGTATTCATCTAGTAAGCAAACTTAGGGCTGCGGCTTTCATGTTTTCGCATCGGCCAACGGGTTGGCGGTGGCCTGGATCGCTGCGTGTCTGTCGGATGCAGCATCACCAGTCCATTTGGCGGTTGCGAAAAAACATTACAGTGTTTTTGAAGGACAGTTTAACCTGACTTCTGTATCCCAGGGTTAGGTCCATTTACAAATTGCAAAACTAATTGAATCTTTAAGTTGTAATGTTTGCTTGCAAAAGTTTTAACTTGTGAAATCAAAAGTTATAAATTGATTGTGTGACTTGATTGTACCTCAATTGGAGGTTTATTGAATGGTGAACTGATTGTGTGACTTGATTGCACCTCATTTGGAGGTTTATTGAATTGCGAATTGCTTGACTTGATTGTACCTCATTTGGAGGTTTATTGAATTGTGAATTGCTTGACTTGATTGTACCTCAATTGGAGGTCTATTGAATTGTGAATTTTGTGAATTGATTGTACCTCATTTGGAGGTTTATTGTATTGTGAACTTATTATTAGTGTACCTCGGCTTGAGGTTTGTGGGCCTGCCATTCCGAGTCTGTCGGCGGCCCAAATTTTGTAATGTTAAGTAAATGAAAGCCGCAGCCATATTATTGCCACATTCTTAATAAATATAAACTACACTTGGTATTGTTTTGTGTATTGCATCCGCAGTAATAGCAGCTATATAATAAAGTATAGCTGCGGTTTACTGTGAGGGCAATACCTTTAGTGCTTTGATTAGCATCGTGGCATTGCGAATTTTACGGGAGTGCAAGTTTTATGATTCACATCAAAAGTTCGTTGGGAGAAATTGTTAAATTGAAACCATAAAAACCCTCCCTCCCTCTCCTAATTTAGTCCATTGATTGCTGCGTAGTTTGTCATATATTTTTCAGGTCACCGAGGCTGTTTTGGGTGTTTTCCTCGGAGGTCTTACTTCACCAGATGTCTTACTTCACCGGAGGTCTTACTTCACCGGCGCGGCTTTCAGGGCAATGTTTGCAGACCATGTGGCGGTTGCGAAAAAACATTACAGTGTTTTTGAAGGACAGTTTAACCTGACTTCTGTATCCCAGGGTTAGGTCCATTTACAAATTGCAAAACTAATTGAATCTTTAAGTTGTAATGTTTGCTTGCAAAAGTTTTAACTTGTGAAATCAAAAGTTATAAATTGATTGTGTGACTTGATTGTACCTCAATTGGAGGTTTATTGAATGGTGAACTGATTGTGTGACTTGATTGCACCTCATTTGGAGGTTTATTGAATTGCGAATTGCTTGACTTGATTGTACCTCATTTGGAGGTTTATTGAATTGTGAATTGCTTGACTTGATTGTACCTCATTTGGAGGTTTATTGTATTGTGAACTTATTATTAGTGTACCTCGGCTTGAGGTTTGTGGGCCTGCCATTCCGAGTCTGTCGGCGGCCCAAATTTTGTAATGTTAAGTAAATGAAAGCCGCAGCCATATTATTGCCACATTCTTAATAAATATAAACTACACTTGGTATTGTTTTGTGTATTGCATCCGCAGTAATTCTTACAACTCCTGAGATTTTCAACATAACTAGAACATTTTCCTCTACATTTATGAATTTCCTAACATAAGGTAAAGTCCCTGTCATGGTTCCGCTTTGTCTTGGACCACTTAACATCTACCAAGATAACCAAGGTACTCAAATGAAACATAAGGAAATCTTGGTTATCTCCGTGAAAGGCCATGAGGTCCGAAATGTAGTGGAACCATTACAGGGACTTTACCTTAAATATTTGTTTTTTTTTGTTGAATATTTTTCACGTGATAATTGCAATTAAAGCCATTTTCAACGATGTCTTATCATATTATTATTCAACAGGTTCTTGATTTGAGTTAAGCATTCCTTCATTTACTTTTTTACTTTTAACTTCGTAAGTTGAATGAACTCGCTGATACATGCTAATAAATGACCTCAGGGCGATGTTAGCAAGGTGTCCTAATTGCTTTGAAACGCGCATTCTGATTGGACAATTTCAGTATCATGTTCTTTTTTCAATATTTATGACGTAAAGGTCGTCCTAAAGTAGCTCGTTCACAGATGATCGGTACAAACTTTAGAATAAAAAAAAAATAATTTCTACCCTCCCTCGTTAATGTTGATGGAGTCTTTGTTTCTGAGAAATAAACTCGTAAAGTGTATGTCACAAAGCACAGGAAAACGCTATTTTCGTAAACGCAATTACGTAGGTTCATCTTATGAAGCAAGCGCATGCTGAAAAAGTGAATTTATCTAAATATAGTTTTTTTTCAGTCTATCTATAGTTTCAATACCGCTTGTGACGGTATTGCCTTTGATGGGGAAACCACCCATGTTTTCTTTTACTATCACACATGGTTGCATTTGGTGACCATGTCTCTATAGATGGGTAGTGATAGACGTAATACATACATATAGTTAAAAATCAAATTCTTAGTCAATGACCGTCTGTGAACGAGCTGCTTTAAGACGCCCTTTCACGGGATGTTGTCAGATATCCGTAGCGTAGGGAATCGGAGCGGAAACGAAGATCTGATTTCAATGAGATTGACAGTTACGTCTCCTGAAATTAGTACATCGTGTTATAGAATATACAGAGTTTTGCAACATGTTTGTATATTCACCTGAAAGTAGGTCAATATTTTATTGAAAATTTGGTTTTGTAAATGTGTATTACTCTTAAACTTTTTTAAACTTTAAACAATGCATTGATTGTTGTCAACTACACATGATAACATATTTCATGTCATTAAGAATCCAAAAATCTGCAAGCTGTTATGCCATTGATTTTGAAAATCATGGCATACACCAATTGAAAGTCACTACACTATCCAAATTATTAACAAATACGGTGGTCAAATTATCTTTAATAGTCTGCTTATATGGAATTTGCTTATTCATGCTGACTGAAGACATCCGCCATCCACACATTGCAATTTAATGATTTATCAGTATTTATCAAAAATCGTCAATACATTTAATTGTGTATGAAAGAAGTCCGTCACCGCTGTGGCCTCACCATACTGTCCTGAGTTTAAAGGGGCGAAACACTCAATGATGTATGGAGCCAAGTTAATGATGTTGGTAGCTAAGAATGAAGTACAGAAACTGTGTTTCTCACATGTGATTCTGGCAGTGCCAGTGACTATCAGGAAAGGCTGATTTGGTAACAACTACGAATAGACTAGTGACGCTGGACAGACAGATGGCTGCTAGGAACAGATTAGTGAAGGGGTAATATGGGTAAGCAGCCCATAGAACCCTTACACCAGTTACAGACCGATATAAGGAGAACACCCACAGTGCCTTCCGAGAGGGGTGGCGGTGGAGGGAATGAGGGGCTCGCAAGGACGGACCAAATGGTATCGAAGTATGGTTCAAAGGACACTGACTGGGAAGAAAATCGACGAGGTCGTCATGTGTCATTGTGACAAGATCTGCAAGAACATGAGAGGATTGAGGGTCCACCAAGGCAGAAAGAAGTGGTCTGGTAAGACGCAGGAGAACATTGGGTAGGTAGCACACAATAGCACTGATGATCTTCACGTAATGGAAGGGTCAAATGATGGCATGGATTCTGGATTAATGCACCTG
>CM037787.1:20195543-20245543 GCA_021229015.1 Solen grandis | reverse complement strand
TTTGACCTGGTGACCTAGTTTTTGACCCCACATGACCCAATTTCGAACTCATCCGAGATATCATGTAGACAAACATCCTGACCAAGTTTCATGAAGATTGGGCACAAGTGCTCAGGTGAGCTAAAAATTAACCTTAACACGTTTTTCTTTCTAAATGATACAGAAATAATGGCCAAAGAGAAATATAGAAAAAGAAAGTTCAAACCTACTTGGATTCGAAACCAAAACTCTCAGTTTCAAAGACAGTAACGGATGCTCCTCAACTTATGTATAACAGTCTCGGAAACTTAATGGCATACTTGAAACAGAGCATGAGTGCGAAACACATTTTTTTTTGACAAATATAACCATTTGCTTGATGGCCTAATTTCGCATCTACTAGGTTTATAAGAGAAAACAATAAGCAATACTTCATATATCATACCCACAGCGTATATTGTATCGACGTGCACATATATACACGTTCGCTGTTTGGCATCGCAATTGGCCTTTTAGTAAATTGGATCAAACCCATTTTATGTACTGATAAGATCTGTAAACGTAGTTATAACTGGGCAGTATAGTCTACAACTTTCCCACCGTATCAGAGAAGCAGTCGAAATGTCACGATTGCTCTAGTAAAACTCTTTCAGGCGTTCCTCTATGGAGTGCACCTTCATTGCCATATGCGTTTTCGTAAGTAGTTGCGGAAATTTCCTACTGAAATATTCTGAGTATCCATCTGGAAGATCTCCCAGGTCTCTACGAACATTCTCTGGAAGTTTATCATAATGCTGATAATAATTCCTGACCAGCCGGAGCAGCGAAACTACAGAAGATGCATCGTACTGCGGCCCTGAGCGCCCCGGCCTGGATGTGGTTGCTAGGTATCTGCGAATTTCATTTTGAAATGCCGGGGATAAGGTCCTCATCCAGTCTCCGCCATGGATGGCTGTGGCAGCTCCATTAAGCTGACGATAAGTCGCACAATGCTGGTTATTCATCAGAAAGTTGCTGGTCTCGTTGTAAAACTCGAGGACTTTCTTTGGCGTCCACAATGCCGGGTGCTTAGAAATATCGACAGCATTTGGTCTTTGCTTGGCGTCAGCATGAATCATGTGCTCAATAAGTTCTCCGAGAGTGTAGTTACTGATAATCCCACTAAGATCCATCTGGTTGCTTTGTATGGAGTCTTGGTCGGTGAAGGCACGTTTTCCTCCACTGCAAATATAGTAGAATATTAGCCCAAGAGAGAAAATATCACAAGCCGCCGTCACAGTGACATCGCCTTTTTCTTGAAAGTCGCGAAATGCCTCTGGTGCTATCCATCCCAGAGTTCCAAATTCGTTACTTATTGAAAACATATTGCTCAGTAACGCATCATCGTGTTCTCTCTTGAACTTTGCCATACTGAAGTCACTAAGTTTGACAGCATTGCCTTTCAACAGAATGTTCGACGGTTTCAAATCCCGATGCAGTATTCCACGCTCGTGCAGATATGTTAGACCTTTTGTTAGTTGAATCATTATTGTCTTTTGTGACAGCTCTTTGTAAGCATCCTGTCGTTCTATGTAGCGAACAAGTGTCCCATCACATCGCTCTAGCGCAATTAGAATGTAAATATTTGGTCCTGCCTTTTCTATCTCAGAGCAAAAGTAGCGTACGATGTACTCATGGAACGATTCTGTGTGTTGGTGTACCTGTATCTCTCGTGATGTATGCAAAACATCGTCTAGACTCTTCTTGGTTTTCAGTGCATCTGCCTCACGAACCGGTATCCTCTTGACAGCTATGTCGATTCTGTCTTCAAACCGTCCCCCGTAAATTTTGGCAGTAGACCCGCAACCAATTTCGACATTATCAAAATACTTGATTTTCCCGTTGACTATTTCATGGTTAGTAGTAATCATTAAAGATGTCTCATCTTTCTCACCTGCAGCTTTAGTTGTCTTGTCTTTCCTGGTCCTTCTTTGTCGAGATTTTTCTGGCTTCTGTGAGTCTTTATCTTTCGGCGAATTGTGTTTTTTTGCAAATTCTATCAATCCACCCTAAAAATATAGATTGGACAAAAATATACTAGTTTACATGCAAGCTTGATACAAGATTTTAAAAATTGGAAAATTAGATATACAGCAATGATTTAGGAATAAAAACACATAAGTTCCTGTTGTTGTATTTTTTTATGGATTTAAGGCTGAAAAACACCGGATTGAAAATAAACCACAGGCCAGTGGACATAGAACTCTCACCGATATATCATAGGACAGCTGTCATTAAAACAATAAGGAATTGAAGTTGATTTAACTTCAGCAGCAACAAGATTCAAATTATAAATACAAATTAAGAATTCTTAAGTGTCTATACTGATCTTGTAAGAAAACTAGGTGGATATATTGATGCCTAGGTTTTTAAGAGTCCAACAATACT
Organism: Solen grandis; assembly: GCA_021229015.1. Classification (NCBI taxonomy): domain Eukaryota; kingdom Metazoa; phylum Mollusca; class Bivalvia; order Adapedonta; family Solenidae; genus Solen; species Solen grandis. The sequence goes on along the minus strand of CM037787.1, from coordinate 20,243,137 downwards.
TAAACAATTACGATAGAGGATCAATAGGTTACCATAACTGCCAAAAAAAAATAATTTTATTCTGAACATTGGTATCAGGGGAAAATAATTTTGAACATTTCTATATACAGTTCATAAGGAAACTAAGCCTTATTTTTCAAGAGATCAACTTTATTCAAGTCATGATAGATGGGTATAAGGTGACCATTTTACCCAATAAAATAAATTCTGACCCTTGGTTTCACAGAAGAAGAATTTTTAAATGTTCCTTTATAGAGTACATAAATAAACAAGCCTACCCCCTGGGGGTCTTATTTTCTAGGTTTCAATTCTATTTTAGCACCTTATAGTAGAGGGCCATAAGATGACCATTTATGCCAAATGAATTTAAATTCTGACTACTAGTTTTACAGAAGAAGAATTTTGAAATTTTCTCTATAGCGTATATAAGGAAACTAGCCGACCCCGAAGGGCCTCATTTTTCATGGATTATGGTAGACGGCTATGAGGTAACCATTTGAGCCCATTGAACTCAAATCTGACCAATGGTTTCACAGAAGAAAATTTTGAAATTTTCTATTGAGTACATTGTTTGTATATGGAAATTTGCCAACCCTTTGAAATTCTCATTTTTCGAAAGTCGGCTTCATGTATAGTAGAGGACCATCACTTATATATTTAAAGCATATTTTAAACTTTTTTAATAAAGTTCTGTTGGTTGCCATGACGTATCATGTTTATTTTAACGAGTTGTTGTTGTTGTTGTTGATGTTGTTTGTGAAGGGCCACCAAAAGATCGTCCATGAAAAATTTCATCATTTTCTACCAAGCGTTTTCATGGGCGAGATTTTACAACGAGATCTTTTAATGCGAAACACCACACGACGACGGGCACAGGGTGATAGAAATAGCTCACTTTGAGCACATGTTGCTTAAAAATTACTAGTAAGTAAAAAAAAATCGCTGAGGAACAGATGTCTAATGCAATATCTGAATATGCGAATTTATAATTTGGTGTACTTTGTTTAAATAAATTGAATAATAAAACATAATTACAAAACGTATTTAAAAGAACGACAACTCTTATTCTGAGTATCGAACTCGCATCACTGGATTACAAAACTAATTCATTTTATATACAGACATACCGGGCTAAGTAGTATTTCAATATATGGAAATGGTTATATCGGATTATGTCAAAAATAGTAAATACCCCTGACTTACCTATGAAATAAAAATGAATTTTCTTTGGAATCAAAGAGGTCACTATTGATCTTTCTTTTTTATTTGTAAAGAGAGATTTAATTTTAGAACAATTGGGATCCCGTTCATCGTGACGTATGAAGGTTGGAATCAAAGTCTGTGACAACCAACCATATTTTTTAAATTTTTTTGGGGGATATTATACTCACCCAATTGCCATTTCTTTTAATCCATGGCTCCAAATTATTCTGAACGTACTGTGACAACCAACCATATATGGCATCAACAAGATATTCCATATCATTTTCAACACATTCTACTGCAATGCATCCGCCAAACGAAAGTAAAGCGACAACTCGTCCCCAGTTTACTCCACTTATAAAAAGTTCATCTGCAACAAAGCAAAATTTAGGATAAGCCGTATTTGGCGTTATATGTACCTGTTGCACCATGTCGTCAAATTGAGAAAAATACCTTTCCTCAAACTCATCAGCTAATGTCCTAACCGCTTCTTGGGTTTCGTTTGGTTGATCAGGGAGAGACGGACTATTTCGCCATGTTAAATCGTCTTTTTTAAGTCTGTAATTCAAATAGTCCGCTATGATGTTAGGTGTTCTACACTGATTCATTTCAGAATTGTTACTTGTGATCAGATTCCAAATTCCTCTCAGCATAAACATCCTGAACAGTTCACACTATAAATGACCTTTTTTATGCTAAAGTAAACACTATCAGGTATCTCTGGTTGGCAATAAATTTAATACAGCTATGGCATTAAAAGAATATGTAGGTATAATTAGGTCAGCTACTTCAATTAGCTCCTACAATATTCCAAATTTCGTAGTCCTCTTTCGATTTCACAACACTTGACGATTACACTTGGGTTTTTCTAATATCGCTATTTATATCTCAGGTATCTAACCGTTTACTTCACCAGTGACGTCACAATTTCTATTTATAGACTGATTACTTCGCCTCCTGCTTGTATGGATTGGTAAATGGGTCAAAATAGTCTATTCCTCTAGGTCTACATGTTGTTACTTTTCTGTTGTTGTTTAGGTGTAACTGCCTTTCTGTATTTTTGTTACCAGACTATATAATCCTGTAAGACCTGTGTTTTATTTTGGATTTTTAGCACTTTGTACACCTGACGGGTCATACTGTTATGTATAGTGGTTAACCGAATTATCACTGGATTGGAAACAAATAGTTGTTAAGATGAGATCGGCGATAGTCGATTAGCCGACGTCGCGAAGGTCCTTTTCGCTATTTTCGGCAGTAAAATTCGTTGACGCCAATTGTAATGTTATTATTTACTAAACGTTTTAAAAACAGATATTTAGTTTTAATTCTTTTTGTGTAAAGTTTTATAGATATGCATTAAGTATGAATTTTGATATTTGTTTCAACACTTATATTACTTCATATGTGGCAGGGGCAGCCTATCAAACCGGGTCCGACCTTTTATTGATTGGGGCTTTAATGATAACTAGGATTTATTTTTTTTTTTTTTTTTGGGGGGGGGGGGGGGTAGTTTATTAGAAATTTTCTTTTTGTCAATGTAGTCACTCTATTTTATTTTATAATTCATAGCTACATGAATATATGTACGCCGCATCAAGAATTTAATAATGTATAGAAATAAGAAAGAGTGAAAGATAGGGGGAAAAAGACGTATGACTTTGATAAAATAGGTGTATATATTTTGAGATATCCGTGAGTCACCCAAGAGCTGGGTATATGGCCCGGTTAATTAAGCGGGTAGAATAAAGCGAGTAGAAAATGAAATTTGCGAGTTCCATTTAAAACCACTAGCATTTTTTTTTTTTTTTTTTTTTTTTTTGCGAGTGAAAATTTGGCTTTAACATTTTCTTTAACATGTCTAAATGAGATATTTCAATAAAATAATCAAGAACATCATCAAAACTAGACACTCCTGGTTTGTTTTAAATATTACAATAATTTAATAATTTACACAGGTATGTTGTATGGCTAGTATAAAATGCGGGTTTGTCTGTCGTCTACGGTACACAACACGCGGACACATATATACCCTAAATATTTCCCCTAATGAATAAGCTGTATTTTCCAATTCTAATTATTAAAGTTTAAATTACGATATTGATTTAATTTTCAATCAATAAAAGTTACCCTCACCCTCGTATCGACCTTGGAAGCCGAATTTTACACAAGTCCCGGTTTCCAATGGAAACACGTCTAATGCTGATTTCGATCAATGTCAAAACGAAAGATAATTTTTATTATTATTATTTAATCTGGTGATGTCAATGAACTAAGCACAGAATCTGAAATCGAAAAATCAAACACACATATGAAAAAAAAATCAGTATAAATATTGAAATGCGCCATTTTTGAAGCAGTTGTAGATAATCAGCATAATCACTTTTTAAAAATCCTTTAATTTGTGAATCAGTGATCCTGATATTTCATATACAAGCCCATCGGAAGAAATTTCCATGAAAGTAACATAGTTTGCAAGTAAGTCTGGGAATTTTCGAGTTGAAATTAAAGGCACTCGCATTTTTTTGCGAGTGGGAAAAAAATAAGTTTACTGTACTTCATGTTATATTAAACCCAAACTATCCAGTAATAATAGCTTACATTAAAAGAAATTTAAGTTGTGATAACTTGTTTCGTAATCTTTGTAAAATAAATGAAGTTTAATCACTCCCGATGACTCTGCTGGCGGCGTATGTGGTCATTATTGTGGGAGGAAACCGGAGATCCCGGAGAAAACCCACGTGTCTGAACGGGCGACCTCTCACGGACATGACCAGGAATCGAACCCGGGACGTATTGGTGAGAAGCGAGGCTCGTTACCACTACGCTTTCCAGTCACCCTAAATTACAGGTGGAACCAGTACAAGAACATTCCTGTTACACGTAGGCCAAATTTTAACGAATAGTAATAAGACGCACTTACTAACCAAGTAAAAAGGTTAGGGTTTTGAAATTGATTTTAATCGGTTATTAATCGGTTTTGCTTCGGATATTACATATTAATAAATTCGCTGTTTTCAACCCGATTCCAATCACTAATTATATGTGTTATATGCTGTTTCTGATTTCAGAATTAGCTTTCCACAGCACAATTCAACTGCGAAGCTACAAATACATAGAGGATATTTGTTGATTTCGGAGTAAGATCGCATTTTATTTCTCCGATTGAGCCTAGAAAGTAATATTTTCACATGTGGCGAATCTTACACCTATTTTTTTTTTTTTTTTTTTTTTTTTTGGTTTTGTTGTTGTTGTTTTCACTGCTGTTATTTTCATTATAAACATAGATATTTTATCAATAAACATGAAACAAATGGTAGTATTTGAGTGGTGAGAATAACAGATCAGATCATAGGTTTTACTTCAAGTATGGGGAATCAGGACGAAGAAATGAAGAAATAATGGTGCAGTTAGTTTAAACATATTTTATTTGTAAATGACATGTTACAAAATAAATGATATTGTAAGCACAAAAAGGATTTGAACTGAAAGCTGAAAGCTTATTGTAGTTCTTATCCTGGAAAATAAATTTAACAGAGATATTGAACATGGTACATTAATAGGGTGATATCAAGAATAATAAGTAAAAGTGAATTTAAGTAGTACTGGGTAAATGGTAAGTAAAGGATTGTCAGAGAAAGATTTGTTGGTACTAAGTATATAGAGGGTGGGCTTGTTTTATATTTGAATGATGAGAGCGATCTTGAGGTCTGCAATGACGGGTCTAATGTGTTCCACTGACCAATACTAAAAGGAGGGAAGGAGTTCAAATACAGGGCCGTTCTACATCGTGCGAGAGATGTTGCATTGCTATTGCTAAGGGTTGCAGTCATTTTCAGGTGAAACAGGAAGCATGTTAGATAAATAGGAAGGTCAGAGGTTATTCGTCATTTTATATATTAGAAATAATGCATGTTGACGACGTCTAGTTTCTAAAGTTTCCCAACCGGTTTCAGTGTACAAATGAGTTTTTGAAATAAGTTTACTGGCGCCTGTAACAATTCGAGCGGCTTCAAGCTGAATACTTTCGGGTTGAACTTTTTCATATTGAGAACAGTTATTCTAAATTATGTCACAATATTCAAGAATAGGGCGAATGAATGATATGTATATTATTTCTAGGCTCTTTCTGTCAAGAGTATATTTTAATCGTCTCATTATATGTATTCTACTCCAAGCTTTATTTGAAATATAATCTATATGTGAATGCCATTTACAGTCATTAGACAGAATGATTCCAAGATGTTTATGTTCGGTTACTTCTTCAATTAATTGGTTTTCCATGTACAACGGTGGGTGAAAAAGTTTATTAAGCTTTAGGCTAATAAGTAGTGACTCTGTTTTAAGGGGGTTAAATTTTACTAACCACTTGTCTGCCCATTCAGTGCAGTACACAAGTATAGAAGCAATGTAATGAAAATTGATACCGTTGACAGCTAAATGCAGTGTGCATAAAAAGGTAGCCAGTTTTAACTTCAACAGTAAGAGTAACAAAGGAATGCAATTTTGACATATTTACCCTTCCATACACTTGAGCGGGAGAAATAACATCATGCCGATCGAATTTTGAAGTGACCGAAATTTGATACATATATATCACCTTAATAGCCCCATGTAGGGAGCATTCTTAACCACACGGATAAACATTTTTTTTTAATTTTCACACAAAGTGTTTCATCAAAAATCACGAAGAGATACAAAAGTGTTACATTATTGCAAAAATAATATGGCGTAATGTAAACATACACAGGAAATGACGTTGTGCGCCAAAAATGTGAAATTGAATGACTTAAACAGTAATATCATTTTATAGAAATAAATTTGCTAAACCACTTTTAAAAAGAATATGATACAAATGTAAAATTGCGAGAAGAAAATTAATATAGCTATAGATTTCACAGAATATAAACGAGTCTAATTCCGGTTTTTGCAAGAACAAAACAGAACATATTTTTTATTTAGATTTGCACATTGTACATCAGCTTCCTTAATAACTTTACATGAATTTAAATAATTTTTATCAGTTGATTTCAGAAGTTCCAAAAATTTAAACATTGATGGTCTTCGATAGAAGTATTTTTTACATATTTTGCCTATATTCGTGAAAACATCTACATATACAAATAAAATGATATTCATCTTCAATGTCACCAGAGTCACAATTGAGACAAATTCGTTCGTTACGAGTTAATCTATTTTGAGCAAATCTACCTGTATGAATCTCGGGGAAAGCGAGGATAATCTAATCCTGGAAAATAAACATCTGTAATTGGAATAACTAATACGATCAAAATTTTAAAAAACTGAAAAGTTTTAATATCTAAATCTTGCACACCATTTAAAAACATAACCAAATCCCTAAGTTTCTAAAAGATGTTTAACACTTGCAACCCAATTCTTATATCCGTTATCACAACCCTTCACACCCTGCTGATATAGTGCCTTGATTAAAATATTATCACTGTTGGCTACTTTCCACCAATAATTTATTATACGTGAATATCTATTTATATACAGTGGGTATCTTCCCAGCTCACCATATACACCATTTGAATTAGTATTTAATCTTACACCCAATACTCTTTTTAAAAATTTCAAATGTATTCTCTCAGTATTATGTAACCTACTAAATCCCCAAATTTCAGAACTATATGACAAAAATAGATCCTAAATAAGAATCAAACAACTGGCACAAAATTTTAAGGCTTTATCTGTACCTGCCTACAGTTATATAATAAGACATTTAACACTTTTAAAGCTTTTCCATCATTTATTCCTGATTTTTTAGAAAGGACCCCGTATAAATGAAGACGGTTCCTAAATAGTTAAAATCATCTGCTACTTCTATGGCGACGCCATTGTAATTCCAAATTTCTTCCTCACGTACTGGACCTCTGTTTCTAAATACCATTATCTTTGTCTTATCAGCATTTACTTCTAGGTCCCAATTATTACAGTATATATATAAAAGATCTAAACTATGCTGAAGTAAATCTACAGTCTTCCAATAATACACATTGTAATCGCAAGACAGGGTATACACTGAATTGTAAAGGCTTATAAGACATGGTACGGTGATTTCGCTTATATGCTGTGGACTTTGTTTGTGAGCTGAATCGATACCTTTTACACGTAAAAGAACAAAAGTAAATCACCCTCGAGTAGAAATGGGTTTTTTTGTTGTTGTTTTGTTGTTGTTGTTGTTTTGTTGTTGTTTTTTTGTAGGTTTAACGTCCCACCGACAGTATTTTAGCCATTTGGAGACGATGTCTACTTGACAAATATAGTGCTGCCACATTGCAGTATTACGCCGCAGACATAAAATTATCACATTGTCCTGACACCCGGCCAACCAGTCCTGCAACTACCCTTATATGCTGAGCGCTTAGCAAGGGAGCTATATCAGAATATTTTTTTACGACTTAAGTATGTCGCGGCCGGGGGATCGAACCCATGAACTCCCACTCCCGAGGCGGACGCTCTGACCACTTGGCCACCGGGAACGGACGAGTGAAATGAAATATGAACAGAGATAAATGAAGTAGAGAACCATAAACATTAAGGCATACATCTTTCAAATAATCTATCATGTCATAACCATATAGAATATATCAAATCAAAAACATGGAAACTTGTTAACACAATGAATTGATGATTTTTTTAATTAGATCGTTCAACGTTAGAGACAATTTAAATTTCTTTTATCAGACCTATTCTAGAATATGGAGATGTAATATTGATAACTGTACTTCAGTCAAACTGTCTTAAGCGGTCAGTCAAGGGAACAATAGAAACTGACGCTTAACAGAGGTGGCCACTAAATAAGATAAAGATGCACCAAAATGCTAGTTTTGTAATATTAAGATTGATCGCTTAAGGCAGGTTGTCCAATTAGTACAGGTGGCCGCTAATACAGGTTCAACAGTACTTGTGACAATTAGAGTCAGACTAGATTCAAAATGTGCTAAACCTGTATCTATTAATAATTTAGACACTGAACCCTGTTGGGAATCTCTTGATTCAGAGAAGAAAACATAAATCAATATTCTTATAAAATTTTACATGGTTTAACACCCACATATTTGAAATATTTTATTCCTGAATAAACACTATCAACTTTCCTCTTCGTGTGTGTGGTGTAAAAGAAACTGCAGATCTTTTCTCTCTCTGTCTTTTTTTTTTTTTTCCTTACGTAAACACTGCTAGATATATACACTGTTTAATGAACTTTCACATATGCAAAATATTTGACGTTGTTGCGTTTTGGCGACAGTAATATTTCCTATGATAGTAACACTAAAATCCGTCGATGACTACATGGTACATCAAGTCTTCTTAACGTTTTGATAATCAGTAGAAGTCTAGAAGGGAAATATACATGCAACATCCCTCCCAACGTCACCACCGGTCTTTCTTACATTCTCCATCGTTCTCTCTTCTCATAAGTTGTTTTTTTTTTCACCATAATTCATACTAAGTATATATTGCTAACGCATAGTTTATTCAGCCATATTATCGTTTAAAATGATTTAAAAGGAGAAAAACCGATAAGCTCTAATCCTTATTTGATTGTATGTTGATATTAGGCCTTCATATGTTTATTATCTTGAAATAAAATGTGTTTCAACTAACCAAACTAGTTGTTATTTTGCGATTATTGTCTAAACCATTACTAAAATCATAATCATGACTCTTCAATAAGTTTTATAAAAAACAAATTAATAACTTATTCCAACAACTTTTGCAACCTATAATAAATATTCCTGCCTATATACATTATACATGTGTACATATATTACATTTTTAACCCTTTCCCTCATATAGACTCATTTTGACGTACTCAACAGGTACCACATAAAGCCTGATCTGCAGAAAACTACAGTTAAACCTTACCAAATTTAATTACAAAATCCTCATTTCCAGACCACTGAGGAGCAGCGAACAGCATAAAACCTGATCAGCCTGCGAGTTACTCGCAGGCTGATCAGGTTTTATGCTGTTCGCATAGGTCTTTTCATGGTTTCCTCTATGAGGGAAAGGGTTAAGTCTGTTTTTAGGCCCTCCATATATGTATGTTATTCTAACACATAAATTGAAAGAATTTTGTGGTCCAAGCCTTTTATTTGTTACAATAATTGCTTGCACATTTGTAACAAAAAAAAAGGAGACGATTTTAAAAATATGTTTTACACAAAATACCTGTGAAAAGATGCCGTCTCAATCTACGTATAAATAGAGACTGTGACGTCACTAGCTTGTACAGTATCCTCGTCTCCAGCTTGAGTTGAACTTCCGACATTTGGATCCTTGTGTAGTCATTTGATTCCATGCCGATATACTATTCGTAAAATCGAAAGAAATTCGAAAGCTTCTCCAGTGGTCACAAACATTTAGTGATAATCTGAGTTTTTAACGTTTTATCGAAACATGAGCTTACAGAATGCCGTCCATATACAACATGTGCGCAGATATGGTTAGCATTGCCATGCATGTCGTCAGTAAAAATGCATGTTTTTTCTCCATTTAATGATTTATGTTTGTTGTTGTTAATTATTTTTTGATAGGAATTAGGTCGAGAGCGTCGTTGCTTTCTTCATCCCTTCTATATACTTAAGCCATCCCTCGGTTATTTCTTGGATATGCCTTCAACCCTAGCCCCATTATTTCGGATGCTTTACACTTGTACATCGTGTCCATTTTTTTTTTTCAAATCATAAGGTCATCATCTTATAAACTCTAATGTGCATAGTATCACATTGTCACTTTTTACACGTTATCTGCAATTAATGGACAGATGACCAGTTCATAAAATCTCAGTGTGGACAGTGTGATCAAATTCCGTTCAACATCAGACATTGAATCATTGCATGGATAAAGTACAGCGGACTTTTATGGCCTTGTTCGAGCGGCAAACTATAGTCACCATAGTTAAGCCATAACCGCCAAGACTCGCTGTTGTTCGACTATGATATCTATAACGTCATATTTTTTTTTCATAGTTCGACCCACGGAACGTCTCGGTGATAATTTTTTCACCATGAGGAAGTATGACGGAATTACCCGAGAAGCTCCAATTGGCTTTTTCTCGGATCTCTACGGATGCAATATGGCGGTTGATGGCTGACAAGTTGACTTGACTTTTTGAGAAAAAAAATCTGTGTATTACTGATGCATATGCGGATCCAGCAATTTGTCTCAGGGGAGTCCGACAGGGATAATTACCATGCCCGTTCCAACTATGAAATTTACCGTACCGTGTGTGTGTGTGGGTGGGGGACCACCCTTGAAAATCACAGTACGTACGGCCGGGGGCGGGGGGACCCCTGAAAATCAAAGTCCGTAGAGGGGGCTGGGGGGGGGGGGGGGGAGAGAGAGAGAAAGAAAAAGACCATGACCGTGCTTTGATGTCAAAATACTAGAGTACTTGATTTTAAACATTACAGCCAAATCCCAGGGGGTGTGGGTCATGTCATGAGTTACTTATAGCCAGTGACATAATATATTTTTCTCATTTGTAAGAAGAAAAATATTTGTTTTTCCTCTTTACTAAACTATAAATCTAAGAAGGGAACATTGTGTACATTGCAGACGTTAGTTCATCTTTCTCAGCGTTTTAGCGATGAGAGCAACTACACATGTGCAGAGGCTTACATGAGACTAAACTATAGTAAATGCTCGAACAAGGCCCAGTCTATCGCTTCGATTGATTCGTTCGTTCGTCCATCCATCCATCCATCCATCCATCCATTACCTCTTTCGTGGCAATGTACAGCTGAATACAAAAGCGGTAAATTACTGTTCTTTATTATCCACACTAGCACGTTTACACTTCAAACATTTTCAAATAGCATGCCTTTATTCACGCACATAGGCGAGTAAAATTATCAAATACAAAAAAGAAAATGCAAACATTTGATTTGATTCTCATAATTAGCTTTGTTTCTGTAATGAACAAACAGACAATAATGAGGTTTTACATACTATACAGTATTATGTTATGCTCGACAACTGTAAAATTATAACGTAAAAGGTGGTCATTAAAGAATTGTAAAATGTAGAGATAAAGTCCCAATAATTAATTAAACATATTGGCAAACAGTTTTAAAAATAAAATCTATAATTCAACTTAAACAGATTTAAAAAACCTTACATATGCGGAAATTTACAGCAACCTTCGGCAAAAATAGATTCTCTATTGACTATCCTAGAAATTGGAATTGCGTTTTAAATTGTGAAAATAATATGGAAAGAAAAGTCATATCGAACTGAATAAAAAAAACGGCTGGTCATTTTAGTGTATAATTAAGGTAAAGTCCCTGTAATGGTTCCGCTACATTTCGGACCTCATGGCCTTTCTCTGAGATAACCAAGGTTTCCTAACGTTTCATTAGGGTATGTTGGTTATCTTGATATAGGTTAAGTGGTCCAAGACGTAGCGGAACCATTACAGGGACTTTGTCTTAAATGAGCGTTTTGTTGACATCTGAAAATAGGTGATTTTGAAAAGCATCATGACTTTAAGCTCAGACAGTTCCTAGAGTTAACAGTTTACATCAGGCATGGGAAGTAACCACTGATGCAATTTGTATCTATTATTGCAGAGTTAATGTTCTTCGTTTATGATTTGGGAAGTAACATGTATATATATATATATTGTGATGCTGATTATAACTGTAAGGTTTTATTTACTTATGATGTAAAGTGTGTTTCAGCGAGTGGTTTCTATCCTACTGGATTTTTTCACGAAAGTACTCAAACATAAATTAAAAACAGTTGGTCCCAAAACTCCACTAAGAGTTATGGACTAATGCAGGACATCGCTGTTTATAAAATTCATGGAGGACAGAAAAACAATAATAAATTGATTTTTTTTTCTCTTATTACTGTAAGAACACATTACATGAATGTTTTCAGAGTAGTTCATCTCATCTTGTATAAGATAATGCTTTCTATAAGTTGCAAGTGAAAATGCTACTGAAACTGCCTGAAAACACTATGCTATGCTGATTTTGCTGCTTTTTGAATTATATTTTATAAAGATCGAATTGTGGGACCTTCAAAACTACTAAATGTTTAAATTTTTTGAAATAATATTGAAAAAAATGAACTCGCTGAGTTATCCGGATTTTTTTAATTAAAATATGTATACACGGCCATTGATTATAATTCAACAAATTTAAAATAATGTAGATGCATGAAGAGATATGTACATTGCAGTACAGTTCGGTACGCTGCACAGTGTCTTGGAAGTACCATTCGTAGATTTTAAAAAAAAATGTACTGAACAATAACAATTAATGACTAGCAGACTCAGGAACTTTGATTGGCATGAATTTTAATGAAAGTAAATGTGAAACTTCAATAGTAGACGGATTTCATTTTTTTTTTTTTTGGAGTGTCATTTTTTTTAACAATAGCAAAAGATGTCACATAAAATATTATTTTCATAACCATGATATGCTTAAGTTTGATGCACTAATTAATCCAGCAATAACGTAATATAGAAATTGTTGTATATTTATAAAGAAATCATTACGAAATTCATTCGATGATCAATTATCCTAAACTTTAGGGGAAAAATGTTCTTGAACATTTATCTTTGAATGTCTTACGCATATTAACTTATTCACTTAGTAGAAGATGATTTCTCTATGTATAGTGGGCACATTTGTCATTTCAAGTTACAAACTCTCTTTGTGTGTCTGTTTCTTTCTTCTCTCTCCGTTGTTGAGTAGCCTCGAAATATATATACATTTTATCTTAATCTCGTGTTTTCATGTGTGTATGAACTGGTAGTAAATAGAATTTGTAAATCCGTATTCTATATCCCTTTACTGTTGGATAACGATGGTGATTTTGTCACGTTTGAGAAGGCTATTAAACGATCGTGTCAGTTTTTAACGTTAGTAAGAGACCGTGATCAACGTAGAATAACATAACGGGGTCCCTTTGTCACAACTACGCAACATTGGCTTTTGACGAAAGCATAAATTAAGATCATGAAGTCAGTCTGTAGAATGTCCATTAATTTTACGCTAGCCACATTACAGTACGTGCAGGCACATATTAAAATGGAATGTGGTCTACTTTCACTTTTAAACTAGCTACGCAAAGACCTGGTTTTAGGTCTTTGTTACTTCGTAATATTAAAAATCCACAGGGACGTTGTTATATGTATGTGTGTGACAGAGAGAAAGAGAGAGGAGCGGGGCATTCCTTATATTTCGAGGTATTTGAATGCGCTTAAAGTCGCAAGACCTTTAATAACACTAAACTGTTTACAATTTATTTGCATCCGAGCGGTAATAGTATTAGTCGTTGTAGAAGTAGAAGAAACAGTGGTAGTAAATCAAGGCTTTTACTAGTTTCTTAATTGTGTGGCAATGTCCCAAGGAAGGGTTCGGCATAATATTAAAGAAAATATGCGTTATAAAGGCATTTCAGAGTTTTTTTTTTTTTTTTTTTTTAAATAAAATATATTTGAATTAAAATTAGAGGGTAACCATGTTCATCATAATTTGTAAATTATTATGTGTTTCATAAGTTACAGGATAAAATGCTGTCAAAAATGCACTGAAAATAGAACACGAGAAAATTAAAAATCGCCATTGTGTCAGGGCCAAAATTTATACAAAAACTACACAAAAGCTATATTATTATGGAAATTAATATATATTTTTCTTGATAAAAAAAATCAACGCACAGATTTTTTTTTTTTTTTTTTTTTTTTTTTTATGCATTACTACATTGGAAGTTCGGAAAATGTCGAACACCATAACGTGACCGAAACCTTGATCCACATTAAAAATGAACTTCCATCGTGATTAACTTTGATAACGTTTTACGTTAGGCACGCCTGGTAAAAGGAATGCCTTGCGTTCGAGTCCCGGTCATATATATTCCTCCAATTTTCTCACCGTAGTTGCTGACTCCAATACCGCTGTGATTCAATACACGGTCTTCTCTACAGATATTTAAATGGGATATATATTGAAAAATACTGTTACATTAATGGTCATATTGACATTATTTCGATTATATATTAGAAAATATCAACGGTCTTTTATTTAAATTACCTTATCTTAATTCATGAATCTATTAGAAAAAGATTAATCCATTCATTCATCATTTTTTTCTATTTTTAAGGACAATATTTACTATATTTTTATTGACTTTTTAACATTCTATTTATTTCAGTAATTGTATCTGGAATACTGAACGGATAAATTTATCCAAAGAAATATCCTGAAAGAACTGGTATTCACTCAATCCTCAACAGCCTATCGCTGAGCGCGCACTGCGCTAGCCTAGTGACGTCACGTAATCTATAAATGTATATATGCCAGCTAGCTGTGTTAAGTTCAACCATTTACGTGTAGTACTCGGTTAAGTCACAGCTCGGGTTGAATTTTTAAACTTCTTGTTAATAAAGGCAACACATAAACACAACAAAATGTACGAGGACGAATACAGCATTAATTCAAACTGTATCGCGGCGGATTATATTCATTATAAGCTGCAGAAAGAAGGATATTCGTATCAAACCTCGCCTACTCGGAACAATCCCAACAATCGTGTTGTTACGGTTATGCGGACTTTGTGTACTGAGTTTGAGCAGCGGTATGCAAAAAGCTTTTCAGAAATGTCGAACTGTTTAATAGATATTTCAGCGGATAGTTATACGACAGTGTTAGATCAAATAATTGAAGGTGGAATTAACTGGGGGAGAGTTGTAGCGATTTTCAGCTTTGCTGGTGCGGCATCTGCCCAGTGTTTAAAAAACAATAAACCAGAATATGTCGACCATGTTAGAAACTGGACAACTTTATTTCTACACAAGAAAGTAGAGCCGTGGATTAATAATAATAATGGATGGGTGAGTTTTCTTTCACCAGATTTGCTAAATATTTTTAATATGAAAGCAGCTTTCTCTTCCGTTTGTAATTTTTAGATTTAGCACAATAAATGGTTCAAATCATCAAAATCGATACTAGGTTTGTGTTAAGGAACACGGGACAATAGCTGGCTTGATATCCCATGACATGACACGCACATCACGTGCTATATACGGCTGTTACTCTATCCTATCGATTTTTAATTACTGAGTTTTTATTCCGATATTTGGTAGCAGACTGTCTAGTTAAGGTTATTTCTTTATTTCATATCCAATGAAAATTAAAAATTGATTGGTATTTGAATCGTTAAGATAAGAAATGTACATCTACACGCGTTTGAACCTGGTTGACACACAAAGATATTGTTACAAATAACCTATATTCCTTTATCAATAAAATTTGACATTTGACATGTCTCATTATGTGAACAAAGGTAAATTCCAGGCCTAGGGACAATCGAGACATTCTTTTGTTGAAAGACCGTGTTGTTCAAAACCCCTTTATCAGTCATTATCATGATTACGCCAGAAAATTCTATCGGTTATGTAAGCTTGTACGAGATAGCCTCTTCTGACGCTATATTCGCAACACTACCAACGCGGCGCACAGTTTTGAAATTTTGCCAATTTTGCTTCAAGTTTTGAGGTACCCTGCATTTTTGTGGTCAGATCAATAACTTCAAAGACAGGGTTGAACGACAGCAAATGGTACCCGAGACATTCCCATTGATACGGCATTCCTCAGAAAAAAATATAAATCCACGTCTTCCTTCCAGTTATGTCCCCTCTCACGAGAAGAAGAAAAGGGTACTGAGCGAAACCATTTTAAGTGCCTATAGAATAAATAGGAAAAATAATGTTTTTCCTCGGACCGGTTAAAACTGCCCTAAAGATAAATAGGCTAAATATTCACGATATTTTGTATCCCACTGCGCATGTCTCGGTGGTTACTAATGACGTGAGAGCATTTTGTATAGGATGTATGTAGATGCTATACACAGTGAATCACACAACTGTGCCTCTGTGTACAGCGGACGTGTAAATCTAATACTGTAGGTATTCGGGCAATGCACACAGTCGTGTCGCTAGACTAGCCACATGAAACCTTTCGCGAAATTTGGATCTCGTTTGTATAATCAGGTTGAGCAAATTTGATGAATATAGGCTGAAAATAATCTTTTAGACCACCCAATATATATATATAGAGAGAGAGAGAGAGATTAGTCAGTTGAGAGAGAGAGTAAGTGTCTGGTTAATGCTTTTCTGAAATAGTGAGAGAGGCTGAAATTACACGACTATATAAACTGTCTACAGTGGCGTATTGATTTAGGTTTCATAAAAGTGCATTCAATTTCACTTCATGCTTAGATTAATGGCCAAGTAATACTATTTTACAAAATGATTCGTTTGGCTAAACTATGTTTTTCTTTTCTCATTACAGAAGGGTCTTGTGGACTTTTATGAAAATGGCACGAAAACACAGGCAACGGAAAAGAAGAATGGATGGGGCTCAGTTCTGTTGGGAGGTGCACTTGGAGCCCTTGCCCTCGGGGCTCTTATTGTCAACAAAGCATGAAGACTCCAGATCGGAAGTTAACATGTTCAATTGGATATCTCTAGTCTTTATCCTAATCGTCTGGTGTTGCCATGCCAGTGGAGATGTTGCGCATTAGACATACGGATACGGACCGGCCCATTTTGCCACCAGCCGGTCAGCTGTGTTCGCATTCATGCTATACGGGTTTTTTCGTGAATTGTTTCGTGTGATGTGCTGCTTTTTTGCGTGGACATGCTACACAGGCATAAGAAACCATGACATGAAAATACATCATTTCTACCCATCCTCTGAACAGAACACGAAACCTCCAGCAAAAACACAGTATTTTATACAATTTCGCCTACTCTGAACAAACTTACTTGTGCAGAAAACAGGAAGTCAGTATATTGTATTGAATACCACACGGCCGGTCCTGGACAGTACATCAATAAAACTATCAAGAACTATTAATCGACAATTTTGGTGAAGTGTTGGCAGCAATTCAGCATTACATTTGCAGGAGATGTTTCCTGTTTAAATTAAGTGACGAAAACTGGTCACACATACATTTGATATTAGCATGAAAGAACATTGATGTTGAATTTTAAGTATGATTTACAGATCATGTGGAAACGTGAGCGTGATTGAAAACGAAAACATACGTTCAAGATTGTATATGTATATATAGTATTTTCACCACATTAATTTCACTGGGTTTTGTGATCAACTTTAAATCTTTTAAATATTGAACTTTAGAAATAAAAATATAATTATCATCTGTAAATAAAATCATTGTTATGAAAAAGATTGGAAAAAGATTAAAAAAAAAAAGATAAAGCTTTCGATTAACTTTTTGTTTTTCAAGGCAAACCTAGTGAATATAATGCATTATAACATTAATTCTTCATCAACTTGTTACTTATTAAGTCATTAATATTTTCAACCATGCATTTATTTATTAAAACACATCATTTTCACTGTTGAACATACAATCATGTTACCTGGTTTTTGTATGTGTTGGAGATAAGGGACCAAGTGACCCGAATGCTTTGAAGGCGGACATAACCTACAAAATCACCTGACCGGCCTGTAAGCACGCGCGCGCACCTGCCATGAAATTGACATCTGTTAATTTCATTTGAATAACACGTGGCGCCAAGCGTCTTGCCAATGGTCAAGTAAGGTGTCATCGGTCAGTAGAAATATCAAGTCATACCATCCATTAACCTAAATGGCAATTGCCTAAATGACGCACATTTGTGAAAGTCAGTTTAAAAATGTATTAATTTTCTGTTATACGATGAACAGCAATATAAGTTGTTTGGAATAGTAAAAATGACTAAAAAATTGATAACTCGACACATCTGTTTAAAAACAGGAAAACTTTGGCGGTTTTTAACATAGTAACGTTTTTCTACTGTCGGACCAAAGCATGTGTATACTTGTATATTCTAGATGTTTGAATATTACATAAAGCAATTTAGTGCAATTTAAAGTTTTATTAGTGCTTTGTGTCATGTGAGAAAGAAAGAGTGAGGCAGGTGAGCAGTGGAAAGAGAAAGGGACAGAAGGATCTGTTGGAAGAGAGATCCGATGAGAGAATTAGTGGGAGAGATGTAATGGCAGATTATAAACTTTGAAATGTCTATTTGTTTTCTATATGAAATAAAGTTGAATTTTTTGAATACTGTTTTTGTTCCCATGTTCTTGGCCATTAAACACTTCGAAGTTTCGTCTACCTAAGGCATACTTTCAAAGAGATATCTGACACATTATAGTAGATTGTTTCCTGAAGAAAACATCAGTAAATAAACTACTGTTGGCATACTATAGTTGAGAAGCGCGATTGAAACTTAATTTTAAGAATTTCAAATTCTATATAATAATGTCAATTTTGAGTTCTGTCTGAGGCCCCTTTGTGTATTAATTGCCACATAATTATACAATTATACTGAACACATTTTTTTTTATTTAATAGGTATTGACCAACCATCGTATACTTAAAGATAAAACGGGTTCATTTTATTTTCGAAGTGGTCATCTGTCCACATTACATTGACTTGTGTCGTAGCCAAAACTAGGTCTTTGTCCGTCAGGGCCTTAACACTATACATGTGTCAATTTTAAGAGGTACCATATTTCCCTTTCATATAATGACTACGGCTACTAGCCATAACTTGATAAGGCTTTAAAATAATCTTGTTTCTGGTTAGAGACAGAAAAAATATGGGTCGGTAGATCGGCTCCTGTTTTTTGTTGGCTTTTTTTTTTTTTTTTTAGCTCACCAGATTACAAAGTGCTCAAGATGAGCTATTGTGATCATCCTGCGTCCGTCGTCGTGCGTCGTCAACAATTTGCTTTAAACGACATCACCTCAGAAACTACTGGGTAGAAATTGACGAATCTTGGCATGAATGATCCTTGGGTGGTCCTTCACAAAAGTTCCTAAAAGTGATTCATGCAGAAATTGGGTTGTCATGCCAACCAAAAGAATTCTCTGAAGCCTATGGTCAGAAATTGATTTTATTTGGCACAAATGGTCACCTCATGTGTTCATATGTAAATGGCTGTCTACCATCATTGCTAAAATAAAGTTGATCCCTTGAAAAATTAGGCCCCTTTAGGTTCAGCTAGTTTCCTAATATACTCTTTATAGATATTTTCAAAATTCTTCTATGAGGCCAATAGCCAGAATTTAATTTCATTTAGCATAAATGGTAACCTCATGTCTGTCTACCATAATTGCTAAAATAAAGTTGATCCCTTTAAGAAAAACGAGGCCCCTTTCGGGGTGACTAGATTCCTTTTCTACCTTACATAGAAGATTTCAAAATTATTCTTCTGTAAAACCAATGGTTAGAATTTAATTTCATTTTGCACAAATAATCACTTCATGACTGTCTATCAATGGTTAGAATGTAATTTCTTCTGATGCAATTGCAAATGGTCACCTCACCGTTGTCTACCATTAACCCTAAAACAAAATTAATACGATCCCATGAATAATAAGGCCTCCAGCTGACTTACTTAGGAATTCTTTTCATCTGAAATTTGAATCTGGTTGCTGCTGAAGGTTACCACGTAAAAATGAAAAGTTTTGAATAAGCTTATATACTCTGGTGAGTGATCTAGAGTCATATGGTCCTCTTTTTTGTTGTTGATGTTTTTGTTGTATTGTTGTTTTAAGATTTTATTGAAAATGTAACCTGCTACTTGCCAAATTAAATGATAAAAGTGTCCTGTGTGGTAAGATTTGTTTTTTCTGTATGTCCCTTACTGTCATCGCATTCTTTAAAAATTCTTGTCAGCAGCAGTGCAAGTGAGGCTGCAGGTGGTGACTGCGACAGTTTTATCTGTATTGTTAACCCTTTCCCTCATATAGACTCATTTTGACGCACTCAATAGGTACCACATAAAGCCTGATCTGCAGAAAACCACAGTTAAAACTTACCAAATTTAATTATTAAGTCCTCATTTCCAGACCACTGAGGAGCAGCGAACAGCATAAAACCTGATCAGCCTGCGAGTTACTCGCAGGCTGATCTGGTTTTATGCTGTTCGCATAGGTCTTTTCATGGTATCCTCTATGAGGGAAAGGGTTAAACACAGTCAGGACCATTTTGTCACTTTGTCAGTTATTTTCACGAAAATGGGGGTTGGGTCTTCCTTTTCATCATCTAATGTGTTCATTTCATTTAAAACTTCCGGAATGCCATTTTAAAAATATATGTTAGAAGGTCAGGTCTATTTTCAGATCACGATGAAATTGACTTCTGGGTATGAAAATACTCGTGAATACTGTATATTCGCGTTTTACATCAGGAAATGGACGTCCCCGACCGACCGAGGGTTTTAGCGCCAGCCTCAACAGCGAGAGACCGTGAGTTCGATCCCTGACCGCGACATACCAAATTCGTTTAAATGGTATAGGAAGCTCCCTTGTCTAACGCCCAGGTAGTGGTCCAGTGTCGGGATAATGTGACTGGGTGTGGTATCACGGCATCATACTATAGTGGTCCAGTGTCGGGATAATGTGACTGGGTGTGGTATCACGGCATCATACTATAGTGGTCCAGTGTCGGGATAATGTGACTGGGTGTGGTATCACGGCATCATACTATAGTGGGGCAGCATTATTGCTGTCTCAAGTATTGACCCCAATTAAATTGCTGAAATACTTTCAGTAGGACAGCAAATCTCAATATTGATTTCTACTCTTTACAGCCGTAGTGAACAATTCTATTGTTCATGAGATGGCTAACGCATCTGCCATGAACACCCACGGCCGATATATGATGTCATGTAATGAAACGGAATAAAGCAGCCGGTGGTATCCGACAGTAACTTCCGACAATGTTTCTACGGAAACGGCGAATAATATTAAAACGCAATGGGCTTGGTAAACACTTGTAATTTGAAGCGTGGATATATTTTATTCGTCGAAATAACTGACAGTGCACTTAAAAAGTCGTGATAGGGTAATAGAAGAAATATTCGCAGCCTCGTTCTCGACGTTCACGTGCCTCTCTGGCGATATATGCAGTGGCGTAGCTACTATTAGACCCGGGCCTAGAAGTTTGTCAAGAAAATGACATGTTCAAAAGTCCAAATAAATACATTAAAAACTGAGAAGGGACTCTTTGAAAAAAATCATTTTGCTCTGTTACGGTAATTTCCGCTTGTTTCCGGCTTCTTGGGGTGGGGTGGGGATTTTGCCGGGCGGCCCTTGGAACCCGGTTTATTGGCCTCCAAGTTGAAAATGCTAGTTACGCCCCTGATATGTGCTATACTTCCAAAAGACAACGTCCACAAATGACGGATAAAACTAGCTACGTACGTCAAGCTATTAAAATAAATTTATGAGATTTTGCATGAAAGATATTTCGGATACTTAAAAAAATACTGATCAGTGAAAAAAAAAGAAGAAGAAAGCGCGACATGTAAATGATACGTTGTGAGACTTTGTCCACTCATGTCGGATGTACGCAGAGAGAGTTAAATACTAACATGTCAATGACGAAGCCATTTAAGGAGATAGGAATGGGATGCTATATTTAAACACTTTTCTTGACAATGTACATTGTGCATGTATTTAATTCATTGTTGAACGATCGATGAATAAAAAAACGTCTTATTGATGACTTTAAACCTTAGTCAGACTTAATAAATCCTATATTTTTTTAAATGCCGTGTATTCGACTCTCATACTTAACATCTAAGTAAAAGCTAATATGAGAATCTAGAAGGAATAAAGCAGACACACTCAAGATAAAAATGAATTTCTAAATATTTTCTAAAGTAAGAAGAAATTAATGTCTAAAGCTGCCTTGTGTATACGACATAGTTTCATTACAATGCTGTCTTAGTTTTACTTTCGTAACGTGTTTTTTTCTTGTTTTTTTTTTTTTCTTGTTTTACTGCAAATCTTTTTAAATAAACGCATTAAGTACACTTTTTGAGGGCATGCTGCAAGACTGTGGTAACTCATTACAACTAAAGAAGTAGGTACAACAGATTTGCATCAAGCCCTCGAAACCTAGAAACCCTAAATTGATAATAAACACTTCTCGGAACACTTGAATGAAGAGACTCTCTGGGTCAGGATATGCGCATAGACTCACTCACTTGTCATTCTTAAAGTACAACTTGCATTAGTAATGTGTTTATTTTTAAATTGTTCGATTATTCACGACTGATCCTCGGTAGCTATGTGATGTTAGTTTCCGTCTCACCAACGAGAGGTGATGGGTTTGATACCCGGCCACTATCTGTATTTCTTTCATTGATAATTTCAAACAACATTGTGTAACGAAATCAGTGGCTTTAGTATCATGATACTGACAATAAAAAAAAAAAAAAGAAGAAGAGAGATAATCACTAAGCTTTACATTATATTTTTTAACATCTCTGCTTTCAAAGATAAACAAATAGGAGGTTTTTATTCAGCTGAAAGGGATCACGTTTGAATAAAATATGTGGAACACTGTCAATATTTAATAAATGGAGTAACCACAAACCGCGAGATAAATCAACAGTATTAATTTATTCTGTCAATACTGAAAGTAATTTCAATCGTCTGGCGCCATGGATTTGTGCCTCAAGCGAAAGATGGACATTACCACTGCTAAATATAGCCTATAGATGTCATAGACTAAAAATACACTAGGAAAGTATTAACCAGAATTTTGGCCAACTGTCAAACACTAATGTTTCTGCAATAACTGCCCTCTGGCAGAATTCCACTAGGATAATTGCTTTCTATTGCACATATAGCAATGACGTTATGCGGGTGATTCAATATACATCACTATCATCATCATCATCATCAATTCATCATCATCATCATCACCGTCGTCCTCGTCTTCGCCCGCGTCAACTTGCTCGTTTTCTTCTTTCAGTTGTTCAAATATACCTACCGATCCGTGGCCTATAGTGGTTAAGGCATCCGCTTCGGAAGCGGGAGGTCGAAGGTTCGATCCTCGGCAGAGAATCGTTCTGATATGGCCGGTTGGTGAACCGCCAACTGGTTTAAAAATGGATACCGGTTGTCTTTTTGTCTGGTGCCTGGCATATAGGAGAAAACTGGGAAGGTACTTGTGAAAGCAAAGATGTGTCTCATAAGTCAAACTGGCTGGCCCTTTCAATAGGGGTGACACTATAATAAACAAACACTTTACCTTTACCTTTTATACGGTTATATACTTCAGGCCGTTTGAAAAAGAAATTCGAAACTAATCAATTTAACCATGGCTTAAAGATCAGATCACTTGAATACATATATACCATAGGTAAATTTACATTTTGCTGTAGCTATCAATATGTTAATCCCCAATAACCCAGATCTGAACCAAGGCACACGGTTCGGTGTGTCTTAGTTCGATAAATATTTAATTGACAATCATATACATCAACAGTACCATTAAACACGTCAATACTGAACTTCTATAGTTGGCATGGATACGAATAACACGTATGTACGTCATAGCTTAACGTACATTTGTCGGACCATTTTAGTTTGAATGTAAAGTATATAGTATTAATTAAAAGAATGAATGTCTTTTTGAATGACTGTTATTTATTAATGATCGTGCTTCTTCCAAAGTCCAATTTCTTTACTGAATGTCAAAAACGTCTTTCGTTGAGTAAACATTTATTTAAAGAAATGATCGTGCAAAATGTAGGTCACTCGGAATAATGGAATGACTAGTTGACCTATAAACATGTACATGCATATTGTATGTATACTTTTTTGAAAATAATACGACACGCCGTAAAATCAATCGATATTTATCAATACCCTCTAGTCACAATAAGAGAAAGTGGGATATGTCGGATATAAAATAGTTGAAGGAGATAGATAGATAGATAGATAGATAGATAGATAGATTTAGTGTAAGAAAGAGAGTTAGAGGGGATTTTGATGCAAAATACTGCTACAATTAACTTCCCCAGAATAAGTTTCCCATAGCAGGAAGTTTCACATCGACAGCTCACCCTGACACAGCCACACACTTAAGATTTGTTATGGGATTATTTTCCTGCTTCCCTCTTGATTCTTGTATATCTACATCACTAACGTTATCAAATCTTCGTCCGTTAACAAAGCTGATTGGTCTCTCTTTCTCTCTCTCTGGACGTAAATTTAGACGTGCACAGATAATTATTTTATTCGTTTAATTAAATTATTTATTAAGTTATTATTATTATTATTATTTTATATTTGATATCTTTGAACTACATTGTATCTTTCAACCTTCGTATTTCATTAATTAATTAATTAATTCATTCATTCATTCATTCATTCATTCATTTTAGGCAGTTAATTAGCAAGCATATTGGTTTGTCTTTTATATTTTTTTTCTTTCTGTCTTGCTACGACTGTATTTTCTCTCGTTAATAAATCCTTTTGCACTTACTTTACCCACCAGTAATCATTTTTCATATCGTTCTTAACCCTTTCCCTCATAGAGGAAACCATGAAAAGACCTATGCGAACAGCATAAAACCAGATCAGCCTGCGAGTAACTCGCAGGCTGATCAGGTTTTATGCTGTTCGCTGCTCCTCAGTGGTCTGGAAATGAGGATTTTATATTTAAATTTGGTAAGGTTTAACTGTGGTTTTCTGCAGATCAGGCTTTATGTGGTACCTATTGAGTGCGTCAAAATGAGTCTATATGAGGGAAAGGGTTAATGCCCAAATCAACAAATTCCTTGTTTTAAGCCGGATACGGAAAATCCTTGTAAAAAATCTCCCCAATGTGTGGGCACAAAGATAAGATTTCTTTTTAACGGATTAAAATATCAAAATGTAGATACGCTGCAATTGTAATCAAGCGGAAATACCTGTACTTTTGAACAAAACACGAGCCGATAAAACATAACCACAAACGATTCGCCCCTATACAGACGAAACCAATATTTACAATGCTATCTTAGTTTCGCTTCCGTTTTGCGAACTATAGGTGTTTTGTAAACACCCAATGACATTTGGTATCCGATTTTAACTAACAATTGGGATATCTCTAAATTTGGTATTTTCCTTATAAGGTTTCACGAAGCCTTTAACCGGATTCGGTGGTTAGAGCCGTATGCGTGAGATCCCCGACAGGGAATATACCAAACCAATGAAATAAATTCTTTTATTAATCGAATTTATTTGATATTTTTAATCTTTGTACTTATGTCTCAGTATGCACAATGTTACAAAATATGGTTTAGAAATCCGTAACTATCCAAACTTGTAGTGAAACTTTGTGATTTTGAATTCATTATATATTCATATCAAATTGTAAACATTTGTGAAAAGCAATTTTGATATAAAACAAAAGAGGTCAACCGCATTGTTGTTGAAATAAAAGAAAAATCTTGATTAATCTGATATAATAATTTCATCAATCTTTCACAATAACCCCTCGCATGTCAGTTTGAATATTAATGTAGCTAACTTCGTCATAAAAAATCGAGTGACCATACTGGGACTCGAATCCACGGCTATCCGCGACAATAACCTTACTAGGACTCGAACCCATGGTTATCCGCGACAATAACCTTACTGGGACTCGAACCCATGGTTATCCGCGACAGGAAATTTACTGGGACTTGAACCCATGGTTTTCCGCGACAGTAACCTTATTGGGAATCACACCAACGGCTATCCGCGATAATAACCTTACTGGGACTCGTACCCACGGCTATCCGCGACAATAACCATACTGGGACTCAAACCCACGGCTATCCGCGACAATAACCTTACTAGGACTCGAACCCACGGCTATCCGCGACAATAACCTTACTGGGACTCGAACCCACGGCTATCCGCGACAATAACCTTACTAGGACTCGAACCCACGGCTATCCGCGACAATAACCTTACTGGGACTCGAACCCACGGCTATCCGCGACAATAACCTTACTGGGACTCGAACCCAATGCTATCTGCGACAATAACCTTACTAGGACTCGAACCCACGGCTATCCGAGACAATAACCATACTGGGACTCGAACCCACGGCTATCCGCAACAATAACATTACTGGGACTCGAACCCACGGCTATCCGCGACAATAACATTACTGGGACTCGAACCCACGGCTATTTGCGACAATAACCATACTTGGACTCGAACCCACGGCTATCCGCAACAATAACATTACTTGGACTCGAACCCACGGCTATCCGCAACAATAACCATACTTGGACTCGAACCCACGGCTATCCGGTACAATAACCATACTGGGACTCGAACCCCACAGCTATCCGTTACAATAACCATACTGGGACTCGAACCCACGGCTATCTGGTACAATAACCATACTGGGACTCGAACCCACGGCTATCCGGGACAATAACCATACTGGGACTCGAACCCACGGCTATCCGCGACAATAACCTTTCTAGGGCTCGAATCCACGGCTATCCCTGACAGTAACCTTACTAGGACTCGAACCCACGGCTTTTCGCGACAATAACCATACTGGAACTCGAACCCAAGTAGCCAGTCTATTGTGATAACCTGGATGATATTGAAACAGTAAAAAGAAGAATGAAAAGGTTTCCCCTCTATTTCATGTAGCATTTCTTTAAATGTCATGCATTTACATCATATTCTAATTTTGCGTTTTTCTTAAATTTCAACAAGTTGTTTACTAGATATAATTTTTTAGTCAGCAGTGTGCATGGTTTCAGAAACGCATATCAGTAAAAAAAAAAAGAAGGAAGATCGAAAAACATCAAAGTAAATCCTGTACATAACAGTCCATTGAGTATTTATTCTACGTTTATCGGCTGAATAGAAGGTTAAACTGCCCTGAATGAAGGTGGTAAACAAGTTGTTTACCAGGTAGGTTTTTTTTTTAACAATGAACACCATTTGGAAACCCTGCATGACTTACTCATTCTAAGAAAGATACAATCATATTTTGAAGACTCAAATAAATGTCTTATATTTATTCATTATCACAGACTTGGTGAATATGTCTATGTGCATTACAAATGACAGGGTCTCTACATAGAGTATTAAAGAGACCCGGTAGTGAATATAATCTTAATAACAACAAAAGCACGTAATACATGCAGTATTAAACGCATTGATTTAAGCATTTGACTTAATAGATACAAACTTTTATTCACTTATATTTTTGACAGATATAGTAATACATTATAAGGTTACCAGTTATATTTCCTTTCCTCTTTTTTGTAGTCATATAATATAGCTAAATATGGCCTTTTTCGGTATGTTAAGTATCACCATTGAGAATCACGTGACTCAAGAAGTAGAGCGAGACGTCTGAACACTTGAATCAGCCAATCAGATCTCAGTATTGACAATGTTTATAAACAAGTGACTATGAGTAATGCTGTTGTCGTATATATCTCTTTAGTATTTTTGTCACGTCTGCAAGATCGTAAAATGCCCAAACCACCTTAAATTAAAAATAAATGAAGTTAAATCATTTCCTTAAATACACAGAGTTTATATGTGCTTTGAAACATAAAGTCTGGCAGTAAACAATTTATCACTGCATCTTCGCATGGTCCAAATAAAACATTTGATATGCTTATTTTGCGTTTGTAGGTAGGGGTGAAACGGTCAATGTTTCAAAATGCTTTGTGTACGGACAATGGTCATTCTCACGTTATGATGTCAACAAACGGTTAAACATTCCAATTCAAAAGTCCGCATGTAGCCAGCAAGCATTGTACGAGTATATGGTTCATGCATCTAAAACAACATTCAAATGGATTAAAGGTTCCTCCGTGGGCGAGTGGTCACAGTAACTGATTTATTATATCGCTTAGACTCTGGATTCGGGTCCTGGCATGGTCACTTTTCATGGTCACGTTTCATGTGAGGAAGCCATTCATTTAGTTTGCGGTATACGTCTTTACATATAAACAAAGACCTATTAAACAGAGAAAGGAAACTCCTGTAAAAGCCAGTAGCAAATATATGTATTGTTTCTGCACACAGAAGATAATTGATATTTGTTTGTTTGTTTGTTGGGTTTAACGTCCCACTGACAGTATGTCAGTCATTTGGAGAAGATGTCTACTTGAGACAGATATAGTGCTGCCACACTGCAGTATTTCACGCCGAGACATGATGGCATGATACCACACCCAGTCACATTATCCTGACACCGGGCCAACCAGTCTTGCAACTACCCTTATATGCTGAGCGCCAAGCAAGGGAGCTATAACAGTGCCATTTTTACGACTTTGGTATGTCGCGGCCGGGGATCGAACCCACGACCTCCCGCCTCCGAGGCGGACGCTCTAACCACTCGACCACCGGGGACGGTGAAGATAATTGATCTCTGCTAATTTTAAAAAAAAGTAGAAAAGGTAATTGAGGTAATTGTAGAATTTACACAGTTCTCTTCATGCATGTACTTTCTATTTTACAAAAAGTCTTTATCTCATGACTTATATTGATAAATAAAGTATCAGTTTGATGGTAATGTTCTATTGTAAGATATAAGGTACTTTCGCCTATCTTCAGTAGATAATGGAGATTTTTGAAAACGTGACTTTGTGAGAATTGGACAACATACTGCGTGCATTTGTGAGATTTAGACTCATTGTCAAACTTTATTTAATAGGTCTTTGAAATAGGTCTATCTGGGTATAGTGAACAGAGAGAGAGACAGACAGACAGACAGACAGACAGAGAGAGAGAAAGGGGAGGGGAGAGAGAGAAAAAAAATCCATTGAGTAGGCCTAATTCTATTACACACAACTTTCTTAAGATTAAGATTAAAGCACATCCGATTTTAATGGGGCATATCTAGTAAAAAATGTATTGCATTTTCCCCAAAAATATTCCGTCTTCCAAATACATGCATGCACACATGTATACACGTATATATTCAATGAAAGATGTTCGAAACTACAGGCTTTTTACCTTATCCCCAAGAAAATGACATTCTAACCACCTGTTGATCATTTCATTTTTGTAACACATGGTGTAGCTATTATTATTATTGTATTCTACTAACATTTGTTCGGACTCTCATACATGACATCGCTCATTGCTTTCTCCCGAAGTGTTCAAGGATATGACACGTTAATTTGGTCTACATGTTCCTTCAACTTGCAATATATTATGGCGTAGCGTTGATGTTGATGGTGGAATACGCAAGTCCAAATACCACTTTATTTACATGTTTAGTCCATGCTCAACAAGAGATACTGCGATCGGCAAGCCATACATATCTTGCCCAGTCTTAGAAATTGCTTGGTCTAATTCTTCCTCGTTCCCTCCTTTCTCTCCTCAAGGAGTCGAGCCCTGATTGGACTCTCCTACCTCGAGTCCCATGGACTATCTCTCTCTCTTTCTTAAGTCCCCGTAAACTTCCTGCTGAGCCCCCTTGGGCTTTCCCCCCGATTTCTGTATTTCTACATCTTATATAGTCTATTTGATCATCTACAACTCATAAATCATATCTTAGTTTCTTAAGTCGAAGTTGAAGGACATGTCATAAAAAGTTTCGAGTTATCGAGACTTCGACTTATGCATGGGGTTCTATAAACGGTCGGATCTTTTAGCCTTTGAACCCAGATAAGGCTTCATTACACCAATGTTTGGTCGTAAAAGTAGTCCTACATCTTTTAGTCCTAAGCTCTTTCTCGTTTTCTAGTATTGCTTGATACTTAATATTGCAGGTCTTCTCATTCGTCGGTGAGATTTAGAAGACCCAGGTCCCCCACCCCTACCCCCTTGGGTTAACCTTGTCCTATACTAGATTGTTCGATCAAAGGTTCGAACAAAAATAAGAGATAGCAGGCGATGGGGATTTCTGTATTTTCATCAATGTTTTAAACGTTGTTAAAATTTAGAAATTAATGTAAACCCCCCAATTTCACAGGAGATGTTTAAAGTATATATAACTGATAATCTTCACTTGATAACTCCGAGATTGAAACAATATTTATCGAGCACTTTGTCTGACAAAGGTTGAAATATATCGGAAATATTTCATGTACACAGACTGTTACGCTAGCGTTACCTTGGTGATCAAACAGAGGCCATTTAACTACATATTGAGTAATACGAGTATATGTATATATATTGTAAATGACCAAAGGCATGCTGCAGATTGAAACCGTGCATAGGCAGACGATGAGAGTTTCCATTTCCTGCAGGAAAAGAATCTAAATATAGTAACAATCTCATTCATTGTTGGTATTTATTCGTATTTAACAGAGCCATACGAGAGAGAGAGAAAGAGAGAGGGCGCACGGCAATAAAACCAGCTTCTCAATCTGATTCACTTTTATTACGTCTCCAAAGTTCCAGCATCATCTAAACTAACTTAGTCACTAAAATAGATGAAATATGCTTGTTGATTCTCAATGAAATATTAAAAATGTCAATAGGATACCTTAGCTCGGAAAAAAAAATATTTTCAGTATACGAGTTACAAATCGCTATTATATGAAGAAATGGTTTCAAGTCTGTTTACCGTTTTCTTACAATTACAATTGTATAAATTAGCATTTTAAATACGTCAAAATTAAATAAGGAATATAATTTAAAAAAAAATATTTTCTTGTATCATACATGTTTCATAAAAAGTACATAACTGTGACAGTATGTACCTAAAGATCTTTCAATAATGGAGGGAGATTTTGTATCAATGGGTTTAATTCATTTATTACAATAATTTATTGTTTACCTTTCTGTATTTATTATAAGAAACGATTGAATAAATAAAGAAAAATGTTACTAATGGATTATTATTTATTAATATTCCACAAAGAGATCTTCATAAGAGATCGACAGCATATTAATAGCACGATACAGGTAAGATTTCTATTTCATAATCCAAAAATACCGCATTTCGGATTGGTCAAATTTCGGACATCTCGAAATATTATTTTTGGTCCCATGAAATTGGAGATAACTAGTTCCGACTGTATTTTATATTGAAACTCTAAACTGGAAAAAACATATATACATATATCATATAATACTGTATTATACATCTGTAATTAAAATCTATCACCACTCCTCATGGGGAATTATTTCGAGTCATACTTTAATTTTGACATCAATTAATTATCTACAATTAAATTCACTCTTATTCAAATATTTCGGCAAAAGTTTGCCTTTCTTAAGAAAAAATGAATTTTTAGCAAGTTCTACTTAATAGACTTTCGAATAGTCGCCATATTGTTTATTGTATTATTTCCCTCTTGAAAATCAGCATATTTATTGAATTAATTATCATATGTTCAAGGGTCCTCCCAATTAGATTCTTACGAAATCGGGGATTCAGTTATGATTATTATTTCTGGGAATTATCAATTATATACCTGCAATATTAAATTACTAATTATTAATCAATTGCGTTGTTTGGTCAAGTGGTATTTTGTTTCTGTTGTATCATGTGCTAGCCAACCGGACCTTGGGGGGGGGAGAGAGAGAGATGGGAAATTTGTATGAAGTGTATGGGAATTACAACAGATATCTTGTTATGACCTGATTTAAAGAAACTATAAAATAATAGAGATTCAGTTATTTTCATTGTTGTCAATGATGATGATGATAATTATGATGATGTATGTTTGTATGTATGTTCTTCTATACATAAAATCACCCAGAATTTTCACTGTCAGAATAAGTAAGTAGGTAAGAATAAGTAACTGGTATTTATCACATTACAATGTTATATACAATGGCACTATACATTTAATGATATGAATATACTATACAACCTGTCCAGTTGGCAAAGATTTCACCTTTATTACAGCAAAAACAGCAACACAATGTAAGTCTCGCGTATTTCACAATATCAGCCGGCCATTGAGTGATAGGAAAATCGATGTGAAGTTCCCGCATTGCTGTGGCTTGCGTGGGAACGGATGTCTGTGGTTATTTTAAGATTTTCTTACGGATTTATTATCCAATATTTATTTATCTAAGGAAACTTGAATGAAGTTCAGTTTTAATATAAGCTATCTCATTTCCCATTACATGACCAAAGTACGATTAAATCGTGACAGACCATTTGACTTTTTAATCTTTCATACGGGGATTTAATGAACTTACGTGTTGATCAGGGTTTGTTATTGTATACAGAGAGACACAGAGTTGCCATTCATGAAATATATTTATATGATATATACATCTGTACGTAGCAACTTCACATGTCCTTATGTAACAATTAGTCAATGGTTAACTTCCATCACGAGTTAGTTCCACTGACTTCCAGGATTGGTTGATCCTAGCTGGCAATGCGCCAGGATAATGTGACTGGATGTGATATCAAGCCATTATCTAAGGCATGATTTATCTTATCTCTCTTATATTGTCTCGAAATGGTTGAAATGTTAAATCCAAGAACACTATTTCTGATTCAGCAAACTGTCCTCTGCTAGTTATTTAATCAGTCCGAGGAACAATAATTTAAAAACATTACCGGTACTTATAGTAATAAAAACACGACTGGTTATCTATGGCCATTTTACATAGCCACAGTGGTGTACTTACGGGATATGGTTCATAATAGAGGAAAACTCTCTCTCTCTCCCTCTCTCATTTTTCCCCTTTTCTCTCCTTCTCTTTTCGTTTTTTCCCCTACCACGTATCATCCTTACATTTTATCCTTCTATTCAACCCCCCTCTCTCTTTCATTTATTATTCTTATAATAATAACTCTTCTATTTTTATTGTTAATTCTCTAGTTCTTTTTCTCTTTTATAACCTCGTCAAGATTTTCTCTCTTCAGTCCCTTCCTTTCAAATTATATATGTTATCAACTATTTGAAATTCGTGTAGATATTAATCCGCTGCACCCTACGTTCAACCATATACCAGATAACTGTACCTCTTCAAATCTAGAACTTTTATCTTTGACTGTTCTAAATCTAGCCGCTGTTGAAAGGACATTAATGTACATAAACATGTACAATTGTATGTTATGGGAACTGAAGAATGTATAATAAATCACTTAGGCAAATGTTTAAGTTGTTTGTTTCCACTAACATAAAAGTGGTACTGTAGGTTGGCAAAACCTATTTTCATTATAAACTCCACCCCAAACCCTATTTTTTCAGGATGTGACGATGAAAAACGTCAACCTGAGTGCTAGAAAAAAATCAGGGTCTGTATAAAAAAAGGGGGTTGGAAGGGTTAGTGGAAACAAAAACATATTACTTTCTTGGGATGAGCACCCTGTCTTTTAGAGTCCCCTTTGCCTTCTTTCTTCGATCCTTCCCCAGACAAACAGCTAATATCTAAAAGCATACAATGTTATTATCTAGTTAATAATTTAAAAAAAAATCATTTGATGTTTCTTAAGAAGAAAAAAAGAATGAATTATTGAAGATTCGCATTTATTTCTTTATTATTATTTTTTCCCCTTTGTTTTTGTTTGTTTTTATTTACACCAGCTTTATGGAACGCTGCCGGTTATACACATCTACAAAATCATCAGATATATATTTTTGACAGATCGTGTTGCTAAATCAATAAATAAACTATTTACCGGTAACTAGTTTGGAATTTAATGCAAAACAATATACTCATTGTTATGCTCTGTAACATTGTACGCGCAAAAATATTAATCAACAAAGACTGTTTTAATTTAAGTTTGAAATCCAGGCATGAGAACATATACGAATAGTGCATGTTTTAATTAAATAACCCTTTCCTCCTCCTTTCTTTTCTTTCTTTCTTTTTTGTTTAAATCTTTTTTTTTTTTCTTTCTTCTTTTTGTCTCTTCTCTTTATATATTCTTCTCTCTCTCCCTCTCAAGAAAATAATATCATTTTATCATTCATTTTGAAATATATGCCTTTTTAAGCATTACGAGACTTATTTCATCAGTTATTGAGAAATAATTGAAGTAAATTGAAGGAGTATTCAACATCATTACAATTGTTATTCAGTTGTTATCTCGAGACTGGTCCCGACGATCTTGTCTGTTAGACCGCCACTTCCGTAAACATGCAGGAAGCTTCAATCCCCAGTGACGTCACTCTGGGGTGGTTTAAGATAGCACTGATGTATACCCGCTAATTAACAAATCTAAGACTGGTCGGCTTGGTTTGGATGTGATATCGCACCACATGTCTAATTTGATACTGCAGCGAGGCAGCACGATATTTGTCGTGTAATATTTGTGATGATACACACCATAAGTATTTGCCGATGCCATGTGTATTTGTCATTTGCCACTAAATGTTTTTACTTGAATTAACTTTACATTTAGACAACGGACCAAATTGACTAAAATATTATGGGTGGGACGTTAAACCCAGTCCAACAAACAATTATTCCTTTCTTGAATTATTTCTCATTAAAACCCCTACGTCTGATTGTACCACCAGAACACTAGATCTACCTTGTACATATGAGTATTTCATCATGTTAAACGGTGTCGAGATGTCACTTTTTAATACCTGTACTTTTAACTTTAAACAGACACCTAGATACACGTTATGATGAGCAAATATTGCGATGTCTCGACTGCTGACGTGTCTATCCCCTTCCTCTGCCAAACGGTGCAATTTAAAATGATAAATGTGCACATATTTAGGACAAATATCTTATTGATTTGTGGTTATTGATCATCCGAATATGACAGATCGCGGTTCATTGCGTACGAGTAAACATCTGATAACGTATATTGTGACATTTATTTTAACCTTAAAGACGCACCTAATATGGCCCGATATGTGAAACGGTCAAAATAAATTTAGTCGCATTTCTTTGGATATTTCCGGAATTGTTCGAATTTCATGAATTGAAATTTATGCGATGATCGAACAATTGTAGTGAAGTAAGACGAAACTTAATAGTGGAATTCGAAACTTTTTTGAAACAAAAAAATCAAGAAACCCGTCCGCCAAATACCTGTATTGATCTATCAGCTCTTAAACTATCCCTGCGAGCGCAGACGATTAGCCACCAGAAGAATGCATGGGTGTCAATTACACTTCTTTCTCATGAATTGAGAGTATACATGTGTCTTTAATTAGTGTACAACTTACCATGCTGTCATTCCTCATACCGACTGGTGGATAGGGTCAGAATTTAAACGTATACAAAGTACATATGTGCATAATCACATTTACAAAAATCTGTCATTAATTAAGTTGGATCACCCCCCCCCCCCCCCCCCCCCCCCTCTCTCTCTCTCTCTAATTAAACACCGAGTAATTGCCCCATTAAAGGTCATGAAGAGATTTCGGTCTATATGTACAATCATTTTACCCGAATTCTTAATTCAGTTCTATAAAATTTGTATCCATGTAGTAGATTTTAATTTAGCGTAAAACTTAATGATGAACAAATATATCCTTGTCTTTATCCTATCGCTACTAGCTTTATTTGTTTAAATGGAGATCCTTAAAGCAATACTATACTTATAATAAAAGTACATGTAAAATGAAATAATAATACCCATTCAAACCATGTTATTATTCATATACATGTATTTATGAATAAAGGTAATTAAAAATAACAAAATAACAATTCACAAAATGTTTTTTTCACTAATATACTGGTATTTATGAATACTACAGCGTACTATTCATATTTAATCGTAGACTTCGATTTTTCAAGAAGCTCAGCTGCTTGTAGTACACTCTGATACTCGGTCTTCTCATGTAATTAAGCGTATATATTGAAACTATCGCTCGTATAAAAAAATACAAACTTACTTGCTAGTTCAGTAATTCTCTAGCTCTATATCTACATGAAAACAATCCTTCGCTAAACAAATGTATATTAAAATTTTTCACTTAACATCATTACTTGCTCAATATTTATGTTAATACTTTACCTTTGCTAATCATTCACCCTCATCGACTCTTAACGAATCCCAGGTAGGGAGACTTACATCCACTTTTTTCATTAGAAGCACTCTGTCAGCTGGCCTCCTTGTCGGATAGGAGGGGTTACAACTTACCAACCAGTGTATACCGGGTACATCTTTCCACTGTAGATTTACTGGCTGTCTGTCTATCTTGTTTGAATATTTATCTTATCAGCACAAAGCGTGAAAACAAAAAATCATACAAACTGCATATAACAACGTACTTAGCTTACTTAGCGTAGTTTTCTGGTACAGTTCCCTCTAGGTCCTCTATATCTACCAGTAGAACTATCCTCCGCTATATCAATAGTAATACTACGAAAAGTTATGATACTCATTTTCTTAGAACCACTCATTCACTCAGTCCTTCAATAATTCATTCAATTATTCATTCACCTACTTATTCTATCACTCGTTGATTCAATCAATCATTCACACACTCAGTCCACGTTCACTCTCTAACTAGATCACTGGTCTCTCACTCTGTCACGGTTTGCTAGATTCCTCACTAATTCATTCCTCCACTCTGTATTTCACTTATTCACTCAATCATTCACTTACTGTCTCTCACTCTGCCACAAAGTCAGACGATCATTCACTCTCACTCACTACTCAGACATTCATTTTTTGCAACTCACTCACTGAGTCAGTCACTCAGTCAGTTATCACTCACTTTCTTAGTCACTAACTCTCCAACCATCCCACACTTATTTGACATATGGAGGGAGAGAGGAAAGGTGTAGGACGAATGAATAGACAAACAAACAGACAGACAGTGTAGAAAGTACACGTACAATCGTTCACGCACTGTTCTGATGATTTAAAACATAAGTGCAAAAATTAGGTCAATGTTACGTAATCTCTCAGGTAAGATGCAATTTAAAAGTTAACACTGCACAGGTAAAATAAGATCTATTTATACACAACGCTGAATATGGTAATAAAGTATTTTTTTCTCTCAGATTTTCTTAAAGGTATAATTAAAAAGTTACATTTAAGATATTACGCAATTTGAGCTAATGTTACGCTGTCTCCAAGTTCGGTGATGTGTTTTACTATCTCATAATCATGCAACGCTTGACTTTCATTTATTTCAATAAGGCGCCTCCATGATGTTGATTAATTCTTTACCTCATAATTATTTATGTTCAAAATTATGACTTGATTAATTATTGGTTATTATTAAATTTTATTATTGTACTGAACTTTAAACTGTACATGAAACCATGAGCTGTCTGAGCTGGGTCTGCCCTAAGTGCCAATTCGTTAACCCTTTCCCTCATAGAGGACACCATGAAAAGACCTATGCGAACAGCATAAAACCAGATCAGCCTGCGAGTAACTCGCAGGTTGACCAGGTTTTATGCTGTTCGCTGCTCCTCAGTGGTCTGGAAATGAGGATTTTGTAATTAAATTTGGTAATGTTTAACTGTGGTTTTCTGCAGATCAGGCTTTATGTGATACCTATTGAGTGCGTCAAAATGAGTCTATATGAGGGAAAGGGTTAAAATAAGTCTATATAACACAACATAAATTTTATTAGCAAAGAGGTCATATTTCTATACAATAATAGCCAAGTAAACATTTATAAACAACACGGAATACATGAAGTAAAGGGTTAATCGTTGAATTTAGGTTAACGACAAGACCTTGTCATAGAGAAAAATCCTTGATTAAGACACGAAATACAGTCAAACCTGTATTAAGTAGTTACTCGAGGGAACATAGAAAGTGGTCGCTTAACAAAGGTGGTTGCTAAATGAAGGTTAAACATAAAACAAACTGATAGTTTAGTTATATTTAAACTGCATGCTAGATACAGGCTGGCCGCTTAATACAGGTGACCGCTAATACAAGTTCAACTGTAATCATTTCAATATTATGTCATTTAGAAAAGGTCTAAATATCAACAGATACTGTCTGTACATGCAATACCGTTTTAACCCTTTCCTCATAGAGGAAACCATGAAAAGACCTATGCGAACAACATAAAACCAGATCAGCCTGCGAGTAACTCGCAGGCTGATCAGGTTTTATGCTGTTCGCTGCTCTCAGTGGTCTGGTAATAAGATTTTATAATTAAATTTGGTAAGGTTTGAGTTTGGCTTTCTGCAGATCAGGCATTATGTGGTACCTATTGAGTGCGTCAAAATGAGTCTATATGAGGGAAAGGGTTAATTCTTCTTCAATACGTAACTAGAAGTCAAATTGTGTGTCTTTCTACTTAGAAGAATTGGTATTTTATCATACTTAATAAATGTTAGACAAACAATAAACTTTACTTATTACAGAAACTTGAAATGCTTTTTTTAATCTCGTATATCAAAATCTCACTTTTCTGGCTTGATCTCACTTTTCTGGCTAGTTTCACTGGTGGATATAAATAAATTTTTCAAAACAGGAAAATTAAAATTAAAGACCTTGACACATTTAAAACGGGTAAATGATTTTTCTTAATCAAAATGCTGTCAATATTTTCCTGTTTACTTCTAAATTGCACCTTTAAATTACGTTGTTAAATCAATTGCGCGCGTGCACACACACACACACACACACACACCTAAAAACAGCACTCACGAATACCTTTAAAAGAGAGAATCTCACTTTCCTCCCCACAAAAATAAATAAATAAAATAAAATAAAATAAAAAAAAGAAAAAAAAGAAGGCACTCGTTCAAACAACATTACAAATATGTCAGTCAATCAAAACTTACATATCAAACAATTATCTTTTAAGCTAAAGACTAAGTATTAATATTCATCAGCAGCAATGGCAGTAGAATCAACAGCATCGACCTCATCATGATCATCGTCGTACTCATCATCATTATCACTTTTTCCCCATTGTTTTTATAGCATCATCATCATCATCATCATCATATCATCATCTTAACCGTCATCATACTCATCCAAATGCTTATATGTAAATATTTCGATCATGCACATGCCGTATGCTTACAAATGCCTTTTGATAGCTGACCTACGTACAGCAGACACACATTTAACCCGTCCCACAGACACGTGCACTTGAATACTCAAAGCTGACAAATTAAATAAAAATGCACGAACATTCGCCTAGTAGTTATCGCTATCTACAATCGATCTAAGATCAATACAATGAGATTATCGGTTAAATAAAAGCAATGACAGGCTGGGCTTATCATGAACACAATGTACGTACCAATTACTCACCGCGATTATATCTAGATCTATTACACAAGCATACCAAAACCAAATCCGCATTATTTTATATTTTTTTTTTTTTTTTTTTTTTTTTTTTTATATTAAAAAATTTTTCCCCCCCCCCCCCCAAAATTAATAAAGCTCCGTTTTTAAGAGTATATATGAATTGGCACATATGTTCAAATTCCAGTTCCTTCAATACAATTCCGTCACGTCTCTTCTATTGGTATGCATATTTAGGAGAAAAGTGTTTTATTTGAAACAAGTCCCCATTTAATCATTACTTTTGTTGATAATAATTTTATTATGACATACTAGACTTAACATCATTGTTTTACAGCGTTGTAATATTTAATCAAAATCACATAAAAAAAGACGCCAGATGTTGCAATCGATTTAACAGTAATATTTAACTCACTCCAGCATAGTATTAAATAAAATAAACGATTAGTTGTTTCCTATCTTTTAATAAAATATATTTGTTTTTAATTATCAATAATATGCTTCAGTTCTATACTGTCTTGCATCGTGACAAGTGATTTATGGACGAAAAGTTTGTGAAGTTTTTATTCAGTATAATCCAGAAGGTCATCCGACCCATGCGACAATACATATGACAAAGTGTACAAAACATGGGGAAACATTTAATTTTTGGACTCATAATTCCTTAAGGAATAGCATTTGCAAGTCTTATACTTTATTCTCTTATGTGTTGTATGTAACTTGTGCACAACTGAGATGTAAATAAAAATAAAATAAATAAATAAATAAATAAATAAATAAACGGATATGAAATAATGCTGACATCAGCGTGGTTCATATATTATAGCCAGGAGGTCCAGTTTTGAGACAACTTGATTCTGTGTCGTCATTATTCATTTTGCATCGGTTGTCAGCCAAGATATCACACGTGACTACAGATATCACTTTCGATTATGGAATGGTTTTAAGTAAAACTTACATTATGCTTGGTGACTAGGTCATTATGTTTGATGACAAGTCATTCCTTGTACGCTTGTTGATATCAATGGATGCATTGTGACAAGTGTATTATGTGTAGTGACACTGGCATTCTGCTTGGTGGCAATATGAGTAGTTGAATTCAATTGTTCTTGGTTATATGTAAGGGTTTTATGATTTATGCTTGCTGGTGCCGCCGCTTACCGCTTCTTCGCAGTTGCATCGTGCCTCCGTCTTATGGCAAACAGTTTCACTGGCTAGGTCGGAAACTGAGCCTATAAAATAAGCTCAACTGGTAGAGCAACCTGCATTATTGAATAGGACTGTAGTTCGAATAGTTGCATATGTTGTCATAATTAATGATAGGGCAATCAAGGAATCCTGTATTACTTAGTTACTGGCCGAGTGGTAATATACCCGAATGTATAGTTCCGAAAAGTGTGGCTCAAACCCCCATTAGAACAGGGATTTTTCATGGCCTTCCCACAGTACTGGTCCAACCCAGGAACCGTGTAGAGGGATAGTATAAGTCGTAGAACTTATTTCTCAATTGACGTAAAATAAATGTTTAAACAATCAGTGTATCTTACTCTCACATGTGCCCCTTCTTAGCTAAGCCTGTAGACAGCCCTATATTCTCTTTATTCTACTCAATTCAAATTTTACGACAAATATACAATGCTGTTAATTTATTTCTCCCGATGTTCAATACGCAATTCCGTAAGTTCAGCTATCTCTCTAACAGACAAAATAATTAGTTACTAACTTACTCAGTGTTAAATCAATGACTGATAAAATAATTAGTATATAAATCCCATGTTTTTCTACCAATCCAAATAATTTTTACAAATTTTTGGTTTAGAATCCAGCCAGTATTTTTAGCAAGAAGAATTTTCAAATTCCAACTATATGCATATCAGGAAAACGGGCTCCGCCCACTGGCGGCTATGTTTTTCAACGGATCAAAATAATTTGAACAATCTTGGTGGAGAGTAACCTAAGAAACATCTGTACCAAATAATTTTGAAATTCAGCAGGAACTTTTGGACAAGAAGATTTTTAAAAATTTGTACTATATACATATTAGGAAAATGGGCTCTCTTTAAGTTAAATGTTGACGACGGACGCCAGACGACGAAGGAAGGACGCCGGTTACAATAGCTCAAGAACTAACAACTCGTGGTGAAATAGTTTCATTTTTGAATGCCCTCAAAGTTTCATAGAAATATTACCATCCAGTGGCAAGATATGGAATTGGCTATTAGGGTGCTAATACCTTACATCTTAGCCCCTTTTTATGTTTGTTTTAAAGTTGCATTCCTCGTTTACTAGAAATGTGGCCTATGGAGTACGATTCCGGATCGTTTTACAAATTTATGACTCTTTCCTGGTGTCTTTTTTTTTTTTTTTTTTTTTTAAAGAATTCCTTTTCCTCACTGTTTTCTTTTTTCCTGAATTCAATAGTTATTCAATCATGTAATCTTCAAGAGTACGAAATTTATTTATGGTAACATTAATTTTCCTTATTAAAGGCCCAATGTTTCTTAAAAAGCAGTGTATATTTTCGGACAGAAAAGCAAAGTGTGTGTTACAGATTTGTTTCGAGATGCAATTTGTACATACATGTTGACGACAACTTTACTATAAGTAAGAAATAATCTTTCAATTGTTACAAAAATAACTAATTTGCATACTTCTGCATATCTTCGTCTTCCATAGACCTTCCGAATGTTCACTGTGAACGAATCATGAGTGCATAAATTTGATGACGTAGCAGATAACAAATTGTGATTGACGACGGTTTTCAATTAAATATTTCCGATTACAGACCGTCTTCGGAATACTCGTCAATGCAAGATGTAAACAATGAGAGTATTTTGACATCCATCTAAAATATTAAATTGTGTAATTTGATCAAAATTTTTAATGCGTTTAACTGTTATTTTACAGAAGATATTTACACATTAGGTACCACATTTGTGTTAGTCTACAATATGTCAATGTTATCTTTTTTTTTCTCATGAAAATTGAATCATTATGAAATATAATAGGCCTTTAATTAGGCACCATTCCCTCGAAAATACTTAAGCATGGGTATGCTCGAAGGCTCAACATTTGAGTATCCTACTCAATACCCTGTTGAAACTAACGGGCATGGTTTGAGTCTGAGTATATAAATCATACTAAGTTCAATATTTATTTTCGAGAAATATTCTAGTTGTTCCTGGATTGAACCATTCCTCAGCTCTGTTTATCATTCCTATATTTATTCTCATTGCGTTTTATTCATTGTTCCACGCAGACACACTATCGATCACTCTATATATTCTGCAATCAATATCTTGTATTGCGCAATCTCTAATATATTCATATTTTATTTCAAGGGAAGTAAAGCAGGCACTGCTGAGAGTAGTTTCTAAGTAGTCACTTCCCTTTATATAAATTAGTTTAAATGGAGCAGAATCTTTATTCTTAGTCATATTTTTATAACAATTAAAGAGACCTAGATGTTAGGTTTATTCATAAAAAGACAAACAAACAAAAAACAAACAAGAAAAAAAAAAAGAAAGAAAAAAAAACAACAACAAAAAACAGGTGTATTGATTTGGAGTTAACCCCTTTCAGGCCTATAGCAACGTCCAGCAAACATTTTATATTATATAACTGTATGCTTAGTTTACATCAATGCATGTTCCAAACGTCTGTGATCTTTAAAATGACATTTCGTTGCCCAAGTTCCTATGGATTAAATCAGGCGAGTGTAATAGAGCTGAAACAGGCATCCGCGGGTCGGGTAGCCTAAGTTTCTATTATGATACCTCATGTACTTCTTTATGAAATATATGCGTATCAATAGCCAGTTCGTCATGATATGAATTAGAATAATTCTAGACCCTGTCAAAAAATCACATTTGTGTTTCACGTGCGTCCAAATTAGACGTATTTTGGGTGTACGGACTCCGTATAGCTATTTATCAAATTAACTTACATATACTTACAGATGTCTTTCAGGAAGAAGGTCGCTCTCTCTCAACCTGTTCTTGTCCAGCTATTCGTTTTCGTCACTTAATGTTTCCTTAAAACTTCCATGTATTACCAGAGGTTCCGTATATGTCTATTTTACTGGCTGTTTCACCAAAAATTTGTCAAGTCTTCTTTCAAATGAAAATAAAGACCTATTATAGGTAGTAAATCGTTATTGGTGCAATGTTAACATTTGCACGGGTACCTGAGTACCCGCGGGAAATATTATGACGGGTACCCACATATAAAGGAAATGGACTCGGCTCAGCCCTAGTGTGTAATATTGACACAAATTGATATAATAATGATGTGCAAAACTTGGTCAATTAATACCGGTGTGCGGTAGGCGCCGTATGTTAAACATAGCACACTTCCGTTTACAAATATGGCCGACAATGGCCAGAATTTCAGCATTTTGCAAGATTTACAGGTTCATTTACAGACAGCAAGGCTTCCTCTAGATAAATTATCAACGTTAGCACAAGAAGGAGATGAAAAGGTAATATTTTCAAATTTGAATAATGTGATCATTTTTTTTTCTTAACTGTTAAAATTCAGGTTAACATCTCGCGTCTTACTTTCCTTTATTAAAAGCGTCCTTAGTAACAGCGAGATATTCCAGTAAGCTGCTTTGACCTGTTCCTGTAAGAAACCAAACTGCCTGTTTCTGTTAAGTGTTTTTGTTCATTAGTGGATACTATGTTTAATCCTGACGCAAAAAATTTTCATCTACAATCAATCCATTAACATGTAATGCATAAATAAATTATCACTATCAGGTGACGATGTGTTTACAATTTTTATCTTCTTTTTATTTTATTTTTGTTTATCCCACCATAAAAACCCCCCACTCTGAACAGTGTTTGTAAAATGTGTCAAAGCTTGACAAATATACTTATTTTGTCCCGTTTCATAATTAGTTTCTGGTCCCTTAATTAAGATATTTTTTACACATAAGCATTAAGATTTTGATGCTATTTTAAGAAATCACCAAGTGAAATTTAAGAAATACTGCATAAACATATATATCTAAAGCATTTTGGCGAGTTTTCACTTGACCAATATGCATTGTTATCAGCTCATGTGCTTACAACACAGGTGTGTCAAATGAGGGTTTGGTTAGGGTTAGGTCACAGGTTAATATTAGGAGTTTAAGAATTAGGGTGACCTGCAGAAAACATGCATGAGTTGAAAACATTTGTGTACTGGTAAAGTGCAAATGCACCAGTACTTCAGTTGAAAATGTGAAGGTCATGAAAAAGATAAATTACCAAACTTAAACATGAAAAAAGTGGATTGTTTGACACATACAGATTATATTCTTTTTAAACTTTCTATTTTGTAAAATTAAATCTTATTTTCAAACAAAAGACAAAAGCATAACACATTTCGTCTATTGGGACATAAAATATTTGAAACTATGTGAGTGTCTAGAATTTCTATTGCTGCATTAGGGCAGAAACTAGGAGAAAGAATTTTATATAACCAAGATATATAAAATTGTCATTATGCTAAAATAATTTTACATGCTGTATTTTTTTATCCAATTTTTAAAAAATGTTTTACATGAATATGATGGTCTAATTTAAATGATTATTTAGTCTATTTTATTAAAAGTTTTATTTTACTTACATGTTCAAATTTAGTTCATTATTATAGAATATTTTGTAACATTTTATGAAAAATATTTTTTTTACACCCATATACTTCTTTACGTACAAAGAATCCTAAGAAAAAATGATTGTCCATTGTTTAATGCCATTTTATAATGTTTTTCTTAAGTGTATGCCTTAAGTTTTTCTACTCTTT
This sequence comes from Solen grandis, assembly GCA_021229015.1. NCBI lineage: Eukaryota > Metazoa > Mollusca > Bivalvia > Adapedonta > Solenidae > Solen > Solen grandis. Next base: position 20,198,202 of record CM037787.1, on the reverse strand, counting down.
CTTTTTTCCTAAATATTTTGCCAACCAATTAGGAAAGATATAAGTTGGATTCTTACAGTCTACAGGTATTGTAGAAGATACCCACAGTATAACTGTAACACTTTTCTGACTGTATGTTGTACTTTTCCCCTCCTGCACATGGTCCTTAAGTGTAATATTGATAATAGTGAACACTGTAAAGTAACCAACCTATTATTTTAATATATCTTGTGTTGACTTTTTTTTTTATTCAGGATAAAAAGCATTTTTTCTCCTTCTTTGAACCATATTACCCTCTGAAAAATTCTGTAAATTCATGTAGTTTTGCCCAGACCTGCAATTTACCCATGATTCTTCTTGCTTGAACTCATAAAAAAAGATATTTTAAATCTACCAAAATATTATAGTAGCAATTATTAAGAGCCCTTTCCATCATCAAATAAAGGCTTGGTGAATATAAATTCTGAAACATGATTGTGTGTTTATTTCAATAAAGAAACACCAGTATTTGATATCCATTTTTTTACTTTGAACAGAGAGTATAATGTGCTTGTATAAAAATTGATCTAAACAAAGTTATGATAACCGTAAACAATTCTACTGAATAGAATAATATATTTTCGAAGAAACTCATGTTGACTCTCAAATATTGTAACAATTTAAGATAAACCATCATAAATCACTCAAAGTTTTTGGATGAAAATGATTTCTTCCCAAATTTAAAATTTTGGAAAAAAATTAAAAATTGAAGTCATTCGATCTATACCTTAACTTCACCAAAATTGCCTATAGCATGTTTTTCCTTGATAAAGCATTTTTTGCTGAAATAATGGTATATATTGACATAAACATAGATTCACAAATTACTGCCTACATGTAATTTTGCTATTTTGATTTTTGGGATATGAAAAAAGGGGAGCAGTTGCAAATTGGGCTTGATTAGTTTTTGATAGCGTATTTCAGTATATTCTGCTGAGGTATACGTACATGTATGTACATATTTATGCCAGTTAACAGTTTGACAGGACTTAATGATGATGTTAAAATTTAGGGTGCAAGATATTTTCTTTCCCTAGAATGCAGTGTAGACTGTATTTGGATTACAGTGAATATTGTGTCCCGGAAATTAGAAAAATAGTGCCTCAATATTCAGAATCACAAAAGATAAATATACTGTAATAATTAGAAATTTCCCAAAAGTTAAAGTGTCCCAAAGTTTATGGATTTATGGTAATATATGTGCTAAAGCATATTTGAGTTCATATTGACATGTTACATATTTTTCAGAAATGATTTGCAAGTCTATGTTTTCATTTTTTTTCAAAGATATAATCATTATATATATGTATGTAATTAAAGATTTTTACTCATAAGTCTCAATGCTGCTGCTTTTTAGCTCACCTGAGCATAGCTCAGGGTGAGCTTTTGGGATACTTGATTGTCCGTCGGCCGTCGGCCGTCGTCCGTCAACAATTTGATATTTACACACTAGAGGCCACAATTTTGATCCAATCTTCCTCAAACTTGGTCAGAATGTTTGTCTTGATGATATCTTGAACCCTTTCGAAAATGGGTCAGGTTGGATCAAAAAGTAGGTCAGTAGGTCAAATCTTAGAAAAATCTTGTAGTCCGTCAACAATTTTGATGTTTACACACTAGAGGCCACAATTTTGATCCAATTTTCCTCAAACTTGGTCAGAATGTTAGTCTTGATGATATCTTGAACCCTTTCGAAAATGGGTCAGGTTGGATCAAAAAGTAGGTCAGTAGGTCAAATCTTAGAAAAATCTTGTTTACACACTAGAGGCCACAATTTTGATCCAATCTTCCTCAAACTTTGTCAGAATGTTTGTCTTGATGATATCTTGAACCCTTTCGAAAATGGGTCAGGTTGGATCAAAAAGTAGGTCAGTAGGTCAAATCTTAGAAAAATCTTGTAGTCCGTCAACAATTTTGATGTTTACACACTAGAGGCCACAATTTTGATCCAATCTTCCTCAAACTTGGTCAGAATGTTAGTCTTGATGATATCTTGAACCCTTTCGAAAATGGGTCAGGTTGGATCAAAAAGTAGGTCAGTAGGTCAAATCTTAGAAAAATCTTGTTTACACACTAGAGGCCACAATTTTGATCCAATCTTCCTCAAACTTGGTCAGAATGTTTGTCTTGATGATATCTTGAACCTTTTCGAAAATGGGTCAGGTTGGATCAAAAAGTAGGTCAGTAGGTCAAATCTTAGAAAAATCTGTTTACACACTAGAGGCTACAATTTTAATCCAATCTTCCTCAAACTTGGTCAGAATTTTGTCTGATGATATCTGAACCTTTAAAACCTAGGATTGTTTGTCATGATGATATCTCGAACCAGTTTGAAAATGGGTGGGGCTGGATAGAAATGTAGGTCAGTAGGTCAAATCTTAGAAAAATCTTGTTTATACTCTGAGGGCAACATTTTTGGTCCAATCATCCTCAAACTTTGCCAGAATGTTTGTCATGATGATATCTTTTGTGGATGGGGTCAGAAAATTCCTGAACATTGTTTCACCTCATCATCTTAAATTCTAAAGCAATCTGTTTTGTACAGGCAATGAATGATACTTTTCTCAGGTGAGCGATCTAGGGCCATCTTGGCCCTCTTGTTTATGATAGGAAAAGGTGTATTTTGATTATATATAACATG
>CM037787.1:20145443-20195443 GCA_021229015.1 Solen grandis | reverse complement strand
GATTGTCTATAATAGTTTCATGTTTCTGTGCCCACTTGCTTAATCTGTTGTACAGTAATTTTGAATATATTTTTGATAGAATATTATTGAGAGTAATCCCTCTATAATTTTTTGCGTCATCTATATTACCACCTTTAAATATTGGTACTAAAATACCGTGTTCCCAGTCTTTGGGAAAAATGCCATCATTAAACATTTTATTATAAAGTTGAAGTAAAAATGGTGAAATAATATGAAAGGAGCATTTAAATATTTCTGCTGTTAGTTTATCTGTGCCAGGGCTTTTAGAATTATTTTGTTCCATAACGGTCTGTTTCAACTCTGATAACGTAAAATCATTATCCAAATCGATGTCAACAGAGTCTGTTTCAGTTATATATTCACCAATATCGTCATTATTAAGGTCTTCTGGTTCCGATCCATATAAATCATTAAAATGATCATATAACTCTTTTGTATTTAATAATAAAGATTCATTTTTATTTTTATGATATTGAGAACGTATTTTTTTCCAAAACTGTTTTGGATTAGTTCTAGACAGTCCTGATTAACTCTGTTTTTATAAAACTTCTTTTGCTTTTACGTTTAATTGCATTGTATGATTTCTTACTATCTAGAAATAATGTTTTGTTTTCTGTATTTTTATGTCTAATATATGCATTTCTTGCTTTATTAAATTTTTTCCTTGCATCTTGACAGTCTTTATTAAACCATTTCTTTTTATTGCGTATACAGTTTTCATTATTAATTTCACAGCTCCTATTGTTTTTCCTTTCCTTCCCGAATACACTAAACGCGTGTTCTTGGATGAGATTCGTAAAATCACTGACAGATTTATTTATATCCTCTGTGTTTATACAGGTAGCTATACGCTGTAATGACTCAATATTTTCCAACAGTTTTGTGTTAAAGTATTCCACGCTTTCCTCGTTCCATGCTATATATAAATTAGGGGCGGGGCTTTCGTTATTTTCATTTTTAGTGTTATTGCAAAAAGTATTTTCTTTTAAACAAAAATGAATTGCATTATGATCTGAGAATTCATTAGGAGGCATTATTTCAAAGGTTTCAATTTTTGAAAAGTTATTGTAGGAAGTTAAAAGATAGTCAACTACACTAGAACCCTTAGGGCCTATAAATGTATACTCTCCTACGCGTGCGTCACTATCTAAACGTCCATTGGCTATCAGTAAGTTGGTTAATTTGCATAACTGAATAATACGCTGACCACGCGAGTCTAGCACGTGGTCTTTGTTTACTCTAGGCTGAATGTAAACAAAATCATCTGTGGATTCATCATTGACCAAATATTGATTATTGCTCAAAAAATCTGTCTCTGATGCTGTTCTACCGTTTAAATCACCAATAATAAAAATATTTCCCATGCTTTTATATTTCTCTATACCACATTCTATAAGATCAAATACATCAACATCATCTGATAGTTTTACTATGATACATATCGTCCGCGTTTTCCCTATATGTTACATATTGTCCGCGTTTTCCTTCTTTGTATATATTGTCCGCGTAAGACGTCCGAGTTTTAGACCTTCCCTGGATTACCTGCCCCTTCCACTTAGAATAAATAGGCAGGGAACCAGACTAGGCTCCGTTCGGCTTCGAAGTAGAGCCAAGCCACTGCGTTGGAGTTTGGTTTAGTCATATCCCCCGGAAATGACGTAAAGAAATGTTGGAAATTCCTGGAAAATGGGGGTATGTTTGTAGTGTAAATGTTTTCACCATATTTAATCAGTCTTATTCACTTATTCACTCAAATCAATAAATCATACATATATGAAAAAATAATTCTTTGTCAATGTTTTACATGTTCAATGGTTGCCTGACTTCGTAAAGAAACGAATTTACAGTACTTCGGTGGACAGTTTCGGTAACCTACTTTTTCGGAAAACTCAAAACAAAGCTCTAAGCTTGAATGTTTATTTCTGTTTTGTTTTGTTTTTTTTTTGTTTTGTTTTTTCCCATTTTTGTCATTCTATACATTAATGTTCCTTTCTACTAATATTTCCTCTGATTTTGATGAACATATTCTCGCACAAGTATAATAAGTTTAATTTCCGTATGTATTTATGTTGGGATTTTGTGAACTAAAAATAGATAATGAGGTGATTTTACTATAATGTCGATAAGATTTGGTAAGTAGATCTATTTCATTATTTTTACAATCCTTATAGTGAAATTGGTTATTTTATGTAAAATGCTTATACAGCGTTATAAATAAATTTGTGTTTACACAATGTGACATAACTTTATTGCCAAAGTAACTTATTATCATGACTAAAGATTTTTCGAGGGACAATGTTGGGCAGCCATATTGTTTTGTAATCTTTAAAAAATGGTCATCCCTCATTTTACATGTTCACCTCGCTCTCTGGGTCATTGACATACACATAATAAGATTTTTTTATTTGAGCATTTGAAGGTCATCATAGAAAAGAAAAAAATATATAAATTGGATTTTAGTATAATTGAACAGTGGTAATGAGATCTGCTCTGGCCAGTGGAGGCCAATACAAAAAATTAACCAGAGCAGATCTCAGTAGAGATTAGTATTCAGGAAAATCCATTGGGAAACCACATGATATCCTAGTCTGAGCTGTTCTCCTTATATAATGAATAAAAAAACTTGAAGGAAGCATTTCAGGGCTCTTTCTCTCTGTTTTGGGGGAACAGTATCTCTACCTTCAAGGGGGGAGGGGAAGGGGTTGAATCGTATTCCCCTGTAGGGGGAATTTTAGGCTATTTATGCTGCACATACATATAATCAACACAATCAACCACTTGCAGACCTGTGAACTTTATTCGGTCTGAAAGTGGGAGATCTGTGCTCCCAAAGTGGGAGATTGGGTTGTGTGAGAGGGAGATTTTTCGCAGCGCGTTTTTTTCGCACTACAGTAATAACAAAACACATTTTTTTTATTATTCATTTACTTTTATTTCATTTTTTATTACTTATTAACTAATTACTTACAACATGTAAAAATGTTTGCGCCAACACATTCGCCAAATGAGAAAAATTAGAGCCAAATTTAAGAAGTTGGAGCCAAATTTAAAGCAAGTGGCTCCAATTTGTTTTCAGAATACTTTATTGTCTTTATATTCTGGTATGATATATGCATTTGTTATACTTGGACTGTCAAAGACATATTCAATTGGTGCATAATATTTAAAAATAAAAATTTTAAAATTTAAAAATAATAAAAAATTTCAAAAAAAAAATTTCATTAAAAAAAATCAATTATAAAGAATTTTTTATGAGAATAGGTATATTAATATTTTGATATATTAATAACCAAACATCAACAAAAGACCAAAAAAAAATGTTTTCATACAAAATCATAAATATTAACCTGACTAAAAATATTATATGAAAATATCAAGTGAAAAAAAAAAAAAAAAGATACTTGGGTACGTTAAATATTGGGTACGTTTTGGTTTGGATACGTTTTGACTCGCTCCATTAGCGATTAGCATCGAGTCATTTATATACATCGGTACATCTGTGCTATTTACCAGTTGGAATCTAGCTAGGTTAACCAATTAATCAATTTAAATGTTTTAAAAGAAACGGTAGTAAACATTGCTGATGTTTTTCGCAAATGGCCGCCATTGCGATGATTGCGCAATTTCATAACAGTTCCAAATGCAGGTATAAACAAAAGTCAGTAGAGGGTGTGACAAATGTAAACAAGTTATAAGCTGCCAATACTATCCGAGTATTCCACATCTTTGCATAATTAGGAAGCCTTAAAATGCGTGTTGATTGGGTAATCACACAGCAGGTGCTGGTTACTTTAAGTAGTATACAGTGTAGAGCGACCTGTATTTTTGTGCATTACGGAACTTAAACAACCGCGGTACTAATTTACTGATTTCTTCAAAACATGTGCATGTCAGTGGCATATCATCTTCAGTCCTCTCCCCAAACCCCCCACAAATACACGGCGAAGTGACACACAGGTATTTCTGACACTCCCCACCCACCCTGAAATCACGCTCTAAACGAGCGCGTTCCGATAATAGCCGAATCAACTTACGCAATCGGCATAACCTCGGCTCGGTAGGGGAGCAATTAGTGCTCCAAAAGTTGATAAGCGGTATATTGGGGGCCTTGAGATCAAAGGCGGTAGATTTCTGGTGTTGGTCGGTAGACCGGGAGATGCAAGCAATTATCGGTAGCTCCCGCTCAAAATCGGGAGAGTTCACAGGTCTGCACTTGACCATTCTTGCTATTTATATGAGCTCATGCATTTTTGATTGTAGGGGAAACTTTGTAAAACATACTTTTTGGCTGGGGGAATGGTACCAAATAACAGCACTAAAATTGTGGATACTGTGATTCTTGGAATCACCTCCCTGAAAGTATGTTGCATGCTGGCTCAGTAGAAGCATTTGAAGATGCCTTAAGGAACCACTGCCAACAAAAAAAGTAGACCTCTCTATTCCATTTTGTTCCAACTTCCATAAATTCCTTGCATTTTCATTAGTGGAATGGCAGACTAGTGATCTGAATTGGTTTCAAAACAGTGAATTGATTAATTGAAAATATTTCAAAGGCAAACAGATTATTAATCCGTTTCAAACCCCTGACTTACTGGCTTGGTTAGTGGTTACATGTTTATACTAATCTTAAAAAATAAACAACTTCATTTGGCCTATACAGTAACATAATTGTTAAAACAAAATCAAAATACATGCTTATACTAGCATCCCCAGGTCATTTTTTTATTGTTTTTAAAACTTTTAAAGAGTGGTATAGATGGAAAGTGCTATTGATAAGCTTTCCAAAACTGTTTTTATCTTTAAAATATCTTGAAAATTAAAAAAGCTATTGCATTTTAAAGTGTCGAAAAAACAGCTGAAGTTCAGAAAAATGTATAAGTTATACATATTTATAATTTGTAATTGAAAAAAATACCTCAATAGTATTTTGGTTATGCATGTATAAATGATATTGGCTTGACACTTAAAATTATACACAAAACGAAAATTAAATCTATATATAATTATTTATCTATTAATGATACAGTTGGCGGCAACTAGTTTTACTGTTGGATATAGCAAAACGGACCTTTGGAAGTCAGCAAATCGTGATACATGATCAATGTTATTATGCCAATATCATCACTAACAAGTATTTGTTGCTGATCCAGCAGTTATCGCTTGACCGCAAGTAATGACCCAATACATTTCTATGTAGGGTCAGTAGAACTTGAAACATCTTTAAAAGGAAGAAAATTACTTAAGAATTGACTAGGAAAAGTGGTTGATGAAACAAAATCATCAATTATTGGGTTTGGTACTGACCCTACATGAAAATTTAGGGGGTCAGTAATGTTAAAAGGGGGACTTTGCACCTCGTCTCTAATGAACATAGCTGACTATATTTCCTTGTAGAGTCATTACCAAACACAGTTTTGGGATCTATAACATTCAGATTCTAATATTGTATTACCTTCCTCAGGCTTCCTGTTTTAATACATGTCTGAATAAATGGAGGTATTATTTTTAGCCCCAATTTTCCAAGAAAAAAAGTAGAGCTATTGTCATGAACCTCTTGTCAATGTAGGTTATGGTTTTTATTAAGGTCCATCCAACATTATAATTCACTTCAAACTTGGAAAGAATATCTCCAATGAGTTTGAGTTTTTGAGCACTTGTTATATGATTATGATGGGGCTTCAACTTTTTGACAAATCTTTGTCAAGGACTCAAGTTTTTGGAATCCTTGTCTGAGCCCTGGGATGTGTGATGAATGATAGATAATATTTTTTTTCCAGTGAAAAACATTTATTAAAACACGAAGGAAAGATGGAAAGTGAAGGATTTTTTGACCTGCGAGGTGGCAGTCGTCGAGCTGCATTGCCAGATCTGCCCATTGGTTTAGTGAATCAAAGCAAGAATCCAGGTCTCCAATTGAATGTGGTGAAGCAGCCATACATTGAGACAACCAATGTCCCTGCAACACCGATAGATGATGTGGGACAGCTGGGAGTAAACTTGCGGAGGACAAGTGAGAGTCCTGTAGACAAGTTTGTAGAAGGGTGAGCTTATGTTGAAACAGTTATATTTGTTTTATGCAGATCATTGGGAAACAAGTTCTTTTAACTTATACTTAAGTTTCTCAAATGACAGTTGTTCCTGGGTTGGACCAGTACTTTGTGCCTGTGAAGGCCATGGAAATTTCTCTCTGAGGTTTGAACCCTTTGGATCTGCAGTCATGTAAGCTTCCTTTGGACTCTGGCAACGGTTGTAAAATGCCTAGAATTATCATTTGCGTTTCCTTCACACTCCTTTATTTAAGATACTGGTCATAATATATAAAAAAAATATAAAGATTTTTCACTTGCCTTTCACTGATGTTCGCTTGCCTAGCGAGTGGAATTTGATATACGTGATGGTGCTATTCATAACCCACTTCTGAAGTAAAAGACTATTTATTCAGTAATTATTTTGAACTCTACAAAAAAAAGAATTGAATGGACCCTTAAATATTCAGCATTCCTATCAACCATTTCTACCCCACAAACTTGCTGTTCCTTCCCAAATTGATGGGAGTCTATGCTGAAATGCAAAAATAATGAATATAGCAAATGAACCCACTCATGGGAACCCTGAGGAATTGTTGAGTTTAGATAAGTTGCAAGAATATGTTATTTAATGACTATTATCTTTCCTTATAAATGAGCAGTATATTCTATGTTTTTGTGAAGAAAATAATGTTTTGGTTTGAAGTTGTATTTATTGTGATTGTGTTTTGACAGGGAAGTGACTTTCACCACAAAGAAAGGACTCAGCGAAATGGTCCAGGCTCTGTCCAGTTTGCAAGACATGTCATCGCATGGCTGTATTGTCCTGGAGGTAAGTCATCCAAGGATTCTAAGTTGATTCAGATGGGCCAAATACAGCCCCATTCCAAAGCAGTATAGTTTGTAATTTTGTTAATTATTATATAAAATTCTACAAACGTCGTTTCATAATCGGGAGGTCATGGGTTTGATCCCCGACTGCAACATACCAAAGTCCTAAAAATGGTATTGATATAGCTCCTTTGTTTGGCACTCAATATATAATGGTACTGGTAGTTCTAGGACTTGTTGGCCTGGTGTCAGGATAATGTTCCTGGTGGCTGAGTTGTTAGAGTGTCCTTCTCTGGAGCGGGAGGTTGTGGGTTTGATCCCCGGCCAAAACATACTCAAGTCTAAAATAATGGCACTGGTATAGGTCTCTTGTTTGCAATCAGCATAATAGAATAGTTCTAGGATTGTTTGGTACAGTGTCAGGATAATGTGACTGGGTTTGGTATTGCCACTTGTCTACAGCGTGATATGAAACATGGCATGATGTGTTTTGCTGTACCTTATGTAGTTCTTTGAGTTATGTTTACATTGACCATTAAATTAAATGTAAGTTGAATGATTTATAGGAGACATTCTAAATGATGTGATCTTGTTATTGCAGGGTTTAAAACCTGATGGATGTAGCTACCAGAAAGGTATACACTACCTTGAACAGGAAGAAATTGGTCGAGGCTCTTACGGAACTGTGACGCGTTGTATTGATACAGAGAGCCACAAACTGTTTGTGATTAAAAGGGTGAGTTTCTGTCTGTCCTTGTTATTCTGTAACTGCATAACTTCTAGCTATGTCTTTCACAATATGGGCTGTATTCATCTCAACAGGGGTTCAAGTGCCCTGAAAGTTTGCTTGTTCTGACCAGGGTTTGCATGCTCTCCCATTTTATACTTATAATGTTTGTTACTTTTTGAAACATAATGATAAATAATATAAAGATAAGTCTAAGCTCACATGAGATAAATCAGAAGAGAGAAAAGGAGAGTGGAGCACATGACCAAACATCAGTGAGTTAGACAAATTTTATTTACCAGCATGTTATGACCATCATTGGTCTTCATCAGGATAATAATAAAAATCACAAAATTTTTGTCCCTGAAGTACATGAAAAAGGAATAGATTGTCAAGTGATCTGTATAAAAATAGAAACGTGAAATATATTTAAAAGAATGAGTAACATGTCATAATAACAAATGTGGAGAAATGTACAAATCATACTACAGTGTATGTTGAAAGTACCATAAGTTGGGTATATAAAAAATGTCAGTTAATAAAGTTATTAGTCCCCTACAGATGTTCACACCGGAGGGGACTATAGGTTTGCCCTCCGTCTGTCTGTCCGCTCAAATCTGGATCCCGCGATAACTTAATAACTAAGCAAGCTAACTTGATGAAACTTGGTTTATGACTAGATGCCAATGTGTAGATTATGCACGTCATTATGCTCACCGAAGGTGACGCATATAGTCGCCGCTTCGTCCGTCCGTTCGTCCGTCACACTTTCCTTGTCCGGGCTATTTCTCAGGAACTAATGGCTTGAATTCAACGAAACTTTATGGGAAGCTTTATTACCAAGAGGAGATGCGCCTATCGTCAGCATGACCCGATTCCTAAATTTTTCAAAGAGTTAAGGCCCCTTGACTTTTCGGCCTATAGTACATATTGCATGATTCTTGTCCGGGCTATTTCTCAGGAACTAATGGCTTGAATTCAACGAAACTTTATGGGAAGCTTTATTACCAAGAAGAGATGCGCCTTTCGTCAGCATGACCCGATTCCTAAATTTTTCAAAGAGTTAAGGCCCCTTGACTTTTCGGCCTATAGTACATATTGCATGATTCTTGTCCGGGCTATTTCTCAGGAACTAATGGCTTGAATTCAACAAAACTTTATGGGAAGCTTTATCACCAAGAGTAGATACGCATATCATCGGCGTGACCTGGTTCCTCAATTTTTAAGAGAGTTATGGCCCCTACTACCATGTTGTTGACTGATATTCATGTCATTTGCCAAATTTAACAGGAGATATCATTTAAACAAAACCCCACAAAATTCAGTATGCTAGTAATGTCAATCATAATCATGTCAGCTAATTGTTGTTTAGGCCATTATACACTATTTCAAATATCCAGTCATATGTCAAGAGTGTTGGTTAACCTCTTTGATATGAGCACACATTGAAATGTATGACTTAATTTTCAGTAGCATAAAAACTTAAAAAAAATCAATGAAAGATCTGATGAGTAACACATATTATCATATTAAATAGTAAACTGTTACTAAGTCTCCAAATAAGAGTTGGTAAAACATCTCATCTGATGAGGAGAATAGATATGATTTAGGAATGGGGATTTCAACAGCTTTGAGCTGAAAGGTCGTAAGTAAAATTTTGGGCGTGGGGCCTGACCCCTGTGTGATCTTGGGGGACACCAAAGTATTTACCATTTTATCTTCTGTCTCATCAAAAGGAACAAGAATACATAATATGGTTTACTGTTTAGAGAGTTAAGAGCTTTTTTTTACCTTTTTTTTATGCTCACTGAAGGTGACGCATATAGTCGCCGCTTCATCCGTCCATTCGTTCGTTCGTCCGTCTCACTTTCCTTGTCCGGACTATTTCTCAGGAACTAACGGCTTGATTTCAACAAAACTTTTTATGTGAAGCTTTATTACCAAGAGGAGATGCGCATTACCTGGATTCTATACATGATAAGCATGTGCTGATCCCATTCCGGTCCTTAACATAACCTCCCACCCATTGACCAAGGCCTTATTTGTAACAATGACGTTCTTCGGGGAGCATCTGTCAGTAAAACTGACTTTCTTGTTTTATTTTTGTTCTTCGACTAAAATTGTGGTTGCTATGGTAACGGAAATAGTGAAAATATGGCAAGAAATGGGATCCTGCGATAACTAAGCAAGCTAACTTGATGAAACTTGGTATATGACTAGATGGCAATGTAGATTATGCACGTCATTTTATTTTTGTTCTTCAACTAAAATTGTGGTTGCTATGGTAACGGAAATAGTGAAAATATGACAAAAAAATGGGATCCCGCCATAACTTTATAACTAAGCAAGCTAACTTGATGAAACTTGGTATATGACTAGATGGCAATGTATCGATTATGCACGTTGTTTTATTTTTGTTCTTCAACTAAAATTGTGCTTGCTATGTTAATGGAAATAGTGAAAATATGGCAAAAATGGGATCCCACGATAACTTTATAACTAGGCAAGCTAACTTGATGAAACTGGGTATATGACTAGATGGCAATATGTAGATTATGCACATCATTTTATTTTTGTTCTTCGACGAAAATTGTGGTTGCTATGGTTAACGGAAATAGTGAAAATATGGCAAAAAATGGGATCCCGCAACCGCGATAACTTAATAATAAATTTTATAAGGCATGTATATAGTCAGGGTGGTGATGCAGAGTGAAAGTTCTCATTTCTCATCAACAAGACTAAAGACTAAAGAAAAACATTTTGGATCAGGCAAGGTAACTATTATTAATTCTATTTCTTGCATCTGTCTTGCTTGCATGAATTGTATAGTGGGCACAGCAGAGACAACAACTCTACATGTAAGTCTTGCTTAAATGGTCAATTCATAAATGTATTATTGATTACCATATTGAGTCAAGGTGGAGCCGGTAGAGGACTTCATGTGTTGCATACAACACCAGTTACTTGTCTCTTTTGTCTTGAACATTTTTTTCATTTTCATTAAGGTTGCCTCTTTCGATGGGATGATGAAATGATTTGAAATGTAGGAACATGCGTGCATCTGATTATCTGTAGGTTTGGTGTACAGACAAGTGCTGAGTTTTCTGTTTGTATCTTTGTGTAAACATTCATCCAGAAGTTGATTTAAGTGTTATTAAGTTCTGCTGTAACTTTATTGTGTCATGATAAGTGTTTAGGGCCAGTATGAAGAAGAATAACTTTTCTCAGGAGTGTGGCCATATTACCAAATCAGGGCCTTTTTTCCAATTTTGGGGAAAGCGCCCTAGCCCTTTTTATGGGGAAAATACCAAGCCACTTGTTTACAACTTATTAAGGGATTTTTTTTTTTTTTACCATATTTATAAATATAAGCATAAACTGGTCTTGGCACAGCAAGACATACTAGAAACTAAATATAAAGACTAATCAAATATTTTGTTTAAGAATCAATAGAGTTAAACAGAGTTAAATTAGTGTCATAATATTGTTCTCTAGTTTTCTCAATGATCAGCTACCTCCTAAATGGGGAATTTTATTTAAGAGTGAGGAATATAAGGACTATTTTTGGGGAAAAAAGGTGTTTATTTGGCTTGGGGAAGCAGCCCTTTACCGGCTACAGTTAAGAAGGGTAAAAAGGCCCTGCAAATTATCATCAATAAATTGTGACCATACAGTTGGTTGGACTTATTGTGTTGCTAAGAAAGTATATTCTAGTTTATCCATGAAGGGTATAGCTAGCTTGGGGTACCCAAGGTGCCCTCTGAGTTTTGAAACTAGGGGTACAATTGCTGTTTTTCTTTAACTCTGTTCCCCCTCATATAGAGTCCCTATAATTTCGTGGGTACATGGCCAATATTGGGGGTAAAAAAAAGAAAAAACTCTACAAGGGGTAAATGGACATGCTGGTACATTTGGGTGTTCCCGATATCTGTTCATAGAATTGTTTGAAGAATGAAACATGTTTTCTTGAGGATAAAGATGAGTATTCAAGGTGTGATATTGCATTGTGGCTGTACTATATCTGTATGAGCTTTGACCCAAGTTGACATAGTCTCCAAATGAATAAAATATTGTTGGTGGGATGTAAAACTAACCAGCAGACAAACATGTGTATACTTATAGTAGGATCCGTGTTAAGTAGGAATATGTTTAGTCTTTATGCTCTGTACTGGGTATTCAATATGATGTTTGTTATTGTTGGAAATCCGTATGATTTATAGAAAGATGTAGGTCTTGTTTTATAGTGGTCTGTAGGTCAAGTATCCGCTGTAACCACGAGTGTGGTATTGGTATACCTCTCATGTGCTTATCACATAATGATAATTCAAGGACAGGTTTGCCTTGTGTCAGGATATTATGACTGGCAGTAGTATAGAACATTTCACTCCGAAATGAATCCTAAACCTATGTAAATCAATGAGCACTCACTAAACACCTAATCTACATGCTGGTGTACAGTTCCACACCCATAAGAATCACATGTTTGTTTGCATCTCCAAGTTTGCACTGGCGATTAGATAGTGACACATTGTAAATGATTAAAGTGGTGATAAGTGGATTAATTGATATTTTTTTGCAACAAACATCTTTATGTTATTGCGGTACTGTTAGAAGCATAATTAATTAGGCTGCATCGGACAATGTGTTGATTTTCGTAAAAATTAAATTAGAAAAAAAAAAAAAAAAAAAATTCCCTTTTATGGAAAAAAGGGGGAAATTAGGTAAGTAGAGAGAGAGAAGAAAGAGGAAGGGAAGGGAAGAGAAAGAGAAGTAAGATAATTATGGGAAATCACATTAACATAACCGTTTTGCAAAAAAAACAAAAACAAATAAATACATGTATAAGGTAAAGCTTCAAAGGATTTGATGATAATTACACTTAGCAAACAATATAAACACTGTTTGTTACACATATAAACAAAAGTTACACTATTCACAGCCATTAATAAACATAGATACATATGTGATAGTCTAATTCAGTCCAGACTTCTGAATTCCGGAAACCTCTATAATCCAAACTTTTTGGTCGGTCCCACAGGTGTTCAGATTTCAGAGGTTACACTGTACTTAAATTTACTGTCACTAAGTGGGGTCCAGCTAGTTATAGGTGGAAGAAGACCCTGTTTGTACAAAACTACCAACCTTTGTACAGCAAGCCATTGGAAAGGCTTCCTCTGCCATGAATTGATCCCACGTCTGTGAGAGGTGAAATGATACTGAGTTAGTGACTGTAACTTCTGGCTACTGTTGACATTATGTCACTTCCTTGACTTTCCTTTCTCTGATCTCATACATTGAAATGCCACGGTGACAATGTGGTCTGAACTGATTTGTTTTTGTTTTAGATGAAGAAAAGGGATGCTACAGAATGGGGAAGTAAATGTGCCTTTGAACCTGAACCATAGGAATTTGGCCAAGGTGTATGGCCTGATCCAGCAGCCGTCATTGGAAGGTGACATCTGTGTGGAGTTACTTCTAGAGGACGCAGGTAAATCATTTCTGGTAATGGAAGCATGAGCAGATGTATCTGAAAGGTGACTCTTAATACACATCTTGGGTCTTCTTTGTTTGAATTACATCTACAATTAAACCCCATTTACTCTACAACCCCTTATATTCAAATACCTGTGGTATTTGAAATACTTTTGTGGTCCCAATCGAGTCCCTTCTTGTCTCTCTATGAAAACATCTTGTGTTATTCAGCTTTGTGCAATTTGAAAACATGGCCTCCTATAGTCTCCAAATGACTGAAATACTGTCGGTAGGATGTTAAACCCAATAAACAAACAAACAAAACATGGCCTCATCCAGAATGATTTTTTGGCCGGTTACAATAGATTCCTTTGATTTTCACTCCTTCTATACAAAATGTCCGACAAACATTTATTATCAATGCAATGTTTAAAACAGTGAAAAGGCTCAAATGTCTTTAAGGGACTTGGAACTGCTGGTTACAGTTTGTATGAGTTGTTGTTTGTTTGAATGTTTGTCAATTTAACTATTAGATCTATCAGGTTTTAATTGCAGATATGTGACATGTTTTTAATAAAAGGAATGCTGATCAAAATTTGCAAACAATACATAATTATATATGTTTTAATTGTAATTAATGTACTTCATCTAATTATACATTCATTTAGTAAAAAACTTATAAACATCTCCAAATGACGAAATAGGACATTAAACCCAATAAACAAACATATAACTCCAAAATACTGATTGTGAATGAATATATATTATATGAAACAAATGCGCTTGTGTGATCAATGAGATGACAGTTGTATCTTATATTTGATTGTTATTAATATTGTCCAAATAATTGACATGAATAAATGCATTGTTTATTGTTGTTAATGTTACTTATGTCATTTATTCATAATAACATAGAAATATAAAATAAATATTTGTATTCAATTTTCATTTACGTCCATATATCATAATAGCATTTAAATGATACATGTATTACTAGCACTGCATAAAAAAGTTGGTTGGGTGGGCTCTTAGCGATCATCTTGATTTGGGTTATTCAAAACCATGCCCTATTAGAAACTAAACGCTGTTACATGGCATTTTGGATACCAGGATTCGACTGTATAAGTAACTAAGGGATAAAAAGAAACTTTACATATTTTCATAAAATAAAAATATCTTGTCAGAAATATTGCATAAAACATTTCTTTTGTTAAAAGAATAAGTATTGTTTTAATCTTACTCTTTTCCGTGTTCATAATAGTTTCCAATTTTTTTTGTTTATGTTGTGGTTTCCATGGTATCTGTGATCTGATAACTACAGTGACATCACTTGCTTAACTATTTGTAAAGGCAGTACAGATTCTGTCTTGTGTCCCAGTTTCCATGGTTATAGAACGTGTGTTTGTGTTTCAGGTATGTCCCTCAACAGGTACATGGAGACCTACCCGCTGAGCAAGACTCAGATCTGGTCCTTGGCCAAGCAGGGTCTTCTGGGATTGGAACACCTTCATCTCTATGGCATGATCCACCTGGACATCAAGCGTATGTAGTCCATCCTGTTTTGAGTTTGGGTTTTACATGTGGCCTCCTCTTACAGCTGGCTATTTATCATACTCTCACTTCACTTTGGAAGTAGGAAGCTGTAAGGAAAATATTCCTGGTGGCTGAGTTGTTAGAGTGTCCTTCTCTGGAGTGGGAGGTCGTGGGTTTGAGCCCCGGCCATAACATACCAAAGTCTAAAAAAATGGCACTGGTATAGCTCGTTTGCCTGGCGATCAGCATAGAAGTATAGTTTTAGGATTGTTTGTTCCGGTATCAGGATAATGTGACTGGGTGTGGTATCGCGCCACATGATACTGCAGTGTGGCAGCACTTATCTGTCTCAAGGAGACATAGTCTCCAAATGACTGAAATACTGTTGGTGGAACGTTAAACCCAACCAAAAAAAAAAATCTGGTATGTTGTCCTGTCCCATTGTGTCCAGTCCTGACCTGTTTTACAAAAAGCTGTTCATAAGCATCCCCAAAATTGCTAATTACCCCAGGATTTATCTTAACCTAAACAGAAAAAAATGGTACTTTTAGCCCCTAAAATGTATGGTATTAAGACCCCTTATTATGCTCAGAAAAAAAGGCATCAGAGTCAGAGTGTAGCTTTTTTGTCTAGTATTAGGCTGTACATCAAATTTGATATTGAATGGGTAGCAGGGACTGGCCTTTTATTAGACCCCTTCCAGTGTTTACACCGGAGGGGACTATAGGTTTGCCCTCCTCCTGTCTGTTTGTCCGTACACACGTAGGGGTACTTACGGGGCTAGGGAACAATGGGTTAGGGTTAGCAGCCTTTGATCTTTTCTCTTAAGTGGCTAAAATTGTCTCTTAGGTGGCTAAAAGAACAATAGAAAGAACAATAGGATAGCCACACAAGTATACCTGCGTTAGGACGTCCGTCTGCCTGACTGTCAGGATGTCAGGAAATCTGGATCCCACGATAACTTAAAAACCGTTTAGGATAATACATGTATTATGAAACTTGGTATATGAATAGATGGCAGTATGAAGGTAATGCACGTCACTGTTTGTTTTTTTTTGCTCACCTGAGCAAAGCTCAGGGTGGGCTATTGTGATCCCGTGAGTGTCCGTCGTGCGGCGTCAACAATTTTTAGCTCACCTGAGCACGTGTGCTCAGGATGAGCTTTTAGGATCGATGAATGTCCGTCGTCCGTCCGTCCGTCCATCCGTCGTCCACAATTTGTTCGTTTGCACTCTAGCATCTTCATTTTATGAGCAATTATCTTCAAACTTTAAAACAATGTTTATAACCATAAAATCTCGGCCAAGTTCGATTATGGCTGATATCGGAACATTAGGTCAGGAGTTATGCCCCTTTTAAAATTCAAAAAAGCCAGATTTCACATTGTTTGCACTCTAGCACCTTCATTTTATGAGCAATTATCTTCAAACTTTATATCAATGTTTATAACCATAAAATCACGGCCAAGTTTGATTATGGCTGATATCGTACCTTTAGGTCAGGAGTTATGCCCCTTTTAATATTAAAAAAATGCCATATTTCAAGTTGTTTACACTCTAGCATCTTCATCTTTTGAGCAATCATCTTCAAACTTAATGGCAATGCTTATGACCATAATGTCTCGATTGAGTTTGATTATGACTAAGATCAGTTGATAAGGTCAGGAGTTAAGCCCCTTTTAATATAAAAAAATGCCAGATTTCACAGTTTTTACACTCTAGCATCTTCAACTTTTGAGCAATCATCTTCAAACTTTATTACAATGTTTATGACCATAAGGTCTCGATTGAGGTCGATTAATGCTGAGATCTGTCCATTAGTTCAGAAGTTATGCCCCTTTTAATATTAAAAAAATGCCAGAAATCACTTTGTTTACACTCTAGCATCTTCATCTTTTGAGCAATCATCTTCAAACTTTATGACAATGCTTATGACCATAAAATCTCGGCCAAGTTCGATTATGGCTGAGATCCGTCAATATTAGGTCAGGAGTTATGCCCCTTTTAATATAAAAAAAGCCATATTTCACGTTGTTTACACTCTAGCATCTTCCTTTTTTTAGCAATCATCTTCAAACTTTATGACATTGTTAATGACCATAATGTCTTGATTGAGTTCAATTGTGGCTGAGATGGGTCATTTAGGTCAGGAGTTATGCCCCTTTTAATACAAAAAATACAAGATTTCACTTTGTTTATTCTCTACCAACTTCATTTTTTTAACAATCATTTTTAAACTTTAAGACAATGTTTATGCCCATAATCTCACAATCGGGTTCAATTATAACTGATATTGACTTGTAAATTTAGGAGTTATGCCCATTTCACCATAAAAAAAAGCTAGATTTCACTTTTACACTCAAGTATCTTTATTTCTTAAGCAATCATCTTTCTCAGGTGAGCGACCAAGGGCCATCTTGGCCCTCTTGTTAGTGTTTACACTCTATCACCTTTATTTCTTAGCAATCATCTTCAAACTTTAAGACAATGTTTATGACCATAATGTCTCGATTGAGTTCGATTATGGCTGAGATCCGTCAATTAGGTCAGGAGTTATGCCCCTTTTAATGTTAAAAAAATGCCATATTACACGTTGTTTACACTCTAGCATCTTCATCTTTTGAGCATTCATCTTCAAACTTTATGGCAATGCTTATGACCATAAGGTCTTGATTGAGTTCAATTATGGCTGAGATCCGTCAATTAGGTCAGGAGTTATGCCCCTTTCAATGTTAAAAAAATGCCATATTTCACGTTGTTTACACTCTAGCATCTTCATCTTTTGAGCAATCATCTTCAAACTTTATGGCAATGCTTATGACCATAATGTCTCGATTGAGTTTGATTATGGCTGGGATCAGTCAATTAGGTCAAAAGTTAAGCCCCTTTTAATATAAAAAAATGCCAGATTTCACTTTGGTATACCCCTGAAACAAAGTTTGGGGGGGTATATAGGAGTCACCCGGTGGTCGGTCGGTCGGTTGGTCGGTCGGTCCAGCGGTTCGTTGCATTTTCCTTGTCCGGAGCATAACTTGAAAACCACAAGTTGGAATTCAATACAACTTCATGCAATGATCAAGCACATGGAGAGGAAGTGCAGTGCACAAGAACCATAACTCCATCTTGACTTATTACAGAGTTATTGCCCTTTGTTACCTTTCCTTGTCCGGAGCATAACTTGAAAAGTACAAGTTTGATTTCAAAACAATTTCATACAATGGTCAACCACAATATGAGGAAGTGCAGTGCACAAGAACCATAACTCTATCTAGAGTAATTACAGAGTTATTGCCCTTTGTATTTTTTCCTTGTCCGGAGTATAACTTGTAACCTTGTCCGGAGTATAACTTGTAAAGTACTGATTGGATTTCAAAACAATTTCATACAATGGTCAAGCACAAGGAGAGGAAGTGCAGTTCACAAGAACCATAACTCTATCTATAGGAATTACAGAGTTATTGCCCTTTGTTACTTTTCCTTGTCTAGAATATAACTTGTAAACTACTGGTTGGCTTTCAAAACATTTTCATACAATGGTCAACCACAATATGAAGAAGTGCAGAGCACAAGAACCATAACTCTATCTATAGGAATTACAGAGTTATTGCCCTTCGTTACTTTTCCTTGTCCAGAGTATAACTTGTAAACTACTGGTTGGATTTCAAAACAATTTCATACAATGGTCAACCACAATATGAGGAAGTGCAGTGCACAAGAACCATAACTCTATCTAGAGTAATTACAGAGTTATTTCCCTTTGTTACTTTTCCTTGTTTTTCTTGTCCTGAACATAACTCGAATATTATACATGGTATATACTTGAAACTTAAAATGTAAACAGATGGCGACTAGGAGAAGTGCAGTGTCCAAGAACTGTAACCTTATATTTTTAAACTACTGTGACAAACAACCATTATTGACTCTCTATCAACTTTAAATAAAAACTTTACTTACTTATTACTATCACAACCAATATACTATGTATACAGGTTCTTATCTATGCTCTGCCTGAAGTCTGGCTTCTCCTGCATTAAAGTATTTTGCGGGGGTATTAATCACCTTCAGTGATAGCTCTAGTTTACACTCTAGCATCTTCATCTTTCGAGCAATCATCTTCAAACTTTATGAAAATGTTTATGACAATAATGTCTTGATTGAGTTCGATTATAGCTGAGATTGGCCATTTAGGTCAGGAGTTAAGCCCCTTTTAATGCAAAAAATGCAAGATTTCACTTTATTCTCTACCAATTTCATTTTTTTAACAATCTTTTTTAAACTTTAAGACAATGTTTATGCCCATAATATCGCAATCCGGTTCAATTATAACTGATATTGACTAGTAAATTTAGTAGTTATGCCCTTTTCACCATAAAAAAAGCCAGATTTCACTTTTACACTCTAGCATCTTTATTTCTTAAGCAATCATCTTTCTCTTGTTTTTTTTCTTGGACCAAAATTCTGGTTGCTATGGTAATGGAAAAATTATGCACCTCACCAGTGTGTTGCGTGCAATACCAGTTACATGTTGAATACATATTTGAAAAGACTGGATGAAAATCTTTATTCTCGATTATGTTAAAATATTTTGTCATGTTATTTGTTTAAAAATGATAGGTTGTTAGTATGGACAAGGTGAATACAAATATTGCATGTCTTGAATACTCATGTGTAACTCTAAAATTATTTTGATTAATAAAACTGTCGCTGCGAAAATATATATAACCCAGAAAACATTGAAGTTAAATGCATATTCAATAAAACGGTATAAAAACAAATTAAATCAACACAAATAAAAATATTTTTTTGGCAATATATACTAAATAAAAAAATGCTACTTATGTATAGTGCCGGATTTTCTTTTTCAAATCTCTGTAGTTGGGGTCACTCCATTTATTTTCCTCGTCAATGGGTGTGTGTGTAGAAATATTGATGTTGGAGATATAACATGATGTTAAAAAAAAAGGACGTTGGAAAAGAATATCATAACAAATACAACTTTTGTTTCTATGTAAAACAGAAATCCTGATTTTCATTGCAGCGGAGAACACGTGTGTGCTAGATGTTAATGGGTTCCTTCGTTTAGTGATTGTAGACTTTGGATCTGCCAAGCTGCCCCATGAAAAGCTGATGTTATTAGGCTGGACTCCAGAATACATGTCGTCAGAGAGATGTAAATTGTTTTTGCAGGCGAAGCGCATGTGAGTTATCTTCTGCTGATATTTATATGTGCTTGACAAATTAATTAGTATTTATTAGCTCGCCGGATGAAGTCCTCTGAGAGCAATTTGATTGGGGTATGTCGTTTGGCAGGTGGGTGGGCAGCGTCAAACTTTTGTTGTCTGCGAAATTACTCCCAGACAGGTTGACAGATTTAAATAATTTTTGGTGCACATGTTTATCTCAGCAAAAAGAAGATCAAGTTTGATTTTGGGAAACACCCTATAAAATAAAGGTAAAGTTTAATTTTGGGCAGAATCCATAAATTTTCAACACAGTTATGGCCCCTTTTCAACTTAGAATTTGCAAAAATTACCTTGTCCATCGATAACTCCCAAACAGGTTGACATATTTGAGTAGTGTTTCTTCCACATGTTTATCATGTTTAATTTTTAGCAAAATCCATAAATTTTTTAAACAGTTATGGCTCAACTTTGAATTTGAAAACAAAAACACACTTTGTTTGTGCTAGCTTGTGGAAATGATGAGGTTTTCCAGTTTCCACATTTTTTACCTTGTGACTTTGGATCATTGTGGATGTGAAAATAAAATATATATGATTGAAAATTTATGGTTTGGGCAGTTTATTCAATTTTATACTGTGTGTATAAACATGCATATGCACACTTACAAGCTGTCCAACATGCAGCATGATATGACAGTCGAGACAAAATAGTTCAGTTGGAAAATCAAATTTTTAACTCGAGGAAAAGAAGAAACTGAAAGGGGTATTTGCTGGTTTTATTTTGACGACTTTTTAGCTCTCTGGGAAAGTGATCTGCTCGGTGAGCTTTGTTGTCTTCTGACAACTTCTTGTATTACTGCTTCAAGTGGAGGTGGATGAGTCTACATTGGAGTTCAGGTTTTTTTTTTTCCTTCCTGGGGGAAGCCACCTGCCGCCCTTCCAAAGGGGAATTTTCGCGCGATTTTAGAATTTTATGGGGAAAAAAAGGAGTTGATGTTCATGCAAACTGTACTAACTAAATACAGGTATCTACCATGGATGAACTTTGTTTGATCAGTTTATGATATAATGTCAGGAAAGTCAAAAGGTTAAATATTGTATAACATTACAAGGACCAATGGTGAATAGATATTGGTTGAAGAGTAAACAACACAGTTACAGATTTGACATCTTCATTGTCATTTCGGAAAACTTAATTGTCTTTATATACTGGTTTAATATATGCATTTGCTATACTTGAACTGTCAAAGACATATTCAATTTGTGCAAAAATATTTAAATATAAAAAAAAAAAAAAAATTTAAATTTAAATTTTAATTATTTTTTTTTAAATAAATACTAAAAAATATTTCATTCAATTGTCAAATAAAATAGTTCATTCAAATTTATATGAGAATAGGTATATTAATATTTTGATACATCAATTACCAAACATAAAAGAAAAAAAAAGGTGTTCATGTTCAAAAAAAATAATATATTTTCCAACAAAATCATAAATCATAACCTGACTAAAAACATTATATGGAAATATCAAGTGAAATTAAACAAACAAAAATAAAAAAAATAAAATTGGGTACGTTATATATTGGGTACGTTTAAGTTTGGAAACGTTTTGACTCGCTCCATTAGCGATTAGTGTCGAGTCATTTATACACATTGGTACATCTATGCTATTTACCAGTTGGAATCTAGCTAGGTAAATCAATTAATCAATTTAAATCTTTTAAAAGAAACGGTAGTGATGAAACATTACTGATGTTTTTCGCAAATGGCCGCCATGCAATTTCATAGCAATTCCAAATGCAGGTATAAACAAAAGTTGGTAGAGAGTGTGACAAATATAAACAAGTTATAAGCTGCCAATACCATCCGAGTATTCCACATCTTTGCATAATTAAGAAGCCTTAGAATGCTTGTTGATTGGATAATCCCACAGCAGGTGCTGGTTACGTAAAGTAGTATACAGTGTAGAGCGACCTGTATTTTTGTGCATTACGGAACTTTAAATAACCGCGGTACTAATTTACTGATTTCTTCTTCGTATGCGCCAAACACATTCACCAATTTGACGCGAATTTTTGGTTAAATCGTCGAAAAAGTCTAACTTTCTTGGGTGGGGAAAAAAAACTCAAAGGGGAATTTATGCTTAGTTTGGGGAAAAAATGTCTTATTTTGTCGAGGGGAAGCCGCCGTTAAACGGCGGCTCATAAAGAAGGAAAAAAAACCCTGGAGTTGCATTGTGTCTTGTCCTTAACTCATTAGAATTGAATTTTAACTTCAATAAATGAAGTCAGTGATGCTTAGAACATTCCTAAATTACAAACCAAATCTTAAATAAATTGTTCAGACACTGGGCCAGTCAATCCTGGAACTAACTTTATGTTCTGAGCAATAACACTGTTGTGGCCAGGGATTGAACTTAAATCCCCCCCCCCCCCTTACAAGGCAGACATTCTAACCACAAAGATACTTGGACTGATGCAGTAAATTGTACTCTAATGAGTCTCACAAATGGTAGATAGTGATTTGTAAAGATGGAGATTTTTTTTCTTTTAAAAGTTACTACATGGTTAACCCCATATATGGGTCGTGGAAACATTTCATTGGAAAATTGGACTTAAAGTGTAACCTATGCTTTTGCAGGAAGAATTATGGTATTGATGTGTCTGCCATTACCAGCAAGACAGACGTGTTTGGGTTTGCTCTGGTGGTTATGTACATGTACAAGAAGTACCACATACTCCAGAAGTTGATCACAAATGGACAGACGTCCTACAGGCACCTCGATGACAACACCCGTCAGGAGCTTCAGCTGAGACTGATGATAGAGGTAAAAAGTGTTCACGTGTCCTTGGATTATCAGGAATTTCAGCCTGTAGTTCCAAAGTTTGACAAGGCCTTGTGTTCTTGAAAATATAACATGTAGGGTTCAAATGTGGGTTTTACACTTAATGGGGGTTTGAGTTTGATAATCAATATTGAGTGTAGAGATAATATTCATATGTTTTGAGAACACAGGGCCAGTACTTTGTGAGATGTTTTGTTGTCTCTAATAAATAAAAACCTACAGGTCTCGGTGGCCGAGTGGTTAGAGCGTCCGTCCTGGAAGCCGGAGGTCGTAGGTTCGACCTGTGCCTGTGATATACCAAAGTCATTAAAAATGACAGGATAATGTGACTGGGTGTGGTATCATGCCCATGTCTATGGTGTGATACTACAATGTTGAAGCACTATATTTATCTTAAGGAGACGTCGTCTTCAGATTACTGCAATACTGGTAAACCCAATGAACAAACAAACAAATAAAGATAAGCTGACCAGAGACTACTGTGTTTTCAGCTGGCTGATAACCCAGACTTTGTGTCCAGCCTGATCCCTGATGAGTGTGACCTTGACATGAGGGACCTGCTTACGGGGATGACCAGGCACAACCCTGGGGAGAGGCTGGATGCTGCAGGGGCACTGAAGGCAGTGGAAGGTAATTATAGCACTCTTTACACCCTAACTTAAAATCAGGCCTTCAGCTGTATTTATACCATTGCATCGCTGTGTGTAGTGAGGAGCTATACTGGAATCATCCATTCCCTCCCTCTCTCTTAAACTTGAATATCTCAAATACAGCCTTTAGTGCTCTAGTGAATCATGTAGCAATTTTGCAATGTCCATAAAAGGAAATTTTTGTTTGAGTGAACTCAAGGTTAAGGTCAGCAATTTTGGAGTTTGCAACTTGGATGAAGCACTGGAGATGCTGTTTAATATTATACCACTAATGTGTATGGTATTCTCAAGTCTTTATTCCTGATAAATATTGGACCTCTGTATCAATATTTATTGATAGCCTTAAGTTATTAGTTCACCATGACTTTAAAAATCCTCTCCTTAAAAACTACCAGCCAGATTTCAAAATGTTACAGTACAGATGTTCCTTGGGTAACCCTCTACCAAGATTCCTATAATTATTCCAATCGGTTAAGAAACATGGCCGCCAGGGGCAGGGCTAATTTTCCTGATATGTATATAGTGAAATCTCCTCTGTAACAGCTGGACAGAATTTGATTAAACTTGGCAGGGATGATCCTTGGGTGAACCTTCACAAAAGTTGCTAAAATAAACTTGATCTTTGTAGAACACTGGTTTGCAATGGCAGTGGAAAAAAATGAATTATGAAAACTTTTAAAAATTATCTTCTTCAAAACTACTGACCAGATTTCAAAATGTTTTAGTACAGATGTTCCTTGGGAAACCCTATACTCAAGCGATCAAGGGTCTCTATGGCCCTCTTGTTTACTTTTTACATGAGATTTAAAGAACTGTCTGAATATGGCAGTAATTGATATTAATTATTTTATCAGACCATTACTGACTTTAAGCATGTGGTCTTTTCACACAGCGCGTGACAATCGTATCGTGGTCGCTCATTTTGAAAGCCAGCTGAAGGTTCAGCGGGCCAGGGACCTGAGCACCAAGCAGGTTGCGGTTCCATCGAACACAAGGAATTTTTTCACAAGCGGTGAGATTCCGGAAATGGCCAATAATGTGCAGGATTTTGAGACCGGTCCAATTAAGAGTGCCACCAAGGACAGGCTCCGGATGAAGCTGCAGAAGCCGTACACGAAGGGAAGTCTGATGAGTGGGAAAGGGTCAGCTAGTATTGCCAAGGGGCATCATCTGGCTAGTAAGAAGTTAGACGGCCTTGGGAGCCCAATGGAAGTCCATGCTGAACTGAGGGATCTGTCTGAGAAGTTTGCAAGCCAACCAGACTTGGTTGAGTTGGGATTGGTGCCTGTAGAAAAGGGACCAGTGGTGGAGATGCTGGCACATGAGGTATGTGTTTTAATTAAGGAATTTCTAATGGACTGTCTGGCTGTATTTTATCACAGACTGTCAATTGTTTTAGACTCTTGAGAAAGGAAAAAAGCAAAACTTTAAAACTTTGGTGTGTTCCCTGAAGTTTTATCACAAATGTAATTAAAAAAAATATTTTGTCAAATTAGCACAGAAGATACACTTTAAAGAATTATGATTCATTTTAATATAAATATTTTCACAACACAATGCATCATCAAAGGAAAATGCCTACCTATTTTTGACAGCTGTTTTTTAATTTGTCTTAAGAGCTGCTCCAGGAAAGGGGTCAGGATGACATTCAATTAAATCAAAGGTTGGGTGGAGTTTAAACATTATCAAAAATTTCACAAAATGAAGTCGGGTGGGCATTTTCCTGTTATAATGGTGCTTGCTTCAATGGCGCCGTGGCCCAGTGGTAACGTATCCAAGTTGTGGGTTCGAACCCCGTTGGAGGCAAGAATTTTTCACGACCTTTCCAGGCGCAAAGTACTGGTCCAACCCAGGAACTGTCGAGAGGGATTTATATAAGTTGTAAGAACTTGTTTCCCAATCAACGTAAAATAAATAAGTTTAAACTAAACTTGCTTCAATGAAACTTGCTTATTCAGTAAAAAAAATCTGTTATATTTACCATTACAACAGAATATTCAGGTTACTGTGATCATGTGTAGTTAAACTTAAATACAGTTTGACTTCCCTTACATCCTCATTTGAAATCTTCTTTTATAAGAGGGGGGGGGGGGGGGGGGGGGGGGCATAGGAAAGATTTTTTTTTTATTGTTTTGGGGAACTTTATCTTTTATGTTTGTAGGGGTGGTGGGGGGTGGGAATAAAAAAGATTAGGTAATTGTTTGTGGTACCTTTTTTTTGTGCTGCAAGTTTTTTTGAGACTTCTTCCTTCACAAAGTATGGATCCAGTTCAAATACTGTAGGGAGGGATAATTGAAGAAAAAAAATGATTTCCCTGACCTGAGTTTTAAACAAAATATGTCTATGTCTAATTCCCAGCAAAGTGTAATGGAGGCAAGCCGGTTGCCAGTGATTCAGATGGTAGATGCCATGGAACCGGTGCACAGAGTACCAATTGTGGTATCACAGCCTGTGGACAGGGCCGAGGGACCAGTGGCTGATCTGAGGAGGCGGGACATAGTGAAGATACCAGCACCTGTTTCTATGACACCAGGCCCAACACAGCTGACTAAGGTATGGTAATCAAATTTGAATGTATGTGGTATGTGTATTGATTCTGTGTTGAAGCAGTTAAACGATACATAAATATATTAGCATAAATATTTTGTTTCATAAGGCTTAAAAGAAAGTGGTGACCAGTACTGATGTCTGAGTGGTAAGGGTGTCCACACTGTAATGTGAGTGTATGGATATGATCCCAGGCTGCAACATACCGAAATGATTATGATAGTACTAGTATATCTTTATTCTTTAGTTGCTCAGCACTTAAAGGTTGTTACATGTAAAAACATATGGGTTTAGTGTTAAGATAATGTGACTGGGTGTGATACCATGCCACTTGCCTCAGGTGTGTTATTACAGAGAGGCAGCACTGAAGCCTGCAAATGACTGTTGATGAATATTACTGTGTTAGCAATAACGTTTTAAATATAGATATAGAGAATTTGACTTTCCAGAAACATGGGTCCCAGTTTTGCAATCTATAGCCCAGTTATACTTATCAAGTTCTTCAAATGAATTAAAAAAGTACAAAAGAATTGCAAAAAATAGTTCTTTTTTTTCATATTGGCTGCTCAATGTTGTTTTACAGGAGCAGCTGATTCAACTGTTGTTGGCGAACAGGGTCCACATACAACAGCAGGCTGCGCACTTCATCCCAGTCAGGGAGCAACATCCAGACTTCATCGACCTGTCTGTGAGGGAAGGTCCCAGGGTGGAAGGCCCTGGAGGCGATGTGCAGGAAAAACATGGCAACATTCCAGATTTCAGCATCATTTAAAGCGGAACAGCAGACTTGTGGTGGTTCCTTCAGAAATCCTGACATTGTTAATATCATTGTAAGCAATGATGATTTTTAGAATGTAAATGAACTTAGTTTGGTCTGATAACATCATGGATTTCAGTGTATACATAGCAATAGTAATTTTAAAAGCCAAAAAATAATTGTGTATCACTACTTGTACTTGAGTTATTATATTGTATATCATTAAACATAGGAATATTTAAGTGACTAATGAATTAATGATTATACTAAAAAACATTTTTTATACTTAAGCTTTTTTTATTGTAATTTCTTCAAGCAAATTTGATACCAGTACCAATAACTGATAAGAACATAAGATTAGAAAACCACAAAAAAAGGAGAAAAAAAAAAGAGATAATGTACATATTTCTACTCTTTATCTTTTCTGTCTTTCTGTTGCTTGTAATTGTAAGGTTAACTGTTTCATTGTTTATCTATAAGATTCCATCTCATTCACATTTAATTCATATTTGTACACTATCACAGGTCTCAATTTACTTTGTTAATTTGAATAATCCCATGATGTTGATTGAAGCAAACCCTTACTTGGATACTAAGGAAGGTGGCTAATTTTTGCAGTCATGGAAAGTAGATTTTGAATTAACAAGTCTGAATCTATTCATTTCCACATTTTATACAATCTGCAACAAGCTTAACTATAAGAAAGAAAATATAAAATTGCATAAAAGTAAGTTGTGGGTTTATGCTAATTTTGATTATTGCCAATGTGTAATAACTTGGAATTAGCATGTTCAGTTTGTCAACTTCACATTTTACTTCTGTGAGGTAGTATGTGATATTTTATTCAAGCTGTTCAGAAACACACTAAAGAATTTATCCCGTATCCAGAGTCCATTGTCAAAGCTTGCCAAAATCAGTAAACAAGATAACAATGTCTATGTCATCTTAATTGGGTTGCTTGAAATCACAATATAAAAATGAATCAAAAGTGATATTAAAAAAAATCATTATTTCATTTGCCCATGTAATGATGTTAGAATGTTAGATTTGTCTAGTCTATAAATACAGTTTCTACTAAAGAAAAAAAATGTTTAGACTTCTTTTTTTGTCAAATTGATCATGTTTAACATCACATATACACATATACTATCAGCATGCTAATATCGTGTGCAACATTTCTTTTCTAAAGAACAAGAAGTACGGGAGTTGTAGATCTTCAAATTTTCAAATGAAGAAATATCTCAATTTGATGTGTTTTATAAAATGAAAGCTTAGACAGTCGCAGTCTCATTAAAATCATATCCTAGTTTGTGCTCCTCTGCTATCCTTGATTAGGATCTTACAACATGGCATTGACCTTTGAAGTAACTTATATTCATAAACAAGTGCTCAAATTAAACAAATAGCGCGTTTCAAACTGATTTTGGTAAAACATTAAAAATAGATGCCTCAGCAACTGCTGTGAAAAAAAGTTCTTACTAAATTATGGATACCAAAATGGAAGCCTGACCAAAAAGAAGTTGATTTGGCACTCTCAGAACTGTGTGGTTGTATCATCTTCATCCTGTAATTTGTTCATATATATTGATGTGGTTAATTCCCCAGGTTATACCTAATGATTTTGTAGGCGCCGATTTGTTTGGCTAACACAAAGGTCAATCTGAGACAACCTTCTACATAATGTGGTCAGATTCAGTTAGGGAAATAAGAGCAAATATACTGAATCATATTTTAATGAGATTGAGACCATCACAGAGCCTTTGGTATATGACATGGGTTGGGATTTTATCATCAAGAAGCCATTGAATGAATTTGATACAAAATCAGTCATATTCACACATTTTACAGCATCATTGGTTACTACATGATTATATTTCAAGTCAGCATGCATGTCATTTGTATAATATATTAGTTCCATGTACCCTCTCTTGTTAAGTTTTGCAAGTGGGAATTGTTTGACTGTGTCTGTGATTTAAGTGGTTGTTAGGAAAGCTGAGCAGCCTTTGTATCATCACATTTTGTTTTGTTTTTTTACCTGCTAATCGGAGGACACTGTCCTATAAGTAGAGGGCGCCGTGGTCCAGTGGTAACGTATCCGATTACGGATCCGAAGGTTGTGGGTTCATTCCCCGTTGGAGGAAAGAATTATTCATGACCTTCCCAGGCGCAAAGTACTGGTCCAACCCAGGAACTGTCGAGAGGGATTAGTATAAGTTGTAAGAACTTGTTTCCCAATCGACGTAAAATATATAAGTTTAAACTTTATAAGTATTAAAAAAATGTTAAATGTCATTTTTCCTCATCTGGCCCCATTTTTAGCTCGACTATTCGTAGAATATGAGAGCTATTGTAGTCACCCTGGCGTCGGCGTCGGCGTTGCAGCTTTTGGTTAAAGTTTTGCGTGCAAGTTACTATCAACCTTATATCTCAATAACCATTTATGGTATTGACTTGAAAGTTTATAAATATGTTCAGGGGCATCAGACAACCAAGGTAGATAACTCTTGACTGAATTTAATATGAATTATGGCCCCTTTTTAACTTAGAAATTTTGGTTAAAGTTTTGCATGCAATAGAAAATTTGGTTAAAGTTTTGCGTGCAAGCTACTATCTAGTTTGTATCTCAATAACCATTCATGGTATTGACTTGAAAGTTTATGAATATGTTTAGGGGCATCATACAAGCAAGATAGATAACTCTTGATGGAATATATCACAAATTATGGCCCCTTTTTAACTTAGAAATTTTGGTTAAAGTTTTGCATGCAAGATACTCTCATGCTTATATCTCAGTATCAAGCATGCGATTGATTTGAAACATCTTTAATATGTTTAGGGGTATCATACTTCCATGGTAGATAACTCTTGATAGAATTTGTTACAAATTATTGCCTCTTTTTAACTTAGAAATTTTGGTTAAAGTTTTGCATGCAAGGTACTTTCATGTTAATATCTCAGTATCCAGGCATGGGATTGATTTGAAACATCTTTAATACGTTTAGGGGTATCATACTTTCATGGTAGATAACTTTTGATGGAATATATTACAAGTTATGGCCCCTTTTTTAACTTAGAAATTTTGGTTAAAGTTTTGCATGCAAGGTACTTTCATGCTGATATCTCAGTATCCAGGTATGGGATTTATTTGAGACATCTTTAATACATTTAGGGGTATCATACTTTCATGGTAGATAACTCTTGATGGAATATGTTACAAATTATTGCCCTTTTTAACTTAGAAATTTTGGTTAAAGTTTTGCATGCAAGTTACTTTCATGCTTATATCTCAGTATCCAGGCATGGGATTGATTTGAAATATCTTTAATATGTTTAGGAGTATCATACTATTAAGGTAGATAACTTTTTATGGAATATATTACAAGTTATGGCGCCTTTTTTAACTTAGAAATTTTGGTTAAAGTTTTGCATGCAAGGTACTTTCATGCTTATATCTCAGAGTCCAGACATGGGATTGATTTGAAACATCTTTAATATGTTTAGGGGTATCATACTATAAAGGAAGATAACACTTGATGGAATAAATTAAAAATTATGACCCCATTTTAACTTAGAATTATGGTTAAATGTTTGCATTCAAGCTACTATCCACCTTATATCTCAGAAATTGCTTGTGGAATTGACTAGAAAGTTAAGGTGTGTCTTCAAGGGCATCAGAAAACAGGAGGATAACTTTTGGACTGATGCAAATTATGGCCCTTTTCTAACTTGGATTTTTAGCTTGACTATTCGGAGAATATGAGAGCTATTCTACTCGCCCCGGCGTCGGCGTTGGCAGTCATATCTAAGAAACCAGTAGGTGTATTGCAATCAATCTTCACACAAGTCTTTCTAGGCACAAAACAAACCTAGAGAACCAAGAGGGACAACTCTTGATTGAATTTTACTCAAATTATGGGCCTTTTTCAACTTAGAAATTTGCGTTAACATTTTTGTTAAAGATTTTTGCAACTAAATTAATGTCATTACTCAGTAACCCCTTGGTGTATTGGATTTAAACTTCACACAAGTCTTCCTAGGCATGAAATGGACCTGCAGAACCAAGATGAACAACACTTGCTAGAATTTTACTCAAATTATGGGCCTTTTTCGACTTAGAAATTTGCGTTAACATTTTTAGTTAAAGTTTTTCTGCAACTAAGTTAATATTATTACTCAGTAAGCACTTGGTGTATTGGATTTAAACTTCACACAAGTCTTCCTATACATGAAATTGACCTGCAGAACCAAGATGAACAACTCTTGCTAGAATTTTACTCAAATTATGGGCCTTTTTCGACTTAGAAATTTGCGTTAACATTTTTGGTTGAAGTTTTTCTGCAACTAAGTTAATATCATAACTCAGTAACCACTTGGTGTATTGGATTTAAACTTTACACAAGTCTTCCTAAGCATGAAATCAACCTGCAGAACCAAGATGGACAACTCTTGCTAGAATTTTACTTAAATTATGGGTCTTTTTCGACTTAGAAATATGCGTAAACATTTTTGGTTAAAGTTTTTTGCAACTAAATTAATGTCATTACTCAGTAACCCCTTGGTGTATTGGATTTAAACTTCACACAAGTCTTCCTAGGCATGAAATGGACCTGCAGAACCAAGATGAACAACCTTGCTAGAATTTTACTCAAATTATGGGCCTTTTTGCTTAGAAATTTGCGTTAACATTTTTGGTTAAAGTTTTTCTGCAACTAAGTTAATATTATTACTCAGTAAGCACTTGGTGTATTGGATTTAAACTTCACACAAGTCTTCCTAGGCATGAAATGGACCTGCAGAACCAAGATGAACAACTCTTGCTGGAATTTTACTCAAATTATGGGCCTTTTTCGACTTAGAAATTTGCGTTAACATTTTTGGTTAAAGTTTTTTGCAACTAAATTAATGTCATTACTCAGTAACCCCTTGGTGTATTGGATTTAAACTTCACAAAAGTCATCCCAGACATGAACCAAACCTGCAGAACCAAAATTTTAATAAATTTAATTAAGTTAGTAATAATTATTAAATACTTATAGAAAATTAAAAAATTGCATGAACTTTTTTTATTTAATACAATAAATTAATTTAAATAATATTTAATTTAACAAGACAACCAACATATCAAAGATGAACTTTTCCTTGATTTTTTTTTTTTGAATTATGACCTGAGTTTTACTGAGAATTAAAGAGAACATGCTGCTAAATTGAGTCACATAAATTATTTTAACACCGCTTTAATACAATGGTATTGCGTCACTATCAAATACCCGAATAGTCGAGCATGCTGTCTTTCGGACAGCTCTTGTTGGTTTAAGTTTTGCATGCACAGTGTTATTGTGCTTATGTCTCAGTAACTAGGCATGGGATTGATTTTAGACATCATAAATATATTAAGGGGTATCAGACTATCAAGGTATATCAATTTTTACTATTACTATGAAGGGCAAGAATTTAAATAGATTTCATTTGATTTACCAACAAGCATTTTGAATAGTCGAGCGTGCTGTCCTCTGACAGCTCTTGTTCTAGACAGGGTCAAATATTGATAACAATTGCTGGTCAGATTACATTAACAGTCCACTTGTAATAATGTCATATTTTCAACCAATTTTTGAAACTTTTCTGTTCGTTATTGTTTATGTCGCAGTCCAAGATTGGTCTTAGAATATACACTGATGTATTAAACTACATATAGAGATAGTATGATTCAATCTACCGGTATATATATATATATATATATATATATATATATATATATATATTTGAACACTTAATGTAATAAAGAGAAGAAAAAAGTCCTTGATCTTAAACTCCCAAATCTGCATAGTTCAGACTCCTGATATGCAAGTTATATATAAGTTCGGTTTTTCTTAGATGAAATATTCTGATAAGAATAAATTTATAGAATAAATATTTCAAGTTATGAAATAGATTTTTTTTAACAAATGATACCAGTTGTGCCTTTATATCAGATGCCTTCATGTTAATTTTTGTTAAAAGAGGAGTGATCATTTTCAAGGGAAAAAAAGAATAAACATATTTCATAAGTGCAAATATGTTCTGCATATATTATTTACTTTATATATTTAGTATATACAGTGTATATAGATACTGCAATTACTGTCTTGGACTGGGATGTTATGTTGTAGATTTTTCAGTCTCTTTGGACATATTTTCTGAATGAATTAAAGATTTAATTTGACATGTACCATGCACTTACTGTGCAGGTTTTTTTGTTCAACAGTCTGTTCTCATTTAACTGCACTAGATTATTCCAACCTGATTATACTAGACACATATGGAATTGAAATAAATACACATTTAGATATAACTTCAAAATCATTCTACATCAAAATCATTCTTTAAAGAAAATGAGGTCCAAACATTTAAAATAGCTGGGGGAACCACCATGATTTTTATGTAACAATATTATCTCCCTTTACAGTGGTTATCAGACTGGCTTTTCACTTTAGCAACCCTGGTTCAATCCCAGGTCTTTTCAAGATATATGAAAGGGGTTAATTGCCCATTTGGACTTGTGGGTTTCTTCCAAGTGCTATGGTTTCCATCTAAACCGAGGACCATGTGACCATCAATGCCAACGAGATTTTCACATTTAAATGATATTGGTTTCTGTCAAAGTTCAGACTTAAAAATCAGGATTTGCAGCTCTAAGGAAGGAGTGAAATAGAGAGTACCGGAGTTGCATGCAAGGTAATATATAATGTAATTTACTATCCAGTGACTAGGAATAGTTTTGTAGGATGAAGACCTTTCAGTGCAATCCCCAAAATTTTGTTTCCAGATACCATATTGAAAGGTCATTGTCAAACAATAAGTTAAATTTAAGTAAGTTATATTCAGAAATTCATTAATATGCACATTTTCCCCAACAATCATAGACAGTCAAGTATACTGGTTAACTTGGAATTTATGAACATAGATTAATGTTTATTTGAAATAAGATTTAGGCATGTATACAGGATTGCCTTTTGACTATCTAGATGTGTTCAGATGACTTGGTACACTTTGATGATCAAAAATAAGGAAAAGAAATATTAATGAATATTTACTGAATTTGCAATATTTCTGTTAAACATCTTAATATTGAATAAACATCTTGATATTGAATCTAAATAATGTTGGTATGAATGGTTTGCGTTGCTTTTGATTTTCATCTCTAGAAATAAAAATTCTGTGGAAAATATGTAGATTTTTTGTGTATTTACATGTATTGCCACAGTTTCCAACACAGGGTAGCAGTGACTTACTTTGGCCCGGCCGTATACCAAAGTCGTAAAAAATGGTACTGGTATCCCTTGCTTGGCGCTCAGCATGTAAGGGTAGTTGCAGGACTGGTTGGCCTGATGTCAGGATAATGTGACTTGGTGTGGTATCATGCCACATGTCTATGGCATGATACTACAGTGTGGCAGCATTATGTCTGTCTCAAATGGACATAGTCTCAAAATGACTGAAATACTGTTGGTGAGACGTTAAACCCAATAAGCAAACAAACAATCTGTTACTTTGGAGTATTTGTAGCCTTGGATATATACAAACATCCTCCATGTGCTTGCATTTTGGATTTTTTCTTCATTCTGTTTTCTCTGCTTTCACTTAAATAGCAAAAATAATCTTGGTTATATAAGTAGGTAAGCAAATTTAAAGTGATTTTTTTTATCTCACCTGAGCACATAGTGCTCATGATGAAATTTGTCTGTGGTAAAAGATATAGTCCCTTTAAATCTAAACCCCTGGGTCAATTTCGATATTGTGGTTACATTGTCTAGTCTCGAATCGGGAGGTCGTGGGTTCGATCCCCGGCCAGACATACCAAGTCGTAAAAATGATACTGGTATCCCTTGCTTGGCTCTCAGCATATAAGGGTAGTTCCAGAACTGGTTGTCCCGGTGTCAGGGTAATGTGACTGGGTGGTATCATGCCACATGTCTTCGGCGTGATATTGCAGTGTGGCAGCACTATATTTGTCTCGATTAGACATCGTCTCCTAATGACTGATAATATTATCAGTGGGACGTTAAACCCCAAACAAATTTGATAAAACATTACAGAAATGTTCCATGGATAATGACCTTTCAATGTTGTGGAAAAGATTTCGTAGGTCCCCTCCTCCGACCCGGGTCAAGGCTGAATTAAAGCATGTAGCTTAAAGCAGCTCGTTCACAGATAATCGGTATAAATATATATACATGTATATATATTTTCTCCTCACCCTCGTTATGTTGGTGAAGTCTTTGTTTTCTGACGATGTAGATCACGTTGGATGGGAAACGCTATACATTGCGGTACCATATGACTCTTTTAGGAGCATTGCGTCTTCACCAGTTTATGGTAGCAAATGTAAGTTAAGCCTGTGAAGTGAGCGCATACGTGAAGGGTGAATTTGATCAGTCATGTGACGGCACACTAAAATAGAAATTCAATATATATGTCTTATAATTCTAAATATAGATTCAATGCCATTCCTTATGCTATTGCCTGTGATGGGAGAAACTACCCCTTTTTTTACAGTCATGGAAGGTTGCATTGGGTGACCATGCATCTGCTGATGGGTATTGAAACACGCAGTAAAATACAAATGTTTTTAAAAATTGAACATCTTATTCAGATGTGTTTTTAGCTCACCTGAGCACGTGTGCTCAGGATGAGCTTTTAGGATCGATGAATGTCCGTCGTCCGTCCGTCCGTCCGTCGTCCGTCGTCCACAATTTGTTCGTTTGCACTCTAGCATCTTCATTTTATGAGGAATTATCTTCAAACTTTAAAACAATGTTTATAACCATAAAATCTCGGCCAAGTTCGATTATGGCTGATATCGGAACATTAGGTCAGGAGTTATGCCCCTTTTAAAATTAAAAAAAGCCAGATTTCACATTGTTTGCACTCTAGCATCTTCATTTTATGAGGAATTATCTTCAAACTTTAAAACAATGTTTATAACCATAAAATCTCAGCCAAGTTCGATTATGGCTGATATCGGAACATTAGGTCAGGAGTTATGCCCCTTTTAAAATTCAAAAAAGCCAGATTTCACATTGTTTGCACTCTAGCATCTTCATTTCATGAGCAATTATCTTTAAACTTTATATCAATGTTTATAACCATAAAATCACGGCCAAGTTCGATTATGGCTGATATCGTACCATTAGGTCAGGAGTTATGCCCCTTTTAATATTAAAAAAATGCCATATTTCAAGTTGTTTACACTCTAGCATATTCCATCTTTTGAGCAATCATCTTCAAACTTTATGACAATGCTTATGACCATAAGGTCTCGATAAAGTTTGATTATGGCTGAGATCCGTCAATTAGGTCAGGAGTTATGCCCCTTTTAATATAAAAAAAT
The DNA here is from genome assembly GCA_021229015.1 of Solen grandis. Lineage (NCBI taxonomy): Eukaryota > Metazoa > Mollusca > Bivalvia > Adapedonta > Solenidae > Solen > Solen grandis. The sequence goes on along the minus strand of CM037787.1, from coordinate 20,159,480 downwards.
GCAAGATTTCACTTTGTTTATTCTCTACAAACTTCATTTTTTTAACAATCATTTTTAAACTTTAAGACAATGTTTATGCCCATAATCTCACAATCGGGTTCAATTTTAACTGATATTGACTTGTAAATTTAGGAGTTATGCCCATTTCACCATAAAAAAAAGCCAGATTTCACTTTTACACTCAAGCATCTTTATTTCTTAAGCAATCATCTTTCTCAGGTGAGCGACCAAGGGCCATCTTGGCCCTCTTGTTAATTGTTGTGCAACCTCTCTAAGCACTGGCAATAACATATTAAGTTTTCGTATTGCTTGTGCACATCTGGTAAATTGTCAGTTATTAACAGCATGTAGATCTATTTGAAAACTCCATTTGATTGTTCTAATGATATAAAAATAAATGATACGTCAAAATAAATGAATTACAGAGAGAGAGAGAGAGAGAGCGCGCATGGAATAGCATGACTAATAAAGAAGACGAGAACATTGAACTCCAACAATTCGTGTTACGTCGCCTATCACCGGAAACCTCTGTATGATTTTCCGTAAAATGTACGGAAAGTATCGATGAAAAGTCTGAGGTAATCTTCGTTATTTTTGGTACCTAGTATAAAGTTAGAATTCACAATAACATAAAATGGAACAGGACATTATCACACTGTCACCGATTGTAATCGCCACGCATTCCAGCATCTGTAACCATGCAGCCTGCTGTCCACCTCCCCTCGGCGGACAGTATTGAGGGGCCTCAAACATCCCTGGATTAACGATTTTATCCATTTAAATAACATTTTACCATTATTATATAAGAATAACTGTAGAATAAAAAGCGCGAAACAACGACAAATTACTTTTGTCGTGCATTCTGGTTAGGTACGGGTGCATGCTCCGCTTGAAGAAAAAATGTTTCTAAGATGACGGAGATGCATTCTGAGGGGTATCTGGGGGAAAATATGATAGCTTTTTCTTTAAAGTTAGATATATAATTTATTGACATCTAAGCTTTGGCCTAGAAGTTTTATTGCTTGCGGTCGAAAGTTTTGCATCAGCGTATATTTTTAGCTCACCTGAGCACAACGTGCTCATGGTGAGCTTTTGTGATCGCCTTTTGTCCGGCGTCCGTCCGTCCGTCCGTGCGTGCGTGCGTCTTGCGTCAACTATTCCTTTAAACAACTTCTCCTCCTAAACCACTGGATAGATTTTGACCAAATTTCACAGGAATCATCCTTATCATGACCTCCATCAAAGTTGTTCAAATTATTTTGATTGGGTGAATAAGAAGGTCACAGGAGCTAAAAATAGATTTTAAAAATGAAAATTTAAAAAATCTTCTTCTCCGAAACCACAAGGCCTAGCCTTTTGATTTTTGGTATGTAGCATGATCTTATGACTCTCTGCCAAGATTGTACAAATTATGACCCTGGGGTCAAAATTGGCCCCGCCCCAGGGGTCACTTGATTTCACATAGGCTAATATAGAAAAAAAACTTGAAAAATCTTCTTCTCAGAAACCACAAGGCCTCAATTTTAGATATTTGGTATGTAGCATGGTCTTATGACTCTCTACTAAGATTGTTAAAATTATGACCCTAGGGTCAAAATTGGCCCCGCCCCAGGGGTCACTTGATTTAACATAGGCTGATATAGGAAAAAAACTTGAAAAATCTTCTCAGAAACCACAAGGCATAGAGTTAAGATATTTGGTGTGTAGCATTGTCTAGTTTATCTCTACCAAGTTTGTTCAAATCATGACCCTGGGGTCAAAATTGGCCCCGCCCCAGGGGTCACTTGATTTTACATAGGCTAATATAGAAAAAAACTTGAAAAATCTTCTTCTCAGAAACCACAAGGCTTCGAGTTTAGATATTTGGTATGTAGCATGGTCTTATGACTCTCTACCAAGATTGTTAAAATTATGACCCTGGGGTCAAAATTGGCCCCGCCCCAGGGGTCACTTGATTTAACATAGGCTGATATAGGAAAAAAACTTGAAAAATCTTCTTCTCAGAAACCACAAGGCCTGGGGTTTAGATATTTGGTGTGCAGCATTGTCTAGTAGATCACAACCAAGTTTGTTCAAATCATGGCCCTGGGATCAAATTTGGCCCCACCAAGGGGTCACCTGATTTTACATAGGCTAATATAGAAAAAAACTTGAAAAATCTTCTTCTCTGAATATGTAGCATGATCTTATGACTCTCAACCAAGATTGTTCAAATTATGACCCTGGGGTCAAAATTGGCCCCGCCCCAGGGGTCACTTGATTTAACATAGGCTAATATAGAAAAAACTTGAAAAATCTTCTTCTCAGACACCACAAAGCATAGAGTTTAGATATTTGGTGTGTAGCATTGTCTAGTAGATCACAACCAAGTTTGTTCAAATCATGACGCTTGGGTCAAAATTGGCCCCGCTCCAGGGATCACTTGATTTTACATAGACTTATATTGGAACAAGAGGCCCATGATGGCCCTAAATCGCTCACCTGAGATAAATAGGTTGACCCAAGGACATCTGTTCCAATTTATTTTAAAATCTGGCCAGTAGTTTTGAAGAAGATGATTTGTAAAGTTTTCTTTTTTTTTTTCTTTTTGTTGCCATGGCAACAAGAGTTCTATATGGATCAAGTTTATTTTAGGAACTTTTGTGAAGGTTGACCCAAGGATCATTCCTGCCAAATTTAATCAAATTCTTTCCAGTGGTTTCAGAGGAAATGTTGATTAAAGTTTTCCCTATATACATATAAGGCAAATAAGCCCCGCCCCTGCCAGCCATGTTTTTTATGGATCGGAAAAATTTTAGCAACTTTAGTAGAGGTTGACCCAAGGAACACCTGTACCAATTTATTTTAAAATCTGGCCAGTAGTTTTGAAGAAGATGATTTTTAAAGTTTTCATATTTTTTTTCTTTTTATTGCCATGGCAACCAGAGTTCTACATGGATCAAGTTTATTTTAACAACTTTTGTGAAGGTTGACCTAAGGATCATCCCTGCCATGTTTAATCAAATTCTGTCCAGTGGTTTCAGAGGAGATGTTGTTTAAAGGTTTCTCTATATACATATAAGGCAAATAAGCTCCGCCCCTGGCGGCCATGTTTTTTTACGGATCGGAAATATTTTAGCAACTTTGGTAGAGGTTGACCCAAGGAACATCTGTACCAATTTATTTTAAAATCTGGCCTCTAGTTTTGAAAAAGATGATTTTTAAAGTTTTCATTTTTTTATCTTTTTGTTGCCATGGCAACCAGAGTTCTACATGGATCAAGTTTATTTTAGCAACTTTTGTGAAGGTTGACCCAAGGATCATCCCTGCCAAGTTTAATCAAATTCTGTCCAGTGGTTTCAGAGGAGATGTTGTTTAAAGTTTTCCCTATATACATATAAGGCAAATAAGCCCCGCCCCTGGCGGCCATGTTTTTTTACGGATCGGAATAATTTTAGCAACTTTGGTAGAGGTTGACCCAAGAAACATATGTACCAATTTATTTTAAAATCTGGCCAGTTGTTTTGAAGGAGATGATTTTTAAAGTTTTCCAAAAAAAATTCTTTCTGTTGCCATGGCAACCAGAGTTCTACATAGATCAAGTTTATTTTAGCAACTTTTGTGAAGGTTGACCCAAGGATCATTCCTGCCAAGTTTAATCAAATTCTGTCCAGTGGTTTCAGAGGAGATGTTGTTTAAAGGTTTCTCTATATACATATAAGGTAAATAAGCCCCGCCCCTGGCGGCCATGTTTTTTTACGGATTGGAATAATTTTAGCAACTTTGGTAGAGGTTGACCCAAGGAACATATGTACCAATTTATTTTAAAATCTGGCCAGTAGTTTTGAAGGAGATGATTTTTAAAGTTTTCAAATTATTTTTCTTTCTGTTGCCATGGCAACCAGAGTTCTTCATGGATCAAGTTTATTTTAGCAACTTTTGTGAAGGTTGACCCAAGGATCATCCCTGCCAAGTTTAATCAAATTCTGTCCAGTGGTTTCAGAGGAGATGTTGTTTAAAGGTTTCTCTATATACATATAAGGCAAATAAGCCCCGCCCCTGGCGGTCATGTTTTTTTACAGATCGGAATAATTTTAGCAACTTTGGTAGAGGTTGACCCAAGGAACATCTGTACCAATTTATTTTAAAATCTGGCCAATAGTTTTGAAGGAGATGATTTTTAAAGTTTTCAAATTATTTTTCTTTCTGTTGCCATGGCAACCAGAGTTCTTCATGGATCAACTTTATTTTAGCAACTTTTGTAGAGCCTCACCCAAGGAACATTCCTGCCAAGTTTCATTAAATTCTGTCCAGCAGTTTCAGAGGAGATGTCGTTTAAAGAAAATTGTTGACGACGCACGACGCACGTCGCACGACGACGGACGACGGACGAAGGGCGATCCTAAAAGCTCACTTGAGCACAAAGTGCTCAGGTGAGCTAATAAAAAACAACAACAAAAAACAAAGGGATAACACGCAAACAAATCAAGAAATGAATAGCATTCAATGCTGGATATGAAGACAAAATATGTAGCAATTCGGAATTGATCCTTTCGTATCCCACTATGTAATAATGCTTCGGCCAAATCCGCTGAAAAATGTAGGAGTTGCGCACAGAAGAAATTGTTTACGCCCGCCGACATACCCCAATCTAATAACCGGAGTTTTCCTTCGGAAAACCTGGTTAAAAATGATGTAATTAATCATATTCTACACTGCTTATAGATTCCTTTCTATGTCTCAAATCCATCCATCTATCATCTCAACATCCAAGCGCCATGAAGTTGTGTATGAAGCCAACAGGTGCCCGTTTCCTAGTAACGGAGCAGGCTGATTTACGTAAATAACAGAAGTTATAGCCAGTCATCCATTTGTCCTTCGATTTAATAAATAACCATGAAAAGGTGTTATTAAGTTTAACTGGTGGATTGTGTAAATAATCAACATACATTTCTCTCCATTTCTGATATAAAATAAATGTGGACACTTTTACATTACTAAGAAATATATATGAAACTTATTCATTTTTTAAATCTATTTATGGTACACAGTCTAAACTTGAAGGGTAAATATAATCGAAGACTCCGCTTACTTCCACGGGGAAAATGTCGTGTAAAAGTGAGCAATATTCAGCTCCTTTTCGACAGTATGTGGTGGGGAGGTGGTGTGACAATGAAGAGGATTAGATAAACGGAAATAACGTCATTAAATTATGACAAATCAAACAGGAAACGTGGCTGAGTGAGTTTGATTAGGTAGATACTATTTTCAAACAAAAAAATGAAAATTAATCAAAATTGTTTGAATTTAAGGGCAAGTGAAAGTTTTCTAAGGGCGAGTGCATTTTTAAAGTCACTAGTCCTACAAGGCGAGTATTTGAAATTTTTTTTACACCTCTGATTATGGATGACAGACAGCCATTGATCCGAAAAGCTCACTTGAACACTACATGCTCAGGTGAGCTAAAAATTGGGCCAGGTAGAGTTATGGTTCTTGGACACTGTACTCCTCCTGGTCACATTCTAATCATGTATATAAGAACCTCTCCATGAAATTGATTCAAATACCCAAAATGAATACCTGCAATGTATAGTAGAGGGCAATCATGGCTGCTACTTCACTCTCCTTGATGAAAATCATGAACAACTGTGAGGGTGAACGCATGGCAGGCTGTGGTTCATCTGGAAGTCGGGCCAAGACTGGTCTAGTTTGGTCTTCCACCACCATACACGCAAGGACAGGCAGATATTTGGTAATCAGAACTGGCTCCTGCAGATACACAAATAGTACTGGCACAATCTCATTAAAATCATATCCTAATGTGCACTCCTCTACTTTCCCAGATTAGGATCTGACAACATCGCATTAGGGTTCACGTCAGATTGACCTTTGAAGTAATTTATATGCATAAAAAAGTGCTCGATTTTAAACCAATTAAATAACACGTTTCTAACTGACTTCAGTAAAACATTTGTCACAGGGTGAGAAAAATGTGCAGATTGACCGGGACTTGAACCCGGGGCCTTTTGCTTACAGAGCAAATGAGCTACCCGGCCGCTTACACATCTTTCTACCCTACTGTGAGATGAATGCGGTTATTTCCTCTGGTTATACCAAAGGATTCTTTAGCCGCTGATTTGATTGGCTTATACAAAGGTCAAATTGAGACAACCTTCTATACGATGTGGTCAGATCCAGTTAGCATACTGAATCTGATTTCAATGAGAATGGTACTGGCAGTGCTTGTATAGTGTGGTGTATTGTTTTGTAAAGCATGTTGTAAATGATGCAAGCAGTCTAGCGACTACTCCACTTGATGAGCAAACTTAGTCACCGATGAAAATTTTCACCACACTGGCTGATCTATAAGGCTTTACAATCTAATTAATCAGAATGCAGTATTCACTGATATTCTATCATGTATTTCATGCTCATATTCAACCTCTTACTGAAGAAAACAAGAAACTGCAGAAAAGCTGTTGTACCTGCATAGTGAAGCAGTGTTAGCCACATAGAATGAGTTATGATGAGACAAGAACTTGTACAGTATGCTTAATAAGGAAAATAACTTTATCAAGAATATCCATTAATGCAGTAGCACCTGTCACTCACTTCCTCAATAGTGGTATTATACGTGTAGGATGGTCAGTATGAGTACTTTTTCTGTGTAATTAAAGTACCTTCCCTTGTCAACATGTTTTAAAATGTTGTCCACAGACAAGCTGGATATGGAGGAGGGTCAATTTATTCTTAATAAAATAGCAAAGTGTGATATTTGAGCAATATATGAAGTTAAACAGAGAAAGAACACATATAAAATATGTAGCCTATTTATCAAACGAGATATTTTTTGCAAAGGGGCCATAAATGAGTAAAAAAAAATACGGATTTTGCTGAAAGTTTAATCTGGCTTAATATATTTAGATGAATAGGTGTGCTACAAATAATCTATATCTGTTGAGCCTATCAATAAGACATGGTATTTTAGGCAAATTCTAAGTTGAAAAGGGGCAAAAACTGTGTAACAAGAGGGCCAAGATGGCCCTGCTGAAGTAACTCATCTGAGAAACATTGCCTTGATTGCCTGTATAAGTTAATATATAGTATCATAGTCATACTGAACATATAATCCATATAGAAATACAGCAAGATCACATACAACAGAGCCATGGGGTCAAATATGAATGAGATAGCTCAAAAATACAAAAGTAAGTCACTGGGTCATGGTCAAGGTCATCCAAGGTCAAAGATCAATGCCACACACAAAACTGTACCAGTGGTCAAAATTAAAAGGCCCTAGCTTAAAATATCAAAAGTAGGTCACTGGGTCATAATCAAGGTCATTCAAGATCAAAGTTAAATTTCACAAATAAAATAGGTCAACTGTTCACTGTGTGCTTCACACTTACACTGGTTGGATAAGCTGGTAAATGTAAACATAATTGATTGACAGTTTAGGAACCATCCATAACTCCAGGTCTTGTGGTTTCAGACAAGAAGTTTAAAAAACAAGATGGCCATGAAGGCCATGGAATCGCTCACCCGAGAACCTGGTTTTAGTGGGAGGAAAAGAAACAGCAAATATCTTACGATATTATGGAAAATCGGCTCTGCCCCCTGCCAGCCATATTTTTAGACAAATCAAAATAATTTTAACAGTCTTGATAGAGAAAGACCCAAAGAATATCTGTGCTAAAAACCTTTTAAATCCAGCCATACTTTTGGACAATAAGATTTTTCAAATTTGTACTATTTAACTGGCTCTGCCTTCTGGTGGCCATGTGTTTTTTTTACCAATCCAAATGATATTTACAATCAAGATAGAGAGTGACCCAAGGAACATCCCCATGTAGAATATATCCTAGGTCCTGGGAAATCCAGTGATTTAATTATTATTGATTCCTGAGATATCCTAGGACCTAGGAATTTCTAGGAATTTACTCTTAAGTGATCATTTACCAGGAAATTCTAGGAATTAAAGATACATTTTTAGGTGTAATTGTTTAATTCCTAGCCTCTAGGAAATGCTAGGAATTTATCCTGAAGAAGTAGTAATTAATGTATCCTACAGGTAAAATTCCTGGAAAATAGTCCTAGTCTCTATGAATCATCTGAACAGGATAAAACATTAAAGGGTACAGCAACCCTGAGATAAACTTGATCTCAATTTGAAGATCACACTCTGATAATGATATCTGTGAAAGCATATCTCAATATATGGTCTGATAACAAAGATATTCATGTTTTAATATGCAAAATCGCGGCATTGAGCTGGCTTATGGGTAACACCATTTTAATTACCTCCCCTGAAAAACAACAGAGAGTTCGACAGTAACATGTCACAAATCATTCAGAATATCTCGGCAATTCCTGGGCCAGAGATAGCAGAGAAGATATGATTGAATAATCTTTAATAAAGTATAATAAATGAAAGAATTACACAAATCGTTTTAAATTATTTAAAACAAAATGAGTATAAATACAGCTTATGTAAAGCATATGTTTGGAAGGTATGTTGTATCTTTGATAAAAAAAAAAAAAAAAAAAAAAAGTAATGAATATATCAAATGCATATATGTACGTTAACAGCCTCTACGAGAAAAACGTAATTACAGTGATTTTCTTTAACTTGTCTATTTTATAACCGTGAACTATTCTCAAGATACCGTGGTTATGTCCTGGTCCTCCTGGGCAGTCTAAGTAACCGACACCATGTTACATAATATCGCACCACAGCGCCATAAAACACAGTCATGAAACATTATGTTTGTTTATTTGTTTGTGTTTAACGTCCCACCGACAGTATTTTCAATCATTTGGAGATGATACCTAAAAATGTATTTGAGGTCTTTGTGTTTTCCATGGGTTATTTTTATAATGGGGTTACATAATGTACAGAAAGGCAAAATCCCTTCATTAATATATTGATGTATTAAGCAGTAGTTATGATTTTGATATAGACCAGTACTTTGCTAAGTAAATATGTATACAATATGATGGTCTTTCTATCTTTATGCACATGCATGAAACATGGCGGTCGTGTTTTTCTCTCGGGTTTAAACAGAAACTTGGTGTTCTAAAAATTTGGATGTTAGTATTAAGGGATTCAAGCATTTTAATTGTCCAAGAGTTAAATATAATTCGAAAGCTAGTGTAATAGTGGTGGAATTATTGTCTACTACAGAGAAAACTTAACAGATAAAATACAGTTAGTTAAAACTGATAAGAAAGGAATTGTCTGGTTTAAACTGTCAAGCAGTGAAATGGATTCAGGGCGGGATATATTCATATGTCTTTGTTATATACCACCTGAAAACTCACCTGTACTATAAAAATAGTAGATTTGATTTATATGACTGTGACATGTACAGTATTTTCAATGATGATACAATTTCATTTAGTGATTTGGGAGACATATACTTAATGGGTGATTTCAATGGGAGAGTTGGAGAAAAACATGATTTTGTTGGTAATTTAGGTCTAAATAGATTTGTTGATATCCCTGATTTTGATAATGTTATTTTATCAGATAGGTGTTCGTACGATAAACAAACAAATGCGTTTGGAAATCGTTTGCTTAATTTATGTAGGATAACAATATACATATTGTTAATGGTAGATCGGAACCTGGATTTTTTACATGTTATACAACTGACCGTAATTGTAAAGGTTCTAGTGTTGTTGATTATTTGATAATGAGCTGTTCAGGATATTTTCATTTACTGTTGGGGAGTTAACTGAATTTTCTGATCACTGTCCATTGATGTTTTCTATTTCATTTATATCTGATTCGTCCGACGACGTTGAAAATTCTGCTGATACTTATGTTGATAAACTTGCTTTGGACAGTGACAAAAAGGGAGAATAATTACAAAATTTGAACAAAAATAAACACTTCTTTAATAAAATAGTAGATGACTTTGTGAATGATACTGTGGCGAATTTAGTACCGTAATCCGTTGTCATGTAAGGTTCCCGCAGAACAGCATTGTCCTTTCTTTTAGAGTTACCACCCTTGTTTCCATTTGAAAAAAGAAATATGTAAATAACCGTGAGTTTTATCCTTTTTATTTGAATTATTGTTTCCTTCAGTATAAATAAGTTATTGTAATAAGTTCCATAACTTTGGGGTGATTATTTTCATTTGCCTCGCATTTATTCTCTTATTTTCGTAATGGTCTAACCTAGTTTACCGATAATTTATAAATGGCCTCGATCCAATCGCTAGGTGGCGCACTTGCATGAAAGGGTATAAATATCGAGATCGCGCCGTAGTTAGTCAGTCTGAAATTCGCCGCTGACTAAGAAACATCGAAGAAACTAATTTTCTGATGTGTTTGGGTGTTAGATGTGCTGAAACATTCACACACTCTCGGCAGCCTCGCTGTATTGAGTGTGTTGGAGTTTATTAAGCACTATCGCGTTGCTCGAAACGTAAGAGTTAGTTTAGGGTGTTTGGGAGCTGCCGGGACAACAGACGTTTTGAAGCCTCACTTCATACGTTGTAGAAGCGAAGCCTCGCTCCCTTCTTTCTAGCTCTCGGGCCTCGCCTGATTGCTAGGGTTGCGGTCTGCAGCTGGGGCTGAAACAGGGGTATATTTAGGAAGCTGCTGGTATAATAAGGTGCTTTGAAGCCTCGTTTCATTGCAATAGAAGAGAAGCATCGCTTCCTTCTGGTTAGCTTTCGGACCTCGCCTGATCGCTAGTGATTATACCTACAGCTGAGCGTGGTAGCGCTGTGAGGCACTGTCTTATTTTGCTTCTTAAGTTACTGTTAGATTGTTTATATGTATATAGCCGATTAAGGTTTTTCTCTCTCACATGATTTTTCTTAACTGATTGTTTTATTAAGAATCATTTGCTTAATCATTTAACCCAATCAAACGGCAAGGAAGCCAAAAGGAAAATTAATATATAGTTTGTATATATCTTTATTATTTGACCGCTCGGATACTTTGAAAAATCGGTACAACACATGTAATATAAATGGTAATATTAATGCATTATCTTGCCTTATTGCGGATATTTCTTACAAACAGTTCGGATATAAATTGCGAGTCAAAAAAGATGATATGATATCTAAAACATTTAATGTGCCATGGTTCAATGAGGACTGGAAAAAGTCAAAACATGAGTTTTATAATTGTAGACGAGTTTTTAAAATCAGTCCTAGTGAGGAGAATAAAAAATTAATGATAAATAGCTACAGAAAAACGGAGATGTAAATGTTTATATAATATAATATACTTTTCAATTTATTCAAACATGATAAAATAAATTAGCATGATGATAATCAATATGATGAAAACGATATAAATAGCAAGGTTTTTGATGCCCCTTTCACTGAGGAAGAAATAATTAAAACAATATCATCAATGAAACGCAACAAAAGTGGAGGTTATGATAACATCTCACCTGATTTTTTCATTGATGCAAAGCTTTTCATTGTTCCATACCTGGTTGAAGTCTATAATAAAATATTTCAGTCCGGAGAGTATCCCGATCTATGGTCGAAAGCTATAATTGTTCCGATATTTAAAAAAGGTGATAAAACTTTGCCAAGCAATTACCGAAGTATATCTCTAATAAATTATACGGCGAAAATTTTTTCTTTGTGTTTAAGAAATAGATTGAATAAATGGTGTGAAAACGAAAATATTCTAAATAACAATCAATTTGGTTTTAGAGACGGTAGAAGCAAAGTAGATTGTGTTTTTATCCTACATAGTATTATACAAAACTATTTAGCAAGTAATAAATGTAATGTAATAATGTTTTGACATGATATCAGTAGATGCTTTGTGGTTTAAGCTTATACATGCAGGTATAAGTTGTAAATATTTGAACATGTTAAAATCAGTGTATTCTCATGTTTCTGCTTGTGTGAAATTGTCTCATAATGGTGATTTATCTGAATATTTTGATATTGCTATTGGCTTGAAGCAAGAGGAGCCCCTCTCTCCGATACTTTTTATCCTGTTTGTGAATGATATGGTTGATTCTCTTGAATTTTATAATTTGACAGAATATGACTTAAACCAATTGTCAATTTATTTGCTACTTTTCGCTGATGATATTGCGATTTTCATGACAGATAAGTTTAGTTTTCAAGCTCAATTAGATGCTATTTATGCACAATTAATGTCAGCAAAACTAAAATATGTATTTTTGAAAAAAGGAAACATAAGCATGATTTTGAATGGTTTATTAATAATGTTAAACTTGAAGAAGTAGGTCATTTCTATTATCTTGGGGTGAAATTTGTGAAAACTGGTAATTTAAAAGACAATAATATCTTCTGAAACTACTTGTAGGAAACCCATTTGTTGTTTGCATTGGCAACCAACAAAATTTGATTTTGAAAAATTTAAAAATCCTGTTCCCAGAAACAAAGGGCCAGAATAATTCAATTTCATCTGTTACAAATTGCCACCTCATGGCTATCTACTGTCATTGCTAAAATTAAGTTGTCCCTTACATTTTTTCCCCTCTGAAACCAATGGTCAGAATTTAATTTCAATTTGCACAAATGGTTAACTTATAGCCTTCTACCATAATTGCTTACTTTAAGTTTATTCCTTAAATATGGATCACCAGATGGTTGGCTAGTTTCCTAATAATTATACTGTTTATATATTTATAAAAAAAATCTTAGTAACTAATGGTCAGATTTTAATTTCATATGGCACAAATGGTCACCTCATAGTTCTCAACCACATTGCTATAATGAATTTTATCTTTTGAAAAATGATGTCTTAAGTGGGGGCAGCTAGTTTCTGAATGTACTTTTCATATATATACATATAGTTAAATTTAAATCATTCTCCTGAAGCTAGTGTTCAGAAATATATTTTTCCTAATGATAATATCATGGTCCTTTCATGCAATTCTGTTAAGTTATTGATCCCATGGAAAATGAGACCTTATTTTCTATTAATTATAATCTGTATAAAAACTCTAGCATTTATTGCTGCTGAAGGTAACCAGGTCAAATCAAGTGGCCTGAAATGTTATAATTAGGTGTTTGGTATTCTGCCCTCTGTTGTCCTTTATTAAAAAAAAATGTGTTCCCTCCCTGGAGCATAATACTCTTTATATTTAAATTAAGCTGATGATATTTGGTACATGTATCATTGACTTGAAGAGGATGTGTCCCAGGCAAATTTTTCTATTAGAGCCTCTTTTTCTTTTCAGAGTTATATTTTAAATAAAAAGAAGAAAATCTGCAGCATCACTTTGTTTCTGTTAAAATTGTCTTATGTTGCAAATTAAATATTTCCAAGAAGAGTTCTTCTCTTCAGAGTTTTTGCGCTTTTTGAAAAATCATGCCTGCAGTATTACTTTGTTCTTATTTAAGATAGGCCGATGATATATGCTAAATGTATTGATGACTTGTAAAGGAGGCTATAATAAATTTTGGAGAATGGCCCATTGTCATTTACCTTTGTCGTCAACTAAAATAAAATTTAAGATCAGCTGATGATATATGGTTCATGTACCAGTAACATGGAAATCATGTGTTATTGCTCTTTGTTAAAAAATGTCCACAACATAATTCACAATATACATGTATTCAAGTTGTAGTTTTGCATACTTATGGCCCTTTTTGGATTTTGAATAAATGTTAAACTTTTGTTTAACATTGCTATTACTTCCAGCTTTACTTAATGGATGTGTCTCAAACTTCACACATGTGTTTATCATCAGCAGACCAACCAGTAGAAACAGGAACAGTTTTTAGCATATACTTCGCTCTTTTTGGACTTAGAAAAAATGTTAAATTTTTGTTTAACATTGCTATTTCTTTCAATTTTACTTGATGGATGTCCCCTAAACTTAACATATGGCTTGATCATCATGAGATCAACCAGTAGAAATAGCAACTGCAACTCTTCATTTATAGCCCATTTTGGACTTAGAAAAACGTTAAGTTTTGTCTAATAATGGCGTTATCTCCACTTAAACTCAGTGGATGTGACCCAAACTTTGCACATGCCTTGATCATCATCAGATCAACTAGTAGAAACCGGGACAGTAACTCTTATTAATATAAATATT
>CM037787.1:20095343-20145343 GCA_021229015.1 Solen grandis | reverse complement strand
AGTCTTCTGATTATCGCTTGCCGAACGAGACTGAATATCGTCAGACTAAACCGTAACAAACAATCCAATAAGTGTGCCTTTGTTCCGACAGCCAAATAAATAATCATCGTATCCTTAATCCGTCGTTACCTTTTCTTTAATTGCCGATAAACTACTAAATCATCAACACGTACGTGCCAACTGCCTTAACTGTGAAATACACTGATACACAGGGTGAAGGACGCGCGTGCTAGACTGGTTATTGATTTTTCTCGGTCTAGCGATGCTCTGCGTGAGCGAAACCAATAACCATCTGACTGCTTAGGTAAAACCATGCGACAAGACAATGCGCCAAATTCAAAATTTTCGGGCCACTTTTAATAATCATGAGCCATTTGGCGCATTTGGCGCTCGACAGCGTGAGCCCTGAGCGACATATATATGCAAATACTTAAAGTTAAAGGGCTGACTATATTGTTAAAGCTCCGTACAGATTATGGGCCTTGTGTATGACACTTTCTATCACTAATTTCTTTCCATAAATGAAATTTAATTTCAATAGCATGAGTCAAACTGAAGTTATCTTAAGGACAAAAAATGTATAAAAGCGGAAAACTTATGGATTATGCTCAAAACTTAATTAAATAAAATTAAAAACAGGCAATAACTCCAAAAATATGATTTGCAGAATTAAGGTTTTTGTGCACTGCACTTTTCCATCATGAGGTCTATCCACCTGTGAAGTTTCAAGTATTAGTTAATAGCTTTTTATAAATTTTTACTAACGCTCCAGAAATAAAATAATTCTAAAATTTAACAAAGTGCAGTAACTCCAAAAATATGATGCATAGAGTTACAGTTCTTGGGCATGACACTAATCCTCAGGGAGTTCTATCCATCCGTGAAGTTTAATGTTAGTAGCTTGGATACTTTGTGAGTTATGCTCCTGACAAAAATTAACAAAGGGCAATAACTCCAAAAATATGATGCAAAGAGTTACGGTTCATTGCATTGCCTTTCTCCTCCATGAGATCTATCCACCTGTGAAGTTTCAAGTTGATAGCTTTAACGCTTTCTGAGTTATGCTCTGGACAAAAAGTGTGAAAGACAACTCCGACAAATACATATCTTCCCCATATAAATTTTGGGGAGACATACTGAATGTTTTTATCTTTTTCCCAAACATTTTTAATGAATAAAATAGTTTGAAAACAAGGATCAATCAATTTTGCAAATTTTGATTGATTCCCTTTAATATTACGTCACACTTGAGGAGATAGGGTGGTTTCCGGCGGTATCCCGGGTTCTCTGGTATCGCGTATTGTCAGTTTTTAGGAAAAAACTTTGCTGATCGCCACCTAGTAACACCATATTGTAAACAGGAAGTAATGATTTTAATTGAAATAAACAAAAAGAATATGTCTCCGTAAATGGTAAGAAAAACGTAAATTTCTTGCAGTATACCGACTTTCAACCATTACGCTTATGCGTATCACCCCATATCCGCTAAAAACCATTTTATAGCATAAATAATGAATTGAAAGACTCAACAAATGTTAGATCTTCGTATGCTGCATTGTTTTATGAATGATGATTGTTTTGATCATGTACGAAACCTGTAGGTGGAGTCAGCGGTCTTTTTTCAAGAAATACGGCAATACCAGAGAATCATGGGAATTTTTTATGTAGGATAAACATGGCGAACAGTAACATGTTTTAAAACGTTTTTAGAAAGGCTGAAAAAAAAAATGTTTTCACAGTGACATACAGAATAAATTTCAGATAAGATTTAACTGATATTTTATTCCCGTTCATGTCGTTATACCCGCGATATGAGGGAACACCTTCCTACATTGCATTATTGTATACTTAGTCCGAGCAGGCCCGGATTCACCGGGGGCCGAGGGGGCCTTGGCCCCCCCAGCTGCCCTGGTTATACATTTTTTCTGGGCTATAAAATCCATTGATTACATACTGTTTGAGCTGTCTAGAGGAAATCCCCATCGTTGGCCCCCATACTGAACCAACCGCATAACCACCTGGCCAGCCAGACTCCTATTGTCTTATGGCCCCCTGCTGTTAATGTGTAGATAATCAGAATCGGCAGTCATCCATGACTTAGTGATAAGCATGTGTTTAAGGTACTGTGTATGCAAATTGATTGACACCTTCACTGATTCACAGGCTATTGTCGATTGATACCTAAGGACATCTCGTCTGCTGAGCGATCTAATGATTGAAGAAAAATAGGCAATTACAAAAACTTTATATCAGTAAAACTATTCTCGACAGGTGATGTTTAGGAAAAGCATAAAAATCGATTAGTATAAAATTAGCCACTAAAAAAAAACAACTAAGTTGGACATTAAATTAATTGCTATCGAAATATTTTCACTAGAGCCCAAAGAAATTATTGATTTAACGAATAACTTTGACTAAATCTAATCAACGAAATTTTAAATTCACTTTTCTCTACATCTTTAAAATTTTAAATCTTGAATTAAAAGCGGCAATTTAACTGCCAGGTTGATGAACTTTCAGGTATGAAAAATTACCGATTTGTTTTTGGAAAAAAATAAAAAGCTATTCTGCAGGGAAGATGCATACCTATCGCTAGCCATGTAAATTAAACTTTATCAAAATGGGTTGTGTTTCTAAATGTCATCAGCTATACTATTTTTACATAACTTGTAAGTATTATTTTAACGAAGCAATTAAATTCTTCTTAAAATAACTCTCTCAATATATAAAATACAAAAAGTAGGTCTATACATCATGATGTTCACTTTTCTTATTATTTACGAATAAAATAATAAGAATTATTATAAAATATGTGTAGTTTTTGATTTATGAATATAATTAAGAAATGAAATAAATTGAAAATTGTTAACTGCCATATTTTGGACAATGTATGTGTAGATTATGATTACTAATTCAAATCAAATCTAGGTAATCAGTTATTGATCAATGTTACTGATAAGTCAACGAATACTAATGCACAGAATACACAATTTTATTTGCAAAATAAAACGATATTAAAAATTTTATATTAAATATCAACATCGTGGTTTGTTTTGTCACTGATTAAACACTAAGAAAAACCAAAATGTTTCAACTAAATCTAAAAATGTACAAAAAAATGACACACAAAAGGGGCCCACACCTACCCTATAACGGCGCCTAATTTTTTTTTCTGAGAATTTCTGTGTGAAGACTGCTTCCAGATCGACAATTTGACAGCCAATATCATTAAGGTCGAACCTATTCCTTTCCACATTTTTGACAAAATGATTATGTTTAACGTGAAAATTGATTTTTTTTCAGTCTTTGACAAAACTGTCTTTTACACTGTTGAGTCAAAAACTAATGACACAAGTCACTTTTGTGGGGTTCAGGAAACCCTTATTAAATATTTTATGCCAGTTTGTGAATGAAAATACTAGATAAGCCCGTATTTCTTACCCGAAGAAGTAATGCCCTTTCAGTAATATCATCCCCCCCCCCCCCCCTACACCACCACTTCCATTTCCCCCACCGTTATTTTTATTTTATTTATTTTTGATCGGGGTGTAAATGC
Organism: Solen grandis; assembly: GCA_021229015.1. NCBI lineage: Eukaryota > Metazoa > Mollusca > Bivalvia > Adapedonta > Solenidae > Solen > Solen grandis. The sequence continues at coordinate 20,141,787 of CM037787.1, read as the reverse complement.
AATTGTAATAAAAATTATACATTGCATAGCAGTTATTCAATAACATGATTTTGCGCCGGTAAAAGATAACATTATATCGCTCAATGCTTAAGGCTCGGTCCCACTTGGCATTTTTTTTTGCCTCGGGGATGGATGCATACGTACTCCCGATGGAAATAGCGTCGCGAGCCATGTGGAGTCATCGGGAGGCCTCGGGTGTACGCAAAAAGAATTCATTGAATTTTCCCCGATGTGTTCTCGATGTTTTATCGGAAAACAAGCCGGAAATATCCGCAGAGAAGCTCCGGTCAGCATTCACGGAGCTTCCGCGTTTTTTTTTTCCTCCGATGAATCCCCGATGCGTCTGTGATGTCTCGCCGAAGTATCGGGGGGGGGCATTTGGGATATTCGGTGGCCTTTCTGTGACACATTCCCGATCTTATGGTTAATCTCATAGTATTTGCAAATTTTTTTTTAAAAAAATGGCAAGGTTGAAAACCACCCAGAAATTAGTTTCTGTTTTGGCCATCTTAGACTGAGACGGTCAAAAAGGCCATTGGACATTGCTTAGGGCATCCCCTTAAACCCCCCAAAAGTCTTCTCTTGACTTAGTCGCTTAATTCCACCATCAAATTTTCATACTCTCAATAATCTTCCTCGAGACACGTAGGATGGTTCGCATGATCCCCTAATCTACGGGATATTCCCCCGATGATGTTACAAACTCAGTGAAACTCCGGGAAACCTTCGCCGATCATCGGAGGAGGTCCCCCGGTGCTTTTCCGAACATCGGGACTCAAGGCTATTGTGTCATAGCCGAAACAACAGTGAATGTTCAACGGACCAATCCCGAAGCCTAATAATTGTCATTTTTAAAACGGACTGCTCAGTCTTTTTTTGGCTCAAACATCGGACCATCGGTAAAAAAAAATGTTTATTTCCACATCACCGATTATTTTTTTTTCCCAGTGGGACCTAGGCCTTCAAGTTTCAAAATATATATTGGATTTAAAAACAACAACAAAAACTTTCACTATTATCCCCAGATACCCTTCAAATGCATCTCCATCACACTAAAAACTTTTTTTTTCCGGGAAGCATGCCCCCGACCCCCCTACCACTCCTATCACATTCGGATGTGGCCCCCCCAGCAGAAAATTTCTGGATCCGGGGCCTGCCGAGGATAACAATATTACGAGAACTGAATACTTGAGGATATACAACGATTTTTTAAAAGGGATTTTTAAATAAGCAACAGAGCATACCGACTGGTGAATCTGGGACTTCCTATTTTTTGTTTGGCCAGCCAGTTTTTTAACCACAGTAGTCAGGACTTCCAAAGATTTTGCCGTAGTGGCAAGCCCTGGTCAGTAGGATCATTCGTTCAAGTGTTTTTAGGCATAGAAGGTTTTCATTCGTGGGTAGATATATGAGCGCAAGTTATGAAGATAACATGCTCGAAATTGTGCAGAAATTGTAAGCAACTACATGGATGCGTCTTTAAAAAAATTGTTTTAAAGGTCATTTATGATCTTAATGACTTTATATCATACATAATTGAAATTGTATTAAAATCATATAAGGTACCTTTTTGTATATCCCCGCCATTAAGGGCCGGTTTCTGCTATATTCGGTAAAAACATTAAATGTCGTAAAATATATTATGTTGGACTATTAGTACTGAATCAAACAAACAGAAATATCGAATGTGTTCATGAGAGAATATTCAACTGCATAATTTAAATAAATTTGAATTATTTTCATCAATATTTTTATTCGACCTTTCACGACATTTACAAGTATGATATAATTTTTATTGGTTACCAATCAATTAAATATTTTGTGCATATAAGAATTAGAATTTCATTCTTTTTAAATCGTTTTTAATATATAAAGGAAAAACTAGATAAATTTTATTTAATCATCTTCAGTGACAGGCGAATGTAGGGTTGGGTGTCAATGACCTTTGAACCGGATTGAGCCTCGTTTTTGGGAAACAAAAAATAACCACTAGCAGCTGTGATGTCATTCCTGTCACAAATCGGATCAATTTTAAGCATTTTTGGGGTTTAGAGAGGCTTCGTAGATTTTATATACAAATAGATAATGGAGGAATCGGACAGTGGACAACAACAAAAAAGATGCCCATGCGGATTTTGGGGTAAGAATCGCCAGATTTTTGGGTATCGATGAACTCTAACTGGGTCGCATCCAGCAGTGAGTTATTTGATTGATTTGTCTTCTTACCTGGTATGTGCCCGAAAGGATTAAGTTTTAAAATAAATAAATCAACTTCAATACTTTTATTTAATAGAAATCTAATCGTGTTTTCGCTTTGAAACGTTTCCTTCTTATCAACAATCATGACTGTTTCTCATCCAAAGTGACAATTAATGAGGCCCTAGAAGGGCATGAATGAGCCTGTAAGATGGGGGACATGTGGGGGAAATTGTACAATAATGAATTGTCATTTACTTTTAAAATTGTTTGCTTTCATTACATAATTTCTATTTATTATGTCCAAAATATTGTTTGTATTAACCTTTGTTTAGTTGCAATGATAAACATTTATAAGTATGTCCTCAGTATGAACTAGGGGTGGGGGTTTCTCTTCATTTTTTATAGTCATACATCACAAATTTCAGTGTATATTTTTCATATTGATTTGGTTTTGAGTATTTATTCGGTTGTGATTGATATAATAATTTAATTCAAATTTCAGTGGTCTTGGTATATGTATATATATAATTTCACTATTTTCATTTTTTGATTCTTGAAGTCTTGTTTTTTTTTCTGCTGTCTTTAAAGATTTTTTTTTGTAAACTTCAAGTATCTTAAACTAGCTAAATATGGATACATTAATTTATATTCATTTTACCTTGTTTTAAATAGATCTCCACAGACCTCAGGACTGTGTTCCAAATGCTATAAAGGTAAGCCTGTGCACTATCAGTTTTAAACAGAATTTAAAAAAAAAAGTAATAATCTTTTTTCCTTTTGAATTTGCTTATTTGATCAATTATTTGAAGTGAAAGAATTTTCATGTAATTTTGTTTTAATTGAAAGGCTGATAGTAAATACAGTCGTGATTTTCACTTCGGCCTCTTTCAGCTACAGTTCAAGAGAAAAGACAAGATGCATTGGATCCAAAAGCAGAACTGATGAGAAGTACAGGTTCATCCATAATTTTAGTTTTATTTGATGTCAGATACTTAAATTTTTTATTTGTCTGATTTCTTTAAAATGTGAAATTTGGTTTTTTATTTATTTTATTTTTTCAGAATTTAATTGCCCAACTTCTTTCTTTCAGTCTTTTGTGAACTTTTTTATATGAATATGAGACAGATCTATAGTGCTGCTTCACTGCTGTATTATGCCATATTGCAGCCAGTCACATTATCTCGACTCCAGACCAAATAAACCAAGAAATACCAGTCTGCTAAAGCATATACCACACTTGTCTCATTTGGTATGTCTTGTCCAAAGATATACCCAATCCCACAGTCAGCTATTGGAACCAGTACCTTACATAATTTCATTAATGAATGCAATGAAAGAGAAATGAAAATTGATTCATGTTTTTAAGTCTCAGAATTTCATCCCTGCACATCTTAAAAAAAAAAAACGAAGAAAATTATGAATTTTAAATGGTTAAATTGAGGAGAATGTCAGTATGAGAAAAATCACTATCTTTTTTTGTAAATTTAAGTTATAATGCACCAGTCCTGTTTTAACCATGGAGGACATATCTTGGACTTATAAAAGACAATTGACAAATGAAACCCAACATGTGGGATAACCGGATTTTGACAGATCTGTGAAATTGCAATGTTTTTAAGTTTTCTATATGTTCTGCTAAAGGATTAAACCCCTCACAAAGGATTTTTGGTAGCAGGAACACTGCCATGGCAACTAAAGGGAATTTCTGAAACAGCTTGCTTACATTAGTTTTACAGTTTGTCAGAATCCCATGGTGAACCCTCCTCTCCCTCTTTCTCTCTTTCGCAATTGTACAATTTTTGTACAAAAAAAAAAAGATAGGTGACAGTACATAAATCAATAAATTCATATTTATAGATATATAATGCGTGATACTTACCAATTTATTGTTAGTCATGCATGTTTTTTTTCCTTGCAGACCGGCAAAGTGCCTACACAAGCCAAGGTGCTACTTCAACATCATTTCTAACTTCATCACATCTCAGACCTCTACAACCTCTATGGAAAAAGCAGAGGAACTACTGAGACAAGCCGTTAAGAACTCATCTGTAGAACTAAGCACAAACAAAGCAAATATAAGTTCAGGTAGCTCCGAAACATTAAAAAATCCAGATGTATCAATATCTCCATCAACATCTACCTCACAAACTATTAGTTCTGTGTCAGTAAATACAGACAAATGTGACATTAGTGAAGATAAAAAAGACATTAAGACAGAAGATACAGAAAATATCAGTTCCCAATTGGCCAGCCAGAAAAGCGTGGGGTTAAAAGGTAAACTTGTACATTGATCTTTATGATTTTATTGTGATACTATTATGACTGTCCATTTAATCCTGTATCTCATATAGACATGTGGACATGTGTTGCCATGGCATGCAGAGGAGACCCAGATCAGATAGTTCCTGGAAGAAGCTATCTGATCAGGGTCTGCTCTGTTTGCTCATCAGTATTGTAGTTCAGATTTTATGTAATCTGAATGGTAAAGAAAAATCCTTTGTTTCATATACTTTTAACATTCTTTGGCTTTATATTCATTAAGTTATAAGATTGTACATGAATATTCATGAGGTAGAGGGTTAAGTGTTAAGAATGTCTGCCATATTATTATTATGAGTAATATGAATTATAAAATTCAAATATCTTGGATGAAATAAAATCATTATGGGGGGCATTATTAAAGTTAACTTAGATGATTAATGAATGAAAGCAAAAATTGTATTTGGTAATTTTTTTTTTTTTTAATTTTTTTTTTTGAAACTGGTTATAATGTATATGATGACTGTATCATGTTTCCTGTGCATCCAATAATGAATTAGTAAGAAATATATTGTGGTCAAAATCACAAGAACAGTTAAGTGCCTTTCATGTAAAGATTCTGTGTCAGATTTATAAACAGAAACTCAAGGTTTGAAAGTTGTGGATTTGGTGCGTTTCAGGTTAATAATATATATATATACAGAACAGGCGTGTGTTCAGTATGCCAAACTCTATGCTATCAGTCACTTGTAGTCAGCTTAAGTTGTTTAAGGACCATATTCATGCTGTTTTTATCATAAGATGGCAGTCATTACAGATATAATGTGAATTAATGTTTGTGAACAGAGACAGCAGTGCTATTGATGATTGTACACCAGAGTCCACGCCAGAAAAACCTGGGACCAAAAGCAAGAAGCGTTGTGCTGTATGTAAATGCAAACTAGAATTAGCACAGAGAACCATTGGAAAATGTAAATGTGGTAAGCATCCATATTGCTATTATTTCTCGTTACGTTTTGTTATTTTTTTATATTTTTTTCATGTTGAAAGAAAAAACAACTCTCAACAACATAAGTTTTTTTAAAGGTTTAAAATTCGGTTTTAGACTCAAAAATAATACCTTCTACATGACACTAGGATGTACCAGTTACCGATACTTCAAATTGCTTACTTTTCACTTATACTAAATGAATAGGTTTTTCTTGTTTGTATAGCTAGATTTTAAAATACCTTTTGTCTTTCTATCTGTATTTCAACCAATATTTTATAACATTTGTTTGCAAATGTCATGAACTAGATCAAAGCACACATTGCTATTTTTCACAAGTTTACCAGTATCTGATAATATGTCTCTCTTAAAAAACATTATTGTACAAAGTATAATTGAATACATAGCTGCTTTAATAATCAAGAATATTAATTTCTTTTTTTCTCATAAATTTGCTTTAAATTTAGTCCATATATGTCAATATAAGATGAAAGAATACATCCTTGACCTTGATACACTACTTGTATAACAACAGGCTTTGTAAATTGTATGTTAACAGAAACTAAATATTGATTGTATTTAGTCAAAATGCAATATTGTAGTGCTATTGTACTTCTTCAGGAATTTTGATAAAGCCCTGTGGGCGAAAATTTAAAAAATGAGTTGTTTATCTGTGTATTTAACCTTGCTCCCTGTATGGAGGTTTTACAGTGATAAATTTTTTGCACTAAAATGTAATATGAACAGTCCTCTTAGAGATGTTTTCGTAGATGCTAATAACTTAATGATATAAAATCAGAAATGATTTTTTTCTTTCTTTCATAGATATTGCTTAATGATATAAAAATGAATTTTAAATAGGATCTGCCCTATCAGATAGGGTTTGACTGGTTGCCAAATGTGACTTGGGACCCTTCAAAATAACTGTAATTCTGTTCTTTTACTTGAAGATAATGTATACTGCTCTTTGCACCGGCTACCTGAGTTACATGACTGCCAGTTTGATCACAAGGAAGATGGACGCAGGGAGGCTCGCACAAAAATGGTCAAACCAACACGACACCTTGGGACATCTTTTAAACGCCTCGACTCAGATTCTTGATGCTGTACTGTAATGATTCATCAAATCAGAGAGCGGTGATTCTTTTTTTTTCCCCCATCTTTTTCATCTATAGTATGGAGATAAGAGAACATATATATATATATAATGTATTAAGAGTATACCATTTTTTACATAAGAGAGTTTGTTTATGTGCTTCCCTTTCTTAGTTTAGCACACAGGTACCTTGCAACATCATATTATTGTAATATACCAGTAGAGAAGACTAGCATTTATCTTTTTATGTCATTCTTTTCCATTTGCACTTTTTTTTTTAACAATTTGTGCATATTTTTTATGCTTTTTGTTAATCGTATCAGCTGTATATTTGTAATAAAGAAACAAATTTAAAAGTCTCAAGTAAATCTTTGAAGTTTTTCGATCCATATACAAATATTGAAAAAATCCATTTCATGTGTATCATTACAATCAATATGCATGTGGATAAGAAAAGAGTAAATGCAGTAAGAACATTTAACCTTAGCCTCATTTTGTTTTAACCCTTTCCCTCATAGAGGAAACCATGTAAAGACCTATGCGAACAACATAAAACCAGGTTTTATGCTGTTCGCTGCTCCTCAGTGGTTTGGCAAGGTTTAACTGTGGTTTTCTGCAGATCAGGCTTTATGTGGTACCTATTGAGTGTGTCAAAATGAGTCTATGTGAGGAAAGGGTTAAATTAAGAAATGCTGTGACTGTTACTGTGACCTTACATTGGTTCAGTGAGAAGGATCTTTGACCACATTGGTCTAATGGCATATTGAAGGGAAATAGAAATGTAGGCTAACAAAAAATAAAAGCTTTTGTAAACTGGTGAACTATGCTAGATTCAGAATTTGTGACGGGGATCATCTGTATTAACATTTTACCTCATGAATATTCAGATTAATGAAAATTAATTTACTGAACTTTAAATGATTTGGAACAATGTTCTTTTCTTAGCTGTACAAAGGGTCAAGCAAGTGTTTGTATCTTAATGCATGTACATGTTTAAGCTTGATTTAGATTCAGTCTAAGTGATATATTCCTTCAGATCAGTAAAATAATATACCGGTACCCTGCTTTTCTTTTTCCCCTCAGTATAGAAAAAGTAAAGCTCAGTTCAGATATAAGCATGTTAGTGCAGTCAGTGACTGCACTCGGTTGTAGCGTTTATCCAGTCCGTATGTGTCTATTTTGTACCTTGTAATTTACTCTGCAAAAAACCTATGCAACCAATTTCTTTTATTTTGATTTTGATTTAGTTAAATCAAGTTTTTAAAATAAGTTTAAAATAAAAATGTGTATATACACAGTATATAGAGTTCATTACCATTACTGTATGTATTTGAATTCCAAAAACTATATACAGCATACTTGTCTTAAGAAATGTCTGTTACTATATAAACTTGCACAGTTATTTCCTTAATACTTTAAAATACATGCATTAGTTTGTGACTCTTGAAGTTTAATATGGTACAGCTAAAATAAGCTGAAAAAAATTAAAATAAGTCAACCCAGTGGTAAATATTAGTCACAACTATTTAGAAATTAAGTCATTGTCTCCATTGTAACACGCAATTTTGTAAATGATCTAATGGCCATTTAACAATAAATTAAGTTTGTATGTCACTGGTTGACTAGCATGGTCTTTATATTGTACTTTTTTCAGTGGAGTCCCACTCCCAGTACCTTCAACTTCAATTAGAGCTCAGTAATACTGATATTCAGTAGAAACACAATTCACCGATGAAAAATACATAATGTTATGTTTCTTAAAAAATAATTTGTCATAAAGTATGTTGATTTAGTAACATATTCAGACTTATATTAATAATAAGTTTTACATACCGGTTGCTCTATTCAGACTTGTTTTAAGTTTTACATACTGGTAGCTCTAAGTTTGTTTTAAGGAATTAGGGCTAGATAGGACTTCAGTATGGGTCAACCTGAGAGAGTGGTGATAAAATCTTTCAGCTGATACAGTAGTCCTATGGATCCAACAGTTGGAAGGTAAATTCTTGCTATAGAGGATTACCTTTCAACACTGTCCCTGTGATGTGTACTAGTCCAATCCAGGAACTGAAGATGGAGAATTGTTTAAGCAGTGTCATAATGCAGGAAAAGTTTTCTGTCCATAGTAAATACAAGTCATATTTAAAGTATTTTCACTGTAAAGAAGTCATTTTTTTTTCTCACAGGAATCTAAAATGGAAAAACAGAGTATAATGGACATATAATACACAAGTTGAAAACTAGGCAGTATTTTTGTGGATTTCATCTTTTTTGCAATCCTGTTTTTGTTACGTGGATCAGATATATGAAAGTCCAAGAAGCAGTTTGAGGGTTATTAATTACAGTGCAAAATAAAATGTACAGTACACAAGTTTATAGCCCATATATTGAGGTAGCATGAACCCAACTTTGAGTGTACAAAGTAGGGTTTATTTTACTTCTCTTCATTTACATACAGAACCGTATATTCCACTGGTAGCTATTAACATATCACCGGTCTGTGTTTTTGGTTCAGCCATATTGTATTTGTAATTGCTTATTATTTATTAAAGCTATAAGACTATGGTGGAAGTAGATTGACTTTTTTTTTACCTTTCTTAATTACTTAAATATTAAAACATGGGTGTAGTTTAAATTACCATGTGGCAGCTTTTGCCAAGATTCAGGACTTTTCATCGTTATTTTGATTTTTTCTACAACAGGGATGTTACTATTTTCATCTCAGGCTAAGAGAGTTGCAACAAAGTTCTAAACCAAGATAAGTTTTATACTTCAAATGGGATAGAACTTTTTTTTTTTTGTAGTAAAATAATTCTGTGTTTGAAAAGAGTGTAATTTTGATTAGCTGCATTCCTTGTACATCAGTTATTTTGTTTATATTTGCCAAACCTCGTCTTGATTTGATGTTTATTTTTCTTAATCTGCATTATGAATCATTAAGAATTTTGTCAACAGAACAGGCGTAAACGTATACCCATGTAGTCACCCTGTAGATGATTTTTTACCACGTGGATGTTAATTTGAATGTGCATGATAACCCTAAATGTGTAATGCTGTATTAATCTTAAGTTTGTAGATAGATGCTGATGTTCAGCATTTTTATTATATACATTATACACACATTGTATATTGTTACAGATTGTTTGTATCATGTGTCTAATTTCTAACTGTATGAGGAATCAATAAAGGTAAATGTAAATTTAATGGCATTTCTTTTTTCTGTTGCCCATGCATTTCCACACCTATTTAGCGTTTTAATTTATTAACTTGCTATCAGGCATTTCAAACAGGAACAGTAATGGACAAAATATGCCTTTTGCTTTCCAAGATGGCAGCTTTTGTTTACAAAATGTTGGGTAAGACGCAGTTTCGATTCCCAGCCCTGAGGATATGTGAAGTATATGTAATACTATCAATCAAAGAACTAGGTAAAATTAGAATACGAGACCAATCAAACTTTGTTCATTATCTTTGTCTGATGAATCTCATGTGTTCAATATCTGTCTGTCGGATGAATCTCATGTGAGAAATAGTGGTAAAAAGAAAAAAATTATTTTACCTCCATTTCACATTGTGAAGAATGGCCATATACAAGAATCACACATTCTGTCCTTATCACAAGAGTTTTAATATCTTTTTAAATCTTTGAGCCAAGCTGAAGTTGCTATTTTTGTGAAAAATGTCATGCAAAATTTAGGGAAACAGTTTGTAAATTACATGACAAAACATTTTAAACAATATATGTGGCTTCTTGAAAATACCCTCCAAACTCGGGAATATGACATAAGTTTTTGAGGTAAATAACCGACTATTTAAGATTATTGCAATTTTATTACATATTTCTGAAGATGTAGGTCAAGGTCACAAAGACTTGATTCCACTACCATACTCGGAATAGCCAACATCAGATCTAGTAATGATAAGAATAAAGTCACAGATTTTGCCTCTCACAAAGTTATACATGCTAACCACTCATTTTTAAACACGAGAAGTGGCTAAGAATGACAAGTTTTGCTATTGTTCTTCCACTTTCTCAGATGACTCTTTAGATGTAGGATTTGTGGTTCAAAAAGGCCATGATAACCATCTCTTTATGTTTGTTTGTTTGGTTAACATCCCACCAGCAGTATTCCAATCATTTGGAGACTCTACTTGAGACAAATACAGTGCTGCCACACTACTGTATCACACCATAGACATGTGGCATAATACCACAACCAGTCACATTATCCTGATACCAAGCCAACCAGTCCTGGAACTACTCTTAAGCAAGGAAGCTATACCATTACCATAAAGGCATTTTTTACGACTTTGGTATGCCACAGCCTGTGATCAAACCCATAACTTCCTGCTCCCAATCGGACACTCTAACCATTCTGCCTCTACCACGGTGTCTCTTAAATGCTGCTTATTAAAACTAAATAAAAGACAAATGTCTTTTATCCTATACCCAGGCTCTCGAACCTTTTTTGAACCATGCAATAAAGAGGTTCTATACATATAAATAAATGACATCACTGCATATTAATCTGAATTAACATGATTTCAATGCCAACAATTTCAATAGTGTACAAAATAGCTGACTCTGTGAACCCCATCAACAATTGATCTTTTTAAGTTCCTTTCATTTTCCCTGCTGAATGTTTTTGCATTGTTTTCTGGTTATTCCATATCAGGTCCTCCTTTTTTCCAGTTTATGAATCCTGAATATTTTACAGATTTTATCCTTCCCATCAAGTTAATAAATCTTGTAAAAAAAAAATCAATTAAAATCTCAGAATTAAATCATAGCCCAAAACAGCATGAAATTTGGCAGAGCTTCACTTTTTTTCAGCCAACTTGTTCAGTTTTCAGTGAGTACTTGTTATCAGTGCATACTGATTACACCATGTATAAATAGGCTATAGATGATATGCAAAGTTTATCTACTGAACAGAAAGGGCCCATTTATTTCTTTGTAAATTTTATTTCTACTCCTTTTGTTACTCAAATATTTTATATACATGTATATAAACGAAAGCCACAGTAAACACCATCTTGGAATGTAACAAATGAGCAACACTTTTTTTCTTAAAAAAGGATTTCATTGTTTCTTCAGTACAAAATGTATTTTAACAACATGCAGAACTGACAAAAAAGTAAATCTGATAATAATTAAGACCAGTAAATAGCTGCTGCAGTCAAGCAAAAGAAACAGTCTATTAATCAAGGAATTTACATGGCATCATGTACCGTATTTCTTCAAAATATTTCCATAAAAAAAATATCTGCCAGCAATTTATCAAGAAAAACAAGTTTAAATTGTCTAATTCTTTACCAAAAATGGATTTAAATCCATAGTGAAACACATATAACTGACAACAAAAGAAATAATCATATAAACAGGTTAGACGACAAATATTAATTTTATTTCTTCAAAAATCACCTCCAAGTGACACATCAATCCAGTGTTCATAGCACATCAAGTCTACCGGTAAAACTCCTACAGTATGTACACGACATTTGCACGTTTGTCCAACTACTGCAGTTTAAGCTATTATGCATACCAAGCTATTTGTCCTTGATCTTTTAAAAAGACAACCCACCTCCTTAAGTGAAGTGTATTAACATGAAAAAAAAAATAAACACCAGTATTAGCCCTAAGAGATTTAAAAGAAAAGGAGGATTTTTTTAAAATGGTGTATACAAATGGCATCATTTACCACTCAGTAAGCACATGACTTCATAAGTAGCACCATTAACTACATGATCTAAAGTTGAGAAAAAAAAGCACAAGAACTACACAGATCTCACATAATGAATACACATATGCTTCTCATAAATCACTCAAAAGCCGTTCATCACAAAAAATGTTCTCCCCATATAAAACTCTCAAATGCTGTTTATTGTTACAATTTTTCTCCACACCAAAAAACAATTAAGACAAAAATAGAGAGAAATAAAAAAAATACTAGTACATAACTATGAATCCATCTGTCACATATTCATATGTGAAATTATTTCATAAGAATACAGGCATATTTCAAGTTAAAATGTTAAATGATATGCAAATAATCCATACCTAAACGAGAGCTATCACTGAAATGACGACTTATGCAACCAATATAAAACCATATTAGTCTTCAAGTAACTTACAGACTGATAAAGTTTTATATTGTTCAATGCTTCTCTATGCAACTGAACACTGTAAAACTGATGCAGTGTGAGAATTTTTTTAAGTCCTATCTGGCTATTCTATGATTCACCATCATGGCATGGTGTACGATGGGGTGAATTGTAGAAAGTGAATGTTGTTGATGAAAGTGCAGATATATACAGTGGTGAAGTAAAGATGCATGCTACAAGGTCCTTTGTATGAGGTAGTGTACATCTATAGGTCCCCATGTCGTTCTAACTTGAGCAGTGTCACTTCAAACACCAACACTGAATTTGCTGTAATGAAAGAGAGAAAATGTAGATAGAGGTTTCTCTTAAACACATAATTAAAGAGCTTAGAACAACTGCTCAAAGACCAAGTGCTTAAAGAGACATGAAATAAAGTACATTTTGTATACAGTCGAGACTTAGTGACAATCTGCTTTGAGCGATGGTCTGTCTCATTCGACTGTAAAATTTCCTCCAATGTATTCACCTATATATTGAGACTGATAAAAGTGACTCTCTGCCTGATGTGTAAAGGGCCTTTGTTCTACAGCGACTGTTATTTGTGACTGTCATTCATCACACTCTTGGGTCATTGATCTTCATTATTGGACATCCACAATGCCACAGGTGTTTTGGGAAAATTAATGTGAAACATCTGCCAGACACTATACTATTATAAAAAGTATCCTGGAAAGATAATCCTTTTCATAAAGACTATCCAAAGTGTTTCAACAAACTCGTAAAAAAAGAAGAAAAAAAAAAGAGTGTTCCATAGAACACATGTGTCACCTGCTGAAGCATGATGGAAAAAGTATGACAGACAGACTGACAACAGAACAGTGATCCCTTTCTGTCACCTCTATTTACAGCAGGTGACACAAAAAAAACAACAACAACAGGAGCATCCTCTTTTCAGTTTACCAATGCATCCACCAGAGACTGAGCAATATCTTAATTCTTATGAGTAGTCTAGTGACCTGATAACTGTCTTAAAGTTGAAAAATATTGAAGTAATGTATTTCTGGTTAACTCTGATACAAGGTCACATAAGACAGTCTCAGGTATACCAAACACTGATTATAAAATACATTGTAACATTAAATACAAAACAAAAAAAGAATTATCATTGAAGATGATGAATGTCCCCAGATGCTGCTTTGTCACAGTTACTGTTACCATGTCATACAGTCTTGAGAAATATAACAAATGGCCACAACTCATTAAAAATCAAGGGAATCATGATGTGCCAACAATATGCATAAATAGGCTTGGTACTTATCAGTCTTGTTAAGTTTCATCAAATCTGACCAAAGGTAGTCAAGGAATAGGGCAGACAAATCTCATCAACGGACGGACTGACCAACAGACAGACCAACATGACTCCAATATAGCCCCCATATACTTTGAATCTGGGGGTAAAAATTTTATAAAAAATAAACTGAGAAATAACCCACAGCCAATAGTTGTTGCAACATGAATACACAGATGACTGCATTAGAAATATAAATTATTAAAGGCTATGAAAAACCTGCCGCCATCTGTGTATCAATATTGAAACTACTACTCATGGCAGTGAGTTTTTTCTCATTCTAATCAGCATTCTGAAACAAAGATTTTCCAAAAAGCTTTAGTCCTCTCAAGAAAGAACAGGAGCATCTTTCCTAGTATTTGGAGTCCTAACTTTGGAATTTAATAAGATGAAAGAAGTGGGAATAATTTAAATTTGAAAGAGATACTTACGTGGAATCTTTGGTGGAGCACCCCTGGAACCATACCCCATATCTGCTGGGACAACCAGTTTTCTCTCCTCCCCTTCACACATACTGCATCAAAGCATAAAGAAAACAATAATAAACAAGTAACTGGTGTTGTATGCAACACATAAAGTCCCCTACCGGCTCCACCTTGACTCAATATGGTAATCAATCCCATTTTTTGCCATATTTTCACTATTTCCATTACCATAGCAACCACAATTTTAGTCGAAGAACAAAAATAAAATGACGTGCATAATCTACACATTGCCATCAGTCATATACTAAGTTTCATCAAGTTAGCTTGCTTAGTTATCGCGGGATCCCATTTTTTTCCCCATATTTTCACTATTTCCGTTACCAAAGCAACCACAATTTTAGTCGAAGAACAAAAATAAAATGACGTGCATAATCTACACATTGGCATCTAGTCATAAACCAAGTTTCATCAAGTTGGCTTGCTTAGTTATTAAGTTATCGCGGGATCCAGATTTGAGCGGACAGACGGACACACGACGGACGTCCTAACGCAGGTATACTTGTGTGGCTATCCTATTGTTCTTCTATTGTTCTTTTAGCCACCTAAGAGACAATTTTAGCCACTTAAGAGAAAAGATCAAAGGCTGCTAACCCTAACCCATTGTTCCCTAGCCCCGTAAGTACCCCTACGTGTGTACGGACAGATGGACGGACAGACGGAGGGCAAACCTATAGTCCCCTCCGGTGTGAACACCGGTAGGGGACTAATAATTTAGTTGATTTTCATTACCCATTACCAATTACAATGTCATATGGCTTATCACAAGTTTCAAACATTGTAAACTGCATTGTGAAATCATGAACATACAAGTTGCAGATTTAATTTTGAGTTTACTCCCTTTAACAATACATGCAACCATTGCAGGAGTCATTTTCTCAACTGTTTTAGTAGACAGGCCCCGAGGGTATAAACATTTTTCGTGCTCAAATCGAGTTTGTGCTCAAAGTTAAATTGTACTAGTCAGTTAAGCTTTTCAAATTTTGCTATACTTTCTCTGTTCCACAATTAGCCCCTACTACAATTTACATAAATTCATCAAAATTACTCAGTTTGTTTTGATAAATATAAAATAAGCAAACCATGTTTCAGTCTCAAACTGAGTTGAGCTGGAAAAAGTTTTATTACCTCGGGGCCAGGTACATACCCCAGTAAGCCTTGGTCCCATCCCTTGATGACCTGCCCTGTACCAAGAGTGAATACAAACGGCTGATTTCGACTGTAGCTGCTGTCAAACTCCTCCCCAGTTTTTTGAAGTGTGCCCTGAAATAAGAGCAAAAACTTTTCATTCAACTTGTTATTACCTGTGTGTTGATAGTCTTCCTTAGGTACTTCTACTTCTATTGACCCAATTAGAATTGTTCATGGTCATGCATTTTACCATGCTAAAAACAAAACTGATCTGATGGTGTTAATTCATAATCCAATATATAGAGACCCAAGTACATTATCATGATTAAAGACTCATTTCTGGAATATCTTTAGTAAAGTATCCAAACAACAAAGTAATAATTAAAGCAGACTGGTCAATTGCATTTTTTCTTTTCAATGTCCATGTACTAGATAGTACCATCATTTTCAACTTTCTTACCTTGGTTAAACTTTCATTTGTTTTTAGGAGCACCATTATTTCTAAATGTGATTAGGTAGATTGAGTTCATTGTTAGACCAGGGTTATTCCTCCTTATATAAGCACTACCGAAAACGGAGGCATTCCCAATCACCATACCTGACCATTTTTCCCAATCACCAGTAATAAAATTCCCAATTTGAAGAATCGGTGATGTTTTTTTTTTTCATGTGTTAAAATATTATCTTTGAGTTTAAAAAAATTTACTGATGTAATAATGTAGCAGTTGCAAAAAAAGAAAAGAAATCTTACACAACAGGTTATATCCAATTGTTTTAGCTGCTTCACAACAACTAACACAAAACTCTTTCAAGTTTTGATAAGCAGCACCTCAAAGAACCAAGCTGGCGAGATCAAACAGTGTGTTAATTTCTTATTGTGTGTAATGATGTCACACAAGGTGAAACCGAAATTTGTGGAGGGGGCACAGAGGGGTGCATCTGGTGACACTTTTGCAAGCTTTCATTTCAAGATAGGCGACAGTTTCTCACCTCCATAACTAATACACAAACTTGGTCAAATCTACGCATCCTGCGTGTCGACACGGCTTTTCCCCATTTCCTATACCATATTACACCAAACTGAGGTTTACTTTGTACTGATATTATTATGTGACATTATGGCCCTCTGTCTCCCCCCTCCCTCCCCCAGATGCTTTTGGATTATGATTGAAATCAACTTCCAGAATGGAATAAGTAAAAAAAAAAAACTGGTAAGAAACAAACAATTATTATTTAATTTAAATCATGTTTTTCATATATAACATTAACATATTCATGAGAGATGTAAGTATAATATAATATTGTTTAAAATCGATCGTAATTTATACTAGGGAAAATTATTCTGAGTCATTTTACCGGTCATGCTACTCCTCATGTATTCTGGACTTTTTATTCTATCTTATAAGAGGGTCAGGGCATAAACCCACGGATTAGGGAGTGAAAAAAGGGTTCCTTGTAATAGGCGAAATGGCAAATATTCCTGAAGCTAAGTAAAGATGTCTTCTACATGTATTTTTAAATTTGATCTCACTATAACATGATAATCAATGCTAATCCAAATTACATTAGCTGTCAAATTTTAATAATAAAGTGTTCTTAGAAAGACTTTTTATATTTAATACTACTGTTAACCCATTTTATGCTGAATATTCATATAATAACCCTTTGTTTTCTAGTTATATTACACTTCACCTGTCTTTAAATATTTATCATCTTAATCATTGAATCTTCACCTTTATCTACAGATTAGAATGGCTATGACAAACAGTGCATACCCTGATCAGAGGCTTCTTTAACTATATTGCATTAATAAATATCTTTTCATTTTAGATTCTGTAAATTTATAATAATTATATACAAAAAATGATGAAAATTTTCCCAATTTGACTAAAAATCACCCTTATTTTTCCCAATGGAGTGGAACTGGAACCATTCCAAATTGGCTGAAGAAACACCCTGTAGACACAGCACACAGTCACTATTCATTTCTAACCCTCATGTATGGAAATTTAATAGAAGTCATTATAACTAATATCAATCGTATCCAGTTAAAACAACCTCAAGTGAAAACAGCACCGAAATAGTCAAAACGACCCAAGTGTGCCCCATTGTCAAATCAGCACAATGAAAAATCATCTCTTCAATGTGAAGATTTTATTGATATTATGGATGAGGAGGAGTATTATGGACCACAAATCTCTGATTTGTATACAATAATTGATCCATTTATGTGCAGTATCTTTACCCTGTATTGCATATGCAAGGTATCCCCTTTCTTGGACTTGAAGGAACATTCATCCACTCGTTTCTTTATACCAATCTGCAGCCTCTTTGTCTTCTTGCCATCCTCCTCCTCATCTGCTATTGCAGTCCAAACAAGGGCCACAAAAATAAATGTTGTGTAAAAAGCTGAAAGTTGCATATCTGAAAATCAAAAAGAATAAATAGTGCAGATTGCTTATTTTTCACTTGATTTATTCTAAAATATTCGACACAAGAAGCATGATAATAATTGAATATGAATAAAAAAATATTGTCCATGAAATCTGATAAAATAATCTAACGCAATAGTTACTGTATGCATTGCTATAAATAATAGTACATAATGACATTTATGCTGTTATACCAACATGACTTCAAACAAAAATCTTTAAAATAACCCCAGCCTCCTTACTTCTAATTGGGAATTGCCACATAAGCCGGTTTAAAACGGAAGTTGAATGTGTGTGTTCGCGTAAAAACTTCAGCACCGTGAGAAACGTCACACAGACCTGTGTTTGTATCAGAAAAGTAATGTACTGATCGAATTAAAAACAAAATGATTTAATAATTATTTATATACAACGCAAATGTGATCCTGATTGTCACACATTCAGAGATATCAACAATAAGGTATCTATTTAGACATAAAACAAATGCAATATTCCCCTACTTGCACACTTTTTAGTCCTAACTCGAAAATCAACATAATGGCGTTATTTAGAGTCGATAATATGCACACATGATCATGGATACTCGTTTGTTTGTTTGTTTTGTGTTTGTGTGTGTGTATGTGAGAGAGAGAGAGAGAGAGAGAGTATGCATGTGTAAAATACGAGAAAAAAAGGAGCATTGAGTTTCATCACGAAGCTACATTATAAATGTTGTCTAGGTATTTACATCTTTGGTTTCATTAAAAAAAATAGACAAAGAAAAAAAGACGTATGCTATTAATTTGCTATGTTAAAACTGAAATCCACTTCTTTCTCTTATCATTTTTGCCGTTTAAGGTGGAATCATACCTTGGAAATGACGTCGCTTTCGACGTCAAAACCGACGTTTTTGTGAGATTTTGGGTGTGTGCAAACAAACCGTCGTTTCTTTCTTGTTTCGATTCATGTAGAAATAAATTTCTTGTTACCTTAAAGAGGATGAATTTGCCTTTCCATGGATATAAATTTCATACATTAGTTTTCACTCAATTTCCCGTAATTCGAATTTAATCTGGAAAATTAGCACGGGAAAAATGTACTCTTAAAGTTGCAATACTACAGATATGGCGGTTTAGCGCTAATAAATTGAAACTTCCTGATTGTTTCAAATCATGGACATTTACCATTTAAGATATACCCTCGGTACAAAAAAAAATCATAAAAATACGTCTATCCCTGAGGATTATCCACTTTACCATCATCGTGTCCAAAAGTACGGAATTTCACGGCCAACGATTCGTGTGTCTCTGGTGAGTTCCGGAAACTACCTAATTTGCATAAATATACATACAAGCTATCTAAAAATAGAACTCGACTTTACGCGAAGAAGATGTCCACTTCATCTGTGAGTATTTTACTTATTATTTTGTTTATAAAATTGTTGATTTATATTGAAATATTTCTTTAATGAATTAGATGTGTTATTCATCCAAGGAATAAATTAATGCATTTTTCTATATAACTTTTGTGGCTCAGGAATTTGGATTGTTTGTCTAAGTTTCTAGTTTTCGCGATATTTTTAGGAAAAATTACCCGATAGATTTTAATTAAAAATAATTTGAATAGCATAACCCTTTAATAAAACAATCATGAAATTTAAAGAAAATCTATCAGGCCGTTTTTTCATAAAATATTAATGATTCACTTCGGTCTTGCCTTAGGGCGCTTAATCACGACGTCAAAACGGGCGTTTTGCGACTTTTATAGCCTACTCATACAATTCATGTTTTGTTCAAAAGTTGAAATAATGATAAAAATAATACCTTCATGTATTTCAAATAAAATAATATTCGAGAAATTGAAAGGAATTGGGTAGAATGTTAACAAACAAATAATCATCAACGTTATAACTTCTGATATATATAATCATTATTGACATCAAGGAAAACGATGACAATAACAGTGATAATTATATTTATGGTCATAACAATTATGTTTCATCATTGATAATAGTTACCAATCTATAATGACAATATCACAATATGTAAAATTTAAAAAACAATGAAATGAAAAATATTATTTACTCTTTGACTAAACTACTTTGTTAAAGGTAAAAATAACATAGTTGAACATTGATATAAATCACCAAAATCTGTTTCACAAAGCCAATAACATCTGTACAGCTATGGATATGATCGACAAACATGGTCATTATTACAATTTATAACTGTTATTTGTTGAGGAAGACCATCAGACATACAAATATCGTAATATTCGTAGAGCAACCGACGCACCGCAGATCCCTTCATATATGGGTCTCGAACTTATGTGGTGTTTAGAGAGTCTGCGTTTATAGCTTTATTGTCAGCCTAATGCCGGATGTATCATGATTTATTTGCTTTCGACATGAAGATCATATTTGAAAATTTCTCTAAAGTCAATACTGACTTCGATGATTAGTTTCCTGGTTGTAACTCTCAGAGACTGTCGATTCAGTAATACTAAGCTTTATACACAGTGTTCAGACGTATGTTAAGTTGTTTTTTTTTCAATATATATATATATCTATATATATATATATATATATTCAATTTTCGCATATGTTATGTTAAAAAAAAACGTGCAAAAAAAAAGTGCGCTGAATACGAAAAAAAAAAATGAAATAAAAGGTCACTCCCCCGTGCTCGTTTTCATGCTACGTTTGTATATCCATGGTAACTGTTTTTGATAAATAGCTAAATATAACTCTCTCTTTAAAAATAATCTATAATTAGAAGACACCCATGCTGATAGTTCATTCATGATGGTCCATGAATAGTTTAAATATCCCTAGGTACTTCATTTTTACAGAAATGGGGAAAAGAAATGGAAATGGGAGAGAAGAAAAGGATTCATTTTCAAACCTTTTGATAATTTTTTTACAGGAAATCCTTCAATGGAATCCGATTTTTTTTCTTCATTTTTCTCGTAAATATTCTTTTATGGTTGCTTGATCAAATGTATAGGTTACCGAGTTCATCTAGAAGCTACTAAGCACTTTCTATGGTAACTGCCAAATGCTAAACAGGAAAACAATGTTTGAAATCTGTAAAACATACTTACCGTAATTCAGTTCAAATTAATAAACCAATAATCAAAAAGGAAATGTGATAGATACAAACAGACGTCCTTTATTGGCGATACAACCCTTTAAATGTAGATGTCCTGCTTATATCCGAAAGTTTAGAGTTATATATGTTACACTTTACATTTCCGAAACATGTGATAGTTAATTGTTGCTTACGCCCTCGAAACAATTTAAATATAAATTTTCTGTTTATAATTGATAACACAGATAGAAGTAATAGTAGATGTTGTTGCTGTAGTAGTTGTCGTCGTTATAATACAAGTAGTAGTAATAGTAATTATAGCAATTGCTGTAATCCCAGGTAATAGTAGTAGTATTGGTAATTTGTAGTAGGGAATTGGAATTTAAGGGGTTGAATTAGTAGTAATTGTCAATCTGTCTCGTGGGTGTAATCGGATAAATTCTTATTACTTGTATGTTATTTATTTTTTTCAATTGATGACTGGCAAAAATAGCCCGATATATTTTCTTTATATTCCTTAGCTATACTCTGACTTGTGACGTTAGTTCTTAAAAAAAAAAAAAAAAAGATACAGGGTATGAAATAAGTTTTGGATAATTTTCTTAAGTAATTTTTCTTACGATTTTTTTTAATTTAAAAAAAAAAAAAGAAAAAAAAATCAAAAACGTTAATCTTGGCATCTTGACGTCAGTGATGGGCCAAGCTTGCGACCACAGTGTAACTTAATCATAATTAATGAAAAAACGGCTCGATATAGATTTTCTTTAAATTTCATAATTACTTTATTTAAGAGATGCACTAAACAAAGCAAACTTTTAATAAAAATCGATCGGGTATTTTTTCTTAAAAATAAAAATGAAAATTAAGAGTATATTTTTCCCATGCTAATTCCGAATTAGGAGAAACTGAATAAAAACTAACGTACGAAATTTACATTCTCGGAAAGGCAAATTCATCCTCTTTAAGTTTACAAGAAATTTATTTCTATATAAAATGAAACAAGAAAGAAACGACGGTTTGTTTGCGTACACCCAAAACCTCACAAAAACGTCGGTTTTGACGTCGAAAACGACGTCATTTCGAAGGTACGATTCTACCTTAATAAGGCGCCATTACTGAAGATTTTAAGAGTATTTAAAACCAAAGCGCTGAAGGCACTGAAGTTATGTGTGTCTAGAGTGGAAGAGGTTTGTTTGTTTGTTTGTTTGTTGGGTTTAACGTCCCACCAACAGTATTTCAGTCATTTGGAAACGATGTCTACTTGAGACAGATATAGCGCTGCCACACTGCAGTATCACGCCGTAGACATGTGGCATGATACCACACCCAGTCACATCCTGACACCTGGCCAACCAATCTTGCAACTACCCTTATATGCTGAGCGCCAAGCAAGGGAGCTATAACAGTACCATTTTATACGACTTTGGTATGACGTGGCCAGGGATCGAACCCACGACCTCCCGCTCCCGAGGCGGACGCTCTAACCACTCGGCCACCGGGGACGGCAGAGAGTGGAAGAGGGTTTGACAAGCTGCAAATATGCAGGGTAACTTAGTTTTTTCCAAATATTAAACTTATATTAAAATAATAAACGATTGTTCATTGAAGGCTATAGAAACATAGGGAGAGTAAGAGTGGCAATGTGCTAATTGAATTGTTATTAGTGTGTTGAAATAAATGGTGCGTTCATCTAATGCCCATGTTAACGCAACGTTAAAGCGGGATTATTGGCATTGTCCGAAAATTTGACCGCCGTTTATTAAATTTACTCTGATAAACAAAAATGTGATTAAACTGTTCTCTTAGCACTATCAGCGCTTTGATTTATACTACCGAGCGACGGCACAGTTTCTATTTATATATATTTGTATTTGTATATTGGTGTCATCTTCTCCGTCTGTCCGTCCGTACGTACGTCGATTCATATCTTGTGAACGCAACTCCTCCTACATTTCTAAATGAATCTTTTCAAAACTTGGTCAATGTCATAACTATAATGGGTAGTTGTGCATGAAGTGGCGATTTTCCGGTCGTTTGATTTTTACAAGATTTGTGTCCCTTGAAACTTAGTCTCTGTAGCTGATTGATATTGCAGCCTTGTGAACGCAACTCCTCCTACGTTTCTGAATGAAGCTTTTCAAAACTTGGTCAATGCCATTACTATAATGGGTAGATGTGCATTAAGTGGCGATTTTCCGGTCCATTGATTTTTACAAGATTTGTGTCCCTTGAAACTTAGTCTCTGTAGCTGATTGATATTGCAGCCTTGTGAACGCAACTCCTCCTACGTTTCTGAATGAATCTTTTCAAAACTTGGTCAATGTCATTACTATAATGGGTAGATGTGCATGAAGTGGCAATTTTCCGGTTCATTAATTTTTGCAAGATTTGTGTCCCTTTAAACTTAGTCTCTTTAGCTGATTGATATTTCAGCTTTGTGAATGCAATTTCTTGTATGTTTCTGACCTAATCTTTTCAAAACTTGGGCAATGTCATTACTATACTGGGTAGATATGCACAAAGCAGGGATTTTGATGTTCATCAATATTTGCAATAGTTATGTCTTTTAAAACATGGTCTCTTGAAAACACAACTCAAGTTTCTAAACAGGTAAAAGTGCATAAAGCAGGGATTTTCTGGTACAGTGATTTTGCAAGAGTTATGCGGAGAAAGAAAAAAGGATTCATATTGATACTGCTATTTGACCTACTGTCATATTGGAAGCATTTTTAGGGTTCTGTCTCTGTTCAGCTAAATTAATTGGTCTTACAGACTTCATTATGAGCTTATGCTTACAGAAATGTTAAAAGCAATAATTAAAAGACCCCTCTTGGTCTTTATATTTTGTGGCGGCGTATATTGTGGCATCACTGGCACTCTTGTTAGTAATTTAGGATAGCAGATATACACCTGTATCAGCCATTCTATAGAGCAACAAATAACCCCTGGAGATATCTCTGACGTATCTGAGATAGATAGATGTGATTATAAGAAGGTTATACGGATTTTAATCGTAGTTCAAGCTTTCTATATGGACCATCCACCATCCAAATTCAGGCATGAGCCACGTTTGCATTCGTGTATTTGGATGGTTTCATCTAAGCTAGACTGTACTGATGACAGGACTTGCCGTAAGGTACCTGTTTTCTTGCAATATGGACAAGTCGGGTCGTCAATTATGTTTCCTATCTATGTAGCTTAGGCGGTAATTGACTTGAGCAAGAAACCAATACCAATGCGACTATGTCAAGATCAGCTTCCTTTCAATCACTGAACATTGCGTCCACGATGTCTTGTACCATGTACTGTCGGTTTTCTGACTCAGAAATATCTTGGGTTGCATCTACTATTGCCTATCTTCATTAGTAAGAGAGTCTGCTAATGTCTCTCTCAAGTCTTTCAACAGCTGATGTTGCAATCTTATCAACGGAAGCCGTGGAAGCAGGCCGTTTTGTAGCATTGCCCTGAAGTCCCGTTCTGCCAATCTGTTTCAGCTCTTCGATGAGCTGGCTTTTTATGCTCTTGATGTTACACCCAAACATGAATAGGGTAACATACAATTTAAAAGGATATTTGATAGGAATCTCCAAAACAGTTGAGATGTCTTCACCTCGCACTTTTAGATTGGACTTCGATCTTAGCTGGGCAACTTAAGCTCTTCATGACGAGGATTCTGGATTTCTTTGACTTTAGGGCCCATTATATTTCTGATACATTTTTTAAGAAAAAGAAAAGATAAATTGACAGATTCTAAATTAACGCAAATGGTAATGCATGTATTGTGCACATATTTGCTGTAAAATAACAGTTGAAAGCAATAAAAATGTTGATCAAATTACGCCATTTAGTATATTTTGTATGAATGTCAAAAATACCCTCATTGTTTACTTTTTGTGTTGGCGAATATTCCTGAAGACGCCATAATCGGTAATAATTTGGGTTTGAAAACACTGTTGCCGGATCAAAATTTGTTTATCTGCCACGTCATTTATTTATGTACTCGCGATTCGTTGACGGAGACACACGAAATGTCTATGGATAACGTAAACAAATTGAAGAAGTTATGCGGAATAGCTAATCAGGTATTGATGATCTTTTGTAAAAGATTCTTTCTTATTTATGCAGTGAAGTAATGTCGTCAACGAGTATATAACAGACTGCACCTCTAAACAAATCTGCAACACGAATTTTGCTTTTATGCCTGAGGAATATATACTGCTTTTGGAAGAATAATGAATGAGCCTTTAAACCTCATGATGGCCAATGTTGCCGCGCCTTCCAGGGCAGACATCGTCAACCAATCTTTGTTGTGATGGCCAGGTCACTTATGAAGCCGACACACTCCTAAGGAAGTATCTGGCTCTCGTGTTTCTCTCTTTGCCCCATTAAGGATGATGGTTATTCTCAAAACAAACAATACTATCAAAATGGTATATCCTACGGTGTCCTGATCGGACCAGTTTAAATCTCGCCTCTCCAACACGCGACAACACGATAATTATCGCGTTGTCGCATGTCCAAAAAAACATATATACATGCGAGATTTAACAATCTTCGCGAGGTTTTTGGGCGATAATTATCGTCTTAATTCTCGCATGTCTTTCTTTAATCTCGCATTAGGAATTTGATTGAATCTACAATATAGACATAGCGCGCGCAGATTTTTTTAGTTATTACAAATCCTCGCGAGGAACCTCGCGAGGATTAAAAATAAAACCTCGCGAGGTTTTTACAAATCCTCGCGAGCATTTGCAAAAACCTCGCGAGGATTTGTAAAAAGTCTGATATCCTACCCTTTAAACTTAAAACAATCCTCACGATTTGTGTTGTCCATAATTATGTAATAACTGTCACCGTAATTAGTTACATCGTTCTACTTTTGGTTTGGCGTCAAATCCCTACGGAAAAGCGTAATAACCATATACACTCACACTTATATAGTATAGAAAGCATGTTGCACCGACAGCACTGGTTGGATCACTACATAATTATGTAAGTCTTATTTACAAAGGATATAAAATCACAACATATCAGCAACATTTCATCTAATAATTGATATCACTATATTTTTATGAATATAATATAAACTCATTGTGAGTATCATAGATTTTTATTTCTCCTGATGGAATATGCTTCGCATATTCTTGTAATCAACAAAATGTATTTTTATCATTATTATTTCAAATACATACATGTGATATTTTTGTTGTACTTATTATGTTTATATGTCTCAACAGTGACTTATAGGCCCATGGGGCCGGGTGTTTAATTTGCATTCTTTCATTAATATGTAAATTGTGTAACACATGTCAATTTAATGAAATATTTACTTACTTACTTTCTTATTTACTTACTTACATTAATTCGCTTGGCAATCAGAGAGCTACTTACTCCTAGGTGATAGTTTTCGGTCTTTCATACAACGCACGATTTCATAATTATGTTTTTTTTTTTACAGTTTAAGCAGTTTAAAACGAAAACTCCGAAAGCTTGGATTGCGAAGAAGAACAAATTGATATTTCTGTGATTCAAGCAGCATTACGCGTATGTATTGTTACCAAAATACCTTAGAGATATGATCATTTATCTTAACTTGCAAAATTTGTCATTGTAGAAACCAAAGTTTCATAAGTCATGGTAATTAATTTGCTATTGTAGATAAATAGAAGAGTCTGGAAATAATAACATTTTTGGTCGCTGTTCTACAAAAAACAATATATTCGACAAGTTTAAGCATGATTGAATCTTTTCAAAGATACTACTATAGTAAATTGCCGATTTCCTTTTTAAACACAATCTTAAATACATCTACTTAATATTGTGGATAACTGATTTCGGAATATTAATAATGAAATTCATTTAAATAGAAAGAGTTCAATGTTTGCAATAACTAAAAAAATCTGCGCGCGCTATGTCTATTTTGTAGATTCAATCAAATTCCTAATGCGAGATTTAAGAAAGGCATGCGAGAATTAAGACGATAATTATCGCCCAAAAACCTCGCGAGGATTGTTAAATCTCGCATGTATATATGTTTTTCGGACATGCGACAACGCGATAATTATCGTGTTGTCGCGTGTTGGAGAGGTGAGATTTAAACTGGTCCGATCAGGACACCGTAATATCCTGTCATAATTCATCTTCGCAAGTTTCTGCCTCGATGCCATCTGCTTTCTTACAGCAAACTGTTGGATCATGCTTTTATAGTAGTACAATATCTTGGCGGACGGAGGATTGCAGTATGAACTTCTCGGTTGAGCAAATATCATTTAGGTTGGTCTATGAAACAATAATTAACTGAGTTGATACATTCGATTAAACGTGCTTTTAAATCGCTCGTCATAATTTCAGGGCTAAAGAGGTTATAACGTTTAAGATTATGACAAATTGCACGAGACAACGATTATTTTTTAAATTATTTTTTTAGGGTGCCATGGTCCAGTAGTAGTGTTTAGACACAACGCGATTCCAAAGAACTATCCCTATCTCCTATATGGCGAGAATAGTGGTCTACGGTAATCGAAGAGTTAAGCATCGAGAGGGATATAAAGTTTAAGTTGGAAGATCTTATTTCTAAATCGATAAAACGAAAGAAACAGCTTAGATGAAAATTTACACAAATTCTCGACAGTACACGTATAGCGTACGACATCGTATTACCGGTTAAAAGAAGAAGAAGAAGCTAGATTTGTCTTTTACTATTCTCATATTCCCTTAGTTGATTCTACCATCTCTGTTCTCGTATTTCAAGTACTTGTGATATTAAATGCGAATATTTCAAATAAGTCTGTCGATACAAGCGAGTTTTTCTATCGCATCCTGGAAAAAAACCCTATTATTTCGAAATGAAATGACCTGCAAAAAGATACGGCTTTCAAGCTGAATAAGAGAGAAACATAATAAATAAGTTGGAACAACCGAGTGGGAAAAATTGATTTGACAATGGGGGAAATGATGTAATGTCCCTAACAGGATTCCGTACTCCTTTATTTTCCCCAAACCGTGTTTTTATTTTCCTTTTCAATTCATTATGCTACCTGTCTGCCTTCAGATATTAAAAAAATCAGTCGGAGCCGGAAAAATGCGTAATTACACACGTGTAATATGATTTGTAGCCATAAATAAAAATCTGCTCCGAAAGGAACACTTTGCATATATATTTGCGCAAGTGTCATCCACAGACGACAACCGAGCAAGTGCATGGCCACCATTTTTAATTTGGAGATTTTGAAGGGTGATAATCTTTATTTATCAAGCACATGATATACAGTTTATTTTTCTTTTGGTTATAGATTCAAGTAGATGTTTCAAACAAATAAAATAACAATCAAGTTTTAGCCTACCAAATGTTCCTTCCAGGGCATTTCTAAACTAGGAAGTATGAAGTGAAGCTGTTTTTCAGCATTTTCATATGGAAGATATAACCTTAGAGTACGGAGAGGACAATCTGCATTGATTTACTATGGTTGCACACTTCTCCAAGTCAAATCTTTCTTAATTACATATTTTTTTCTTTAAATCATGGTAGCACAAGAAATGAAGCAAGAAATTCAAAGAATTTTTTAGGGCTAAGTTCAATGTAGGATGACGTCGTGTTTTCTTTATCGGGACAATACGAAGACGTAATTTAAATCTGCGCGCACCTGCTAGACTGACACCCACATCATCAAAAAAGCTAAAATAGCGGACATAGGAAGGAACAATAAAATATTTTCTATAGAAGTAGACATTTTTTTTTTGAAATCATATCAAGTAAACCAAAGATAAACCTCAGTCAGGTTTTTTAGCTTTATATAAGAAGACTATGTTTCATTAGTTTAAAAATGTCTGACTAGGAACAGGTGTAAGTTGTTAAAAATAAATAAGATCTAATAGGAACTAAGGCACCGTGAGCCTCAGAGAGGGCGAAGCATAATCGCCTTAGATCTATTCAGTCGGTTTACGTTTGTTCTAAGTAGATAAGAACACACTCATTACATCATCATCATCATCTTTAGTGATCGCCTCACTCTGAGAAGAGTATATTCGCGATTTGACTATGCATGCGAAGCTGAAAGGGGATATAGAAATCTAATTCTAAGGATCATCATAACAATCCAGCAACTTGCTATGAATGCGCGACTAACCGAAAATGAAATTTTCAAATGGTTAAAAAATGAATAACGCTATAAGATTGGGAGCAACAAATTCAAATTATTTGTTTTATCATAATTACTTTTAAATCCCGTGTCGCTTGATGGTGTCCATAAATACAGTCCTACCTACAGCCACAATACGTGCATGTTTTAATACAAAAAGAATGACAAGAACAACAAGCAGAAATTAAAAACTTTTCCCTCTTAGAATATCTCAAAATTTATTAATGTGGTTCTATATGTCCTATTTTTTCTGTATAGATAAAATTATAATCTATGTATATTTATTTCAAAGCTGGCAGTGCCCTAGTCCAGTGAATTGAAAAAATAAACCTGTTTGTATATGAATACCGCATAGCACAAAAATTTATCTCAAGAGTACATTGTAATATTTGCCATAGAAACTTCATTTGGGAAACCCAAATCCCAATATCTAACGCCGATGGCAGCATCACTGTAATAATATGAGTAAAATTCAAACTCATTAAAGTATGCACATGCGGTGTTACTTCTTATTTCTATGGTTGTGTTTCAGAATTGGCATATCCATGGAAATTAGGCCACTTATTAATATAATTAGTAACCTGTGTGATATCATGGCTAGACACAAACAAAACACACTTCTTGCGGGGGCTGATTTAACAGTTGGGCTGGGGTCGGTGTCACGTATACTACCCGGTGAAAAAAAACAACAACATGTATTTAACTTAGTTTTGTTTGTTTGTTTGTTTATTTACTGTGTTAAACATCCTGTTGACAGTATTTCAGTAATTTGGAGACTATGTTAATATACTTGAGACAGATATATAGCTGCCATACTCCAGTATCACGCCGTAGACAAATGGCATTATGCCACACCCAGTCACACTATCCTGACACCGGGCCAATTAGTCCCGGAACTACCCTGTATTTATGCTGAGCGCCAAACATAAGACCTAGTATGTCACAGCCAGGATTCAAACATCCTGGTGCAGATGCTCTTATCACTTGGCCACCTTGACTGGTCATTTTGAAATTTGTATATATTATGTTCAAAATGGTACAATATCTAGTTTACTTCTTATTTAGAGCAGACCATGAGTAGTATAGGGGTCTCTTTGGCCCCAAACAAAGATGACGTAATAGGCGGCCATTTTGTTTCTATTTATAGTAACTCATTTGCATATAAGGGTTTTAGGGTAGTGCGCATGTGCGGCGGCCATATTGGTTTCTATATCTAATTTTAGAATGACATCATTGGTCTATATTTAGATAATTATACAAAAGTAACAGGAGGCCATTTTTAGTATACAGAGGTGACTTGTATACTCGATCCGAGATCTACTCGCGGAAATTGAGGGTCACTTCCAATCGATCTCAGACCTTGGTATTCTTTTAATAGTAATAATTAATTTACTTAACAACAATAAATAATAATAATAATATTAATTTTAAAAATCACATCAATAATAATAATAATAATAATAATAATAATTAAATATATAGAACATTCATAAAAAATAGGATGATAACTTATATATATCAACTAGGTCTTAAAACTAATACTAATGCTCACCTTTTACGATGTTGACTCCTCAGCGTCCTTTGCTCAAATGAGACTCGAGCTAAGCGACAGCTATTTTTAGAAACTATTTTTAGAAATGACATTTCACAACTTTTTCACTCATTTCCCAGGCCCAAGCCACCCGCGTTAACAATAGACGATCTATTTTTAGCGATGGAACAATAGCGTAGGAGGAAACGAATGCTATGTCTATTGTTAAGTGAGTGATCAATATCTCCCTCAAACGTCACTTGGAGTTTTGCATCTCCTTAAAAAAAATGACAAGAAAACAAATCTTACATCTTAAATACATATTTCAACATTATTTGATCACTTTAAAAACTATGATATTAATTATATTCTGCTGAAATTACAATAATGAAACAAAAATTTTAAAAAGAAGTAGAAAAATCTAATGTTTTCGACCCACAAATTGAGATCATAAATTACAGAAAAGTAGATTCGGTGGATATGAAACACCCCCTCCTCCTCTCTCTCCCTCCTCCTCCTCCTCATCTCCCTCCTCCCTCCTCCTCTCCCTCCTCCCCCTCCTCCTCTCCCTCCTCCCTCCTCCTCCTCATCCTCTCCCTCCTCCTCCTCCCTCCTCCTCCTCCCTCCTCCTCCCTCTCCCTCCTCCTGCTCCCTCCTCCTCCTCCTTCCTCCTCCTCCTCCTCTCCCTCCTCCTCCTCCTCTCCCTCCCTCCCCTTTCTCCCTCCCTCCTTCCCTCGAAATATTGTAAGAATATGTGCCATTATATCGTCTCTCTCTCTCTCTCTCTCTCTCTAATACAGATAAGAAAAACAGGTAATACTTTTGTTCATTTTATTTTCATATAAATATTCAACATACAAACACATTTACAATATAGTTTCAAGCAATCTAGCGACAAGTTTGTCATTATATGGCTTATTATTCACGTCAAAAGGCTTTACAATATCTTTCATTGATCTTTCGGCAAATCTATTAAGCACATAATACACGCAATATAGCCCACACACATCTGCGTCCCTGTCTTGTATTTGACTACAGTTCATAAAATAGGGCATTTTTAAACGTTTTTCAAAGTCCACTTGGTAAAATTCTGGAGTACGTCCTAGAGAGTCGAAGAATTCGTCCGGTCCCCTTCGAGGGAAATAGAAAACCACCCAATGTTGTCCACGTCCTCCTGTTTTAATTGTATTCGAAATAATGAAATTTCCTCTTTTTATTTAAACTTCATCGGCAAAACGCACACTCACTGGATATCCTTTCAGTAATTGGTCGAGATCGATATTGTTCATCGTTTTTAGTATTTGGTTTTTCTCCAATCCTTAAGATAGTTCTTTGGTCTTTCATACGTTTTTTTTCTTTTTAGGAGAATCGCGTGCTCGTTCTAGTTCAGACTTTGCTATTTCAATGGCTTGTGCCACGGGCGTCACTAGATTTACAGTGGGATTTTCTTTTTGTTTGTTCATTTCGGCTATTTGTCTTTTAAATCTACCGCTCCCTATAAAATATCGCCCAAGGTGGTCGGGTTGAACGTACCCGTCCCTCAAATCTTTTAAATGCTGATACAACACCTCGGGGTCAGGGTTATAAGGAACCCATTTTTGTTGTTGCACGTCATATACTTCTATCGAGCCCATGATTTTATTTAGTTTCAAGCAGATATTCGCTTATTCTTACGCATTCTCCTGATTACTTTCACTGTATTTTTGCTCTTCTTCACTTTCATCATCACTTTCATTTGTCACTTGATTAGGCCATATTTCCGTAAAAAGATCTTTTCTTAGTTTTACTGCTTGCCGTATTGAATCGGGGAAATTCATGTTGTGTTCCCATTTAAGTTAATACGCTGATTGTAATATTTGTTGTTGCGTAACATCTTGTTGTAACCCATAAAAGTCTATCAAAAAATTTCCGTAGTCTCTTCTCAATTCTTTACGAAGCTGGCGCAATGAGTCATTAGCCGCAAGAGATACGGCCTCGTTTAGCGAGTATCCTCTCTCCAAGTATTCGTTCACCTCTTTTTCGAACCGTTCTTGATTAGATTTCCTTAAAGGTTCCTTAAAGCGCCTGTCCCATATGCGTTTAAGCGATTGCTGCTCTTGAAGGTCTTCGCGAAATCTTTTACCGGGTGGTCCGTTGAAAGTGGCGATCCTATTTTTACCATTTAGGTCATCATCTTTGTTATATATAGAACCAGAATCACTGTCACTGCAAAGTTCAGAGTCACTGTCACGTTCAGATTTTATATCTGACGGCAACAAATATGTTCTTTTAGGATCATTTTTCTTGAATATGTCGGTACGCAAACGGTCCTGTTCCGGCGTGTTCGCTTTCAGATCTATGACCAAGTAACCATATGGTTTAGAAGTCGCTTGTTCATATTTCTTTATAAGTAGGTTACTGTTTGATGGATAAATTCTTCTAGCCAAGGTCGTCACTTGTTGTCTGTCTATTGGATTATTAAATAGGACCAAATACTGCGTGTTAAGGGTGATATCTCGGCATGCTTTACCTTGAGGAAATAAGTTTTGGGTCAAAAAAATGACCGACAAATTTCGGTGATGGCTACCGCACGTAAAGATATCAGCGATTCTTTGGTCGCATTTCGCTTCTGTCATCAGGTCATCAAAGACTATAAGGTTTCTTTTGTTTATGTCCAAATATCTTGGATTGGCGATATGGTCCGGTATACCGTGAACAAACTTGATGAATGGAAAACTATTTTCGAGTTCTTTGTACATAGATTGCCATTGTCCAAAACAAAATATAATCCTTTCTGGCCATGGTTCAATCAAATATGACAGAAAAAGTCTTCTTGTCCACTCGCTTTTACCGCTAGAACTGGGTCCCGATATGACCATAGTAAATGGGTGTTTAAATGTCATTTTCTGATTATGAACAGTTGTATCGTGTCATTTTCACCCCTTTCCAATCGTTCATTTTCACGACTATCGTGAACTTTATTGTGATGCCTAAGCATATTGTCTTTTCTTGAAAAGACTTTCTTGCATACAGTACAATTGTACATTCTGTCAATGTAGATTTACGTACATACTCTCTTTTTCTTACAATATTTCGAGGGAAGGAGTGTGGGAGGAAGAGGAGGGAGGGAGGAGGAGGTAGAGGAGGAAGGAGGAGGGAGAGGGGGGGGGGAGGGGGGGGGTGGGAGGGAGGGGGGGGGGAGGGGGAGGAGGAGGATGAGGAGGGAGGAGGAGGAGGGAGGAGGAGGGATGTTTCATATCCACCGAATCTAGTATGTATAAGAGAGAGAGAACGACCAATAACGAGTCAGACGGTTGTCTATGAAGAGAGATTTTATATGTGATTACGTCATTTCCGGTTATACCACCAATACACTTCCGGTTCATTGAATTCAAAACATAGCTTTAAGTGATACCTTACTATCGATACCAAGATCACGCAAATCGGTCAAGAAATGACTGAGATATAGCCTTAAATATATTTTGTGGAGAATATTTGACGCCATTTTCCTGTCACGTGACATTTTTCAAACGCTTATATCTCGTGAACGAATAAAGATAACCCTATAAAAGTATACATTTTTGAAATCGGCATGACGAGACCTTTCCAACGATATATGAAACACGATCTTTTGAGAAAGTTGAAAATTGGGTTTAAAAATCGCTGTTACGTCATAACTCAATAACGGTTGAAAATCGAATCGAGAACATATTTTAAATTATCAATTGATATAAAAATTGTGAAAATCGATATCGTAAACGGTTGCACTAGACAGGAAAAACTGATTTAAGCTCTTTTATTATTTTGTTGTTGTTTCAACCAATATAGAAAATATGAACATTACGGTTTTAAAGTTTAAAGCATTCCGATTATTTTGAAGTATTACACTTACAAGTATTCGTAGTTTAACAGAATATATAGATACCTACATCGATTTATAACCCTTATTCTAACTCCCTCTAAAAGTCGTGCAACTAGGAAATATTTAATCCGTTACCTAGGTAAAGCTAAGGATTAACGTAAACATTGGCCAGCTCCCTTTATGGGGCTATCTTAATCCGATCTCAAGTCAACCAATATTGACGTATAAATGGTGCTGGAGCAACGAAGGCGTGTATGAACTTGGCCATTTATGTCCACTCTAGCGCAGAAAAGATACTAAGAAGCAACATATATATATTGGAATTGTGACTGGAAGGTTGGATTTGGAAGTTACCAATTTGGTAAGTTGATTTTTCATCAATGCGATCAATAGCTGAAGTCAACCAATATTGACGTATAAATGGTACTGGGCCCTTACAAGGAGTCGAAGTAATGTATAAACCTGTAAGATCTTGTCCACTCTCGTTTAACAGAGAATACATGGTGTATGTTGAGACAAATCAGTACATATTGACGTATAAAAAGCAGCAGTCCTTAACCAACTCCCTCAAGTCCTTATATATATATGCATGTCCGAGTAAAAAATTGTCACCTATTTTGGTTTTGCTGCTGTTGGGTTAACCATCGTAACAAAGATATGGAATTTGCCAGTGTATTTTCCAATATAAAAACATTTAATATTGTTCTAAAAATAGAAACAATGATAACTTTTCTCAGTAAAGGCTTTAGCCGTTGGAGATTTGGTAAGTTTTTTATCTACTTTTCTGTAATTTATGATCTCAATTTGTGGGTCGAAAACATTTTTCTACTTCTTTTTAAAATTTTAGTTTCATTATTGTAATTTCAGCAGAATATAATTAATATCATAGTTTTTAAAGTGATCAAATAATGTTGAAATATGTTTTTAAGATGTAAGATTTGTTTTCTTGTCATTTTTTTAAGGTGATGCCAAACTCCAAGTGACGTTTGAGGGAGATATTGATCACTCACTTAACAATAGACACAAAAGTCATTGTTCGCATTTCCGTCCCTAAATCAACTCACGCCAGACAGAGTGGCGACTTTAAAGGGATTAACTTTTGACACTTGAATAGACCATTGTTCGCACATCCGCTCCTAAATCAATATCGCTATTGTTCCATCGCTAAAAATAGATCGTCTATTGTTAACGCAGGTGGTATGGGCCTGGGAAACGAGTATGAACTGAAGCGATAGTTAGCATTCATTCGAAGGTAGGACGTTGAAGAGTCAACATCATAAAGGTATTATAAAATATAGTATTATTTAGTATATTATTATATATTATTTCATAGTAACCATCATTATTACTGTTTGTTCCTGTATTGTTTTTTATGTTCTAGATATTTAATCATTGATATTATTTTTATATTTTTATTTTTATCATTATTATTATTATTAATATTATTATACATTATTGATATTATTTTATCAAAACAGGGTAGATATTATTAGATACATGAGATCGAATGGAAGTGACCCTCAATTTCCGCGAGTAGATCTCGGATCAAGTATACAAGTCACCTCTGTATACTATAACCAAGCAAATAACAACTAATATGGCCGCCGCACATGCGCACTACCTTTAAACTCTTAAATGCAAATGAGTTACTATAAATAGAAACAAAATGGCCGCCTACCTAGAAAGTAGGTCAAGTTTGTTTACACGTAAACCGGCCCCCTTACTACTACCATGAGTATTCACAACAACAGGGGAAGAAAAGGAAGATAAAATAACAAACCTGGCATCTTTGTAACTATTTATCATCATTTAACTTAGCATATTGTTTCAATTAAGATGCACAATTGCACAGTTTCAAATCGGTCTGTCTTAATTGATTCTATCCTATACATAGCAGTTAATAAAATGAGGACTGGTCCGATACTAAATAATTTAAGATTAAAAGAAAAAAAAATAAATGATAGATATGTGGTTATAGGCCTACGTACTGTACATGAATAACTCTTGACCTTTCAAATAAAAATACACCCTTTTTTATTTTGGTTATACTAAACATACATTACCAGTAATTTGCAGTTATTTACTAGATTGAAAACAACAACAACAACAACAACAACAAAACACACACACACACACACACACACACACACACACAAATGAATGTTTAGAAGGAAGAGTCTATTTCCACATGAGCATTTTTGAAGAGAGAGAGAGAGAGAGAGAGAGATAATACAAAAAAATGTTCAAAACTAAGCTTCATGTCCAGTTTTATTTATTAATTTTAAAAAAAATGCAGTGTGCATTCACTGTACTTTTATCAAGTTCCCCCGTTTATAGTTAGTACATTAAGTGAAATCTTAATGATTAAGAAGGATTTTGAACAGGCACACAGCTCCCCAACTCAGCAATGGAACATTTTAACATACCACCTTACAGTTAAATTTACCTGAAAGTAAAACTTACGCAATACTTGTAAAAGGTGATGAAAAGAATGGACTGAACATGTTAAAGTTACTATGGTGGCATATTCTCGCCACCACTTAACTATTTTTTCATAAAAAAATAACTGATAACGTGAAAATGTATGCAGTTTTCATGATGCCTGATAATAGTAACTTAAAGGTCAACCACAAAGATTTCATTTTCATTATTATCTGGTAGAATATATTAATGTAAGACCTTCTGTACTAAAAATATTTTAAAATTATTTGTAGTTTGTATGAAATCGGCTATTGAAAGCTGCAAAAAATGACCCAGGTGAGAAAAGATAATAGCATGAGCATGCCTAAATACTACTAATGTAGCGAGCCCGTGATTGTGTTGTGCCTGTGTGGCGAACATGCGAGTCAATGGTGTTCATATGAAGGTAGTGAGAACCTAGGTAAATTGCGGGGCAGTTTAGGTTCAGTGGATGGGGACTACGTTTTAACATTCATTTACATTTGTAACTAAACACGTATATCAAGCTACAAACTATTTTGAACAATAATTCATATGTTTTATTTGACATGTGATGAAAGGAGTAATTGATATTGTATAGTTTTATGTATGACTCTTGTAACGTTACTTGATATCATATTTGTTGGTATTTCACATATTTTAGATGTTAATTTCCTTTTCCCTTTTCATATATTGTCAATAAATAGGATCATAATTTATTTAAAAAAATATTGAGTTTCATTGTTTTCTTTGCAAATCTGAAAAAAATCTGGGAGCACAATTATTGACACCGGGATCATATTCATATAAAACTGCTTTTACTATGTCGGTTTATTTGCGCGAAAGCGAAATTCGCAGTTTTTGGGTGAATTTTAGTAAAGAGACTAGTGCAAGCTGGTGACGTCACGGTTTTTATTTATTTATTTTTATCAATTCAACATCACATTATTAAAACTTGCGAGATGCGAGAATTTAACTGAACAATCTCGTATCTTCTTGCAGCATAACTGTACCAAAATCATAGATTTGAAGTTACTTACGCGAGTTTTTTCATGAAAGTTAATTTCAAATCTCGCATTATTTCGTCGATATTCAAGTGGTTTTGAAATGGAAATAAAAAGAAACAACTGATGAAAAAAATACGAGAAAGTAATTGACAAATCACGCGTTTTTGTGAATGGCTTATGTGAGATCGCGATTCCCCGAACAGTACTTAATAGCCGACACAAGATTCAAAGACTCAAAGTATTCGGACGCCGTGCTAGAAGCGCTGTGGGGCGCTTCGTTCTGTTCAGTGCTATTTAAGCTAGAGGAGGATAATAGGAAATTAGGAATGTCATTTTCGGGGTTGATCCGGCGAGGCCGTGTTACGCATAAGACGTATAATGGACAAACATTATCCTGACACTTATTTGTGAAACTCACCAACAGTTTTGCCGCCGGTCTCTGAAATTTTAGAACATGGTGGTGTAGGAACTAGTTAAATCATAAATAATTCTTGGAGGAGAGCATCATAGTTATACACTGGAAGATGAATTTCTGCTTGAGTTTTCATATGCACGTGCGTATTATGCGTACTGAGTGTTACGCTCCTGATATATTAAAGAATTGGGATCTATAACGTCCAGCTAAATGCATGTAGAGGAAAATCCCAAAGGACACACGGAGCAACCGAGTAGATCCTTAAATCTATATCGATCTAACCTACGCCAGGTGGGAAGATTCCTCGAAAAACTCAAGGGGTCAGACCAGGGCTCGAACCAACAGCATTAAGGGACTAAATGATATGTCAGCGACTATAGTTCTTAGTTTTCAGTTAAACCGCTACGTACGCTGTCTGTCGTGACCGGTTAGTATAAAAATACATTAAACAACCTGATAATTATGTTTTTTATTTATTTCTCGGGCACCCTAGTAACGTCGTGTACATGTAATGTGATTTGGAGCTTTAAATAGAATATCTGCGCAGAAGCAAACGCTTTGCATACATTGCTGCGCATGTGATATTCGCAGACGACAACCGAGCAAGTGAATGGCCACCATTTTTATTTCGGATATTTTGAAGGGTGAGAATTCTTAATTACGCAATACTTATCTTTTTCAATAGAAGTAGATCTAAGAGTAGGAACAGGTACACGTTGTTGAGAATAAGTCATATGACTTATAAACTTAAGAAGAATATAACCACTTTCGTTTTTCGGAGGAATATATGTTTCAATGACAAACTATCACAGTTTCTTCGAAAATGTCCTTATTTAGAACCATTTATGCATTTCTACATATCATATTATTAAATCATTATGTAACTACGAGTGTAGTATACATTTTTATAGCACTTAATGTTTCACTTAATGAACAGCCGAGAACCTTAAATTTACAAATAAAACTATTTGTAGTGTCATTTTTGTTATATGCACCTGTAGCTATCAGATTACCGATAGCCGTGCATTGATGATATGCACGATAAAATGTTTCACAAATCTCTTGCGGGACTTCGTACACAGCTTGTTATTATTCTTTAACTTTATCAATGATCAATAGTCAACACATCGATATATAAATATTATAAAGGTTGTCTTTCAATACATGAATATAAGAAGAATAGCACGCACACGTTTAAAAACAGAGTTTTCAGGAAATGAGTAATTTGGTTTTTAAATTCCCCTGATTATTTTCGTGCTTAACTCCTGTGTACAAACAAATTGCGAGTAGCTTGTTTATATTAATATTAATGCTTGTTCAAACTGTGTCATGCTTTTTGTTATTCAGTTCAAGCTCTAAAGGTAAAAATGAAAAAAAAAATCTATTTGACAAATCCATGTCATGAGTTAAACTTTTACTCTTTCTTGGAATAAATGGATGGATTTGAAATAGCAATTAAGTACAACTTTTACCACCACAACTGCAGCTACTACTACTACTACCACACAATATACATGTATGAAGAAAAAGACAATCTTTAGTTTTGCCATACAATATATAATCAGTTGATTGGACACTTTTTATTGCAGGTTTCTGTGCCTCATGAAAGCGAAAGTCATCGAGTCATTTCTTGGAACAACTTCGTCACCAAAATACATCAATAAATAAATTTACAGTTATTTACTCGGAATCGATCCGGTGCCGAACATTTCATATTCCAGTACGTCTTACTTAATTACTGAGTATTCTTAATTCAAGTTTCAGGGAAACACTTGTGATAGAGATACCAATGTAATGTGACTTATAAAAGATACACGTTCTTATAAGAGAAGGAACTAAGTTGTAAAATTCAGTTTATTTCATATACTTCAAATCAAATGGTATCATTATGTCATTTTCTCTATTTTTTAACGACCATGCCAGCCTGTTGCACAAGTATTTAATGATGAGCTGTATGGTATATGATAATGGATAAAGTTCAAGAGTTTCTTGAATCTATTGGCTTTGGCCAGTATGTACAGACATTTGAAGACCAAGGATGGGATGACATTGACGTTGTTTTGTCGATGTCAGAATCTGATATAAAAACTTGCATACAAAAACCTGGTCATGTGAAGAAATTGCTCTTGTGGTTAGAAAAGAAACGGGAGAAAAATAGCTTGAGTGGTGACTTGCAGAAAGTAGATAATGCCGTCAGTGTAGAAGATCTTTCCAAGGCAGATGATACAACCAGCCATGGGAGTTTGACACAAAAAAAGCGTTCTGTAAGTGACGAAACAAGTTGTCTAGAAGACGTCGTTAGTAAACAAGATGATAAAAATGAAGTATTCAGTGGAGCACTCAGCACGGCTTCTCAAGATAATTCTTATTTTAGTACTGAAGAGGATAATCTTGGCAACGTTAATTGTGAAAACAAAGAATCTGCCACTCCTCAGACAGCCAAGTAAGTATTCTTACGTTTTGAAAGCTTATGGACACCATTTTTAACATTATTTTCTCCATTTTCAGTCACTTTCTTATGTTTATAAAAGGAAGTGGTCATTACATTATTTTGCTCACGAATACATGCATGAAACATGCCATTCATATACACATGTATTTGTTCAATTATTTGATTCAATTAATATTATTCAAATAAGTATTGTGTTTTAAATGACATCGTATATCTAGAATATCGAATATTTTGAAATAGTTCATAAACAAGCAGGCTTAATATTTTATATTTAGAATAGAAAAGGTGAATCAACAATATATATTTTGAATGGAGCTAGAAGTAAACTTCAGAGTTATGCCTTTCATATACATATGTATTTGTTCAATTATTTGATTCAGTTAATATTATTCAAATAAGTATTGTGTTCTAAATGACATCGTATATCTAGAATATCGAATATATTGAAATAATTTGCCCAACCTTCATGAAACTTGGTCAGACTATTAGTCAGCTTGAAGTCTCGGATTCATACGAGCCTAGGTGACGAAATGATATAAAGTTATAGGCAGTATTATTAGGCCAATCTTCGTTTAATATGGTCAAATTTAGTCTACATCTTTTGTATTTGGTGACGTAGATTAAAAGAGTCTG
This sequence comes from Solen grandis, assembly GCA_021229015.1. Lineage (NCBI taxonomy): Eukaryota > Metazoa > Mollusca > Bivalvia > Adapedonta > Solenidae > Solen > Solen grandis. Next base: position 20,100,226 of record CM037787.1, on the reverse strand, counting down.
TCACCATGGCAAAGGTTGGACAAACTCTGTGAAAACTCAGAGAGTCTTTTTTTGCAAAATATATATAAATTTTGGTCAGAGAATTTGTCTGTATCTAGTTGAGTTCTTTGCTTTGTTCACAATCTATAAGATGTGTTTCAAAAGCATTGACCATCAAACGTGACTCAGTTCCTCAGAATGTCTTTATGGTAAGTGGTTCATATGTCGTAATTAAACTACAGTTTACTGTCACCCTGACAGTATTTCAGTCATATACCAACATCAAGGTGGAAGAAAACCCCAAGTGGGTAGAACCACCGACCTACCGCAAACAGGAAGACTTCCCCACATGAACAATCTTTAAAAAGGAAACTAAAATTAAAATGTCCGACTTTTTAATGCATGGTTCTTTGATATGTTTATGTTGCCAAGAGGGTAATTGCTACATGGATGGCCAGAGTAAAATAACGCACAAGATAGAAGCGAAATTATTGATAGTATAGTACATGTATAAATAATTCTAAGTGCATACAAAATGGCCATTTAAACTAACCTACAACCTAAAGTGTTTGCCTTAAGGCTTTTTAAACACGTTTTCTCAAAACTTAGGTTTTGGGGGTTAGTTCATTCTAGTACATAAATAACCATTTACGCTGAAGGGAAACTAAACGAAGCACAGGACAGATTTAATACAGTATGCCTTTTGTCAAGTTCTCGATTCAAGCTAAGACATTATGTTTTACCTCCACTCCCTATGAAAGCCTCATTTGAACGGATCTTCCTTGTTTAAGCATATTTTATCAGCATTGTTTAGATAGGATGTATCAGATCCCTCAAACCAACACAAAAGTTTACACAAAATATGAAATGAACATTTTCGTATAGATTAATGATTTCTCAAGTTGTATGTTTAAACAATATATTTTGGCAATTTTCTGATATATATTTCATCAAGTGACAAATTGCTGCATATCAGATAATTTACGAAAATAATTGTCTGTAAACAATTCATTGAAACATATCTGACAAAAACATCGATATTGTTCTCGTATAACTGTATTCATATCAACTTCATGTGAGATATGTGTTTTCATAGGTTTCTCCTTTATATCGTTTTGTTTAAACTGTTGGGGCTATATCTCTTTCCGTAGCTGCACCAGTAGGGGACTTTCAATTTTCTTTACTTTTATTAAAATATTCTAATGTTTGAAAGTTACATTTAAATCCACCGTAAGTTAACTAATATTTTAATTCATAGACACACTTTTCAGCGAAAACCATGCATAGTTTTGGAGTTGATCAGCAATTTTGTAAACTTACCAGGGTCATACTCAATATAATTATTTTGATATAATTATGGGGGCAACATGTGGCCGACGCTGGGGTCGTCTTGCATGTCAAGATTAATGACATGTCATGTGATGGAACACTTTACTAACATGAATATGTACTCGTATATACCACTGTAATATAAAAGCAGAAAGAAGGAGGTGCCTGTTGTAAAAGATGCTATGTAACTATACCGCATTTAGAACACTTTTTAATACATGTAACAGCACTTTAGTGAAATTTAATATTCAAAGCATCTTCAAAACAATTATAGAGCGGACCATTTTGGATTGGCGCGTATCCTAGATTTTATCCAAGCCCTTGGCTTTTAAATTGGCCCGAAATTGTACACAACTTGCTAGACACAAGTCAGTAAACACCAGTAACATTAAACAACAATAATATCTAAATATCAACGCAGCATTGTTTATTTGAATTATTTTTTTTTAACAGTAATTATGACTCGAGCGTTGCATGTTTCGAGGAAAATGCAGAAAGAGATGAAGAATGTGAACACAGTTCAACACATGATCGACGAATAATTGGACGAGAGGAATTGTCTAAAATCATCGGTAATAATGAAAATAACAACATAACATTATTCATTCAGTTCATATTGTTGTTTTATTATTATTGCGATTAATGACACAGATTAATTATACACTTTTGTAAAAGGCAGAAATTAATGTCATTATTTTTATTCTTTTTTGAAGCAATATACACAATATCAATGCTTATCGCTCAAGTTAGATTATGACTGATATCGGACTGGTAGAGCTAGAGTTAAGGAAATTCAATGTTGACTTATTTATATTTCTAAAGCAATCTTCTTCAGTCGTAATGCAAATATCTATGGCCATAATCCATTTGCCTAGTTCAATTATGGCTACTATCGGACAAGTATGACAAATAAATTAAATCGAAAACTACAAGACTTAACCTGGATTTGTTCAAATTAGGACACCATTACTGCGACCATAATAGCTCGTACAAGTTTGATTATATGATATATTACAAAAATCAAACAATATTGCAATGTTCACACAAGAACATCTTCATTCCCCAAGCAATCTTCTTCAATCTTTACGGCAATATGGCCATGAACTCTCGGCCAATTACGAATTCATATTTGCTCTGTAAGTCTTGACTTATGGCTCTTTAATTAAGAAAAATGTCGAATTTCACTCTTCATTAATAACTTATCAATGTTGATTGTTGTTTCCTTTACACAATGTCACTTGAGCATAACGGTTGACAGACTAAATGACGCCATGATATTATTTACCGTCTTCTCAATTATCTAGATGACCAATGGCCAAAATCTTCGACAGGCCTCCACATACTAATTTTCTCACCTGCATCGGAACAACCACGTGAGAAAACGGGCGTTAGCATTGCTAATACACGTTTTCTTTTTGTTAACGACCGGTTTTCTGAGGTTTATGCAAAACAAAATCGTCGGATATCAGTTATTTTATGCAATAATTTGCATTGAAGCATAATTTAAACTGTTTTCATCTGATCTCAATTGGCCAGTGTCTGTATGCATTGTATTTTACACGAGCGTGAGAATGGTTGATATGAAGTCACTAAAGCTGGGTCACTAAGTCAAATCTTAGAAGTCGACCAATGTTCTGAAAATTTTCCCTTGTCAAATGAATATAAATCCTGCTGAAACGGTTTCATTAAAGACTTTTTGTGATTTTCTACGTTAGCCTCTTGAGTTGTATTTTCAAAGCGTTTATTTTTACAAAAATTGTTTTAAACATTTTGGTCGACAAACTTTTTTTTTCACCAACATCTGTTGACGCTAATACGGCATTTACACCGTAGACGATATACTCCTGTTAATGTATTGCATATGCTTTAGGTAAAAAGTAAAAACAGAAAAAACCAGTAACATTTACTCAGAGCCTGTAACTGATGGTCAAATACACGTGCAAAATGGATAGATAATAGGCAGTGGGTTACGCACTAAACCGGCTTTTAGAGCGATCATGTAAAGTTTCACTATCGAAAGGTTTCATTATAGACATGTCTATATTTTGTATGATATTTATGGAGGAATTTCATTTTCAGCTACAGTGCAAGAAACATGCATGCAAACACAAATTCCAAATCAAGTCACTGTGATCGATTCGAAAAATGTGACAGTTGCTGAAAATGTCGAGATACACAAAATACGCAGGGAAAATGTTTACGGAAGGAATTTTAAAGGTGATTTAAATCTTAATCGTATAATTTGTTATACTCACGTTTTTTTAGCTCACCTGAGCACAACGTGCTTAAGGTGAGCTATTATGATCGTTGAATATCGTCCTTCGTCAACATTTAACATCTCCTCAACTACAGGGCCAATTTTCATAAAACTTTACAGGAATGTTCCTTGGGTGGTCTTGTTCCAAAGTTGTTCAAAGAATTAAATTACATGCCAAAAATCTGGTTGCCATGGTAACTAAAAGGGGAAAAATGTAAAAAAAAAACCTTCAAAAATCTTCCTCTCTAGAAGTACTGGCTGGATTTCAGATATTTGGCACATGTGTTCCTTGGGTCAGTCTCTATTAAGATTGTTCAAATTATTTTGATCCGTTAAAAAACTGGCCGCCAGGGGGCGGAGCCAATTTCCTTATATGTATAAAGTACAAATTTGAAAAATCTTCTTGTCCAAAAGTACTGGCTGGGTTGACACAGATGTTCCATAGGTCACTCTCTACCAAGATTGTTCAAATTATTTTGATCCGTTGAAAAACATGGCCGCCAGGGGGAAGAGCCCATTTTCCTTATGTTTATAGTACAGGTTTGAAATATCTTCTTGTCCAAAAGTAGTTGCTAGATTTCAAAGCCCACTGGCACAGCTGATTCTTAGGTCTCTCTCTACCACTAATATTTAAATTGTTTTGATCCGTTGAAAAACATGGCCGCCAGGGGGCTTAGCCCATTTTCCTTATATGCATATAATTCAAATTTGAAAATTCTTCTTGTCTAAAAGTACTGGCTGGATTTCAAAGTGTTCCATGAGTCACAATTATTTGGATTGTTAAAAAAAACATGGCCGCCAGGGGGCGAAGCCCATTTTCATTTTATGTATAAAGTAAAAATTTAAAAATTCTTCATGTTCAAAAGAACTCATTAGATATATGGCTGACAGGGGGTAGAGCCCATTTTCCATAATAAAATTTGCTGTTTCTTTTCCTCCCACTATTACCTTCTCCGAGCGATCCCAAGGCCATTATGGCTCTCTTGTTTATGATATTTGTAGAATCAAATAATCAGTCAACAATTGACTGTAATGATTACTGACGTTATTTTGATTTTTATGCACGGCCAACTCCGTTGCGGGGCAAATAGTTTTTCGGTTTGTGTGTCCGTCCGTGTGTCCGTCCGTCACACCCCAGGTTTACCTTTGCGTTTAAACTTTTTTCTTAGAAGATGAATTCCTATGAACTAGGTACACATGTGCATCATAATATGACCTATTTGATATTTTTGCAAATTTATGGCTGTGACCTTTTTTTCGGCGTTAGATATATAAAATGGATTTTGACCTATTTCTTGAACCAATGAAATCTTGGTCA
>CM037787.1:20045243-20095243 GCA_021229015.1 Solen grandis | reverse complement strand
AAAGATGTAGATAGTGCAAAAAGTGTTTAAGAGTTTTATACATTTCTTAAATCATTTGTCCTGATCTGAAATTTATTTACTTATTTTTTTATCCTTGATAACTGCAATAGCCTTGATCTTTCCAAAATGAAATCTGATGGAAGGGCCGAAATACTTCATCTGTATACTTTGAATAGATGTTGTCTGGCAAATGTGGGTTTTTCCCATCTAATCCGGGGGTACAAACAAACTTTTACCGTTATAGCTTCACAGTGCACTACTGTTCACAATAGTATTAGTGCAACACCACAAAGTTGTGACTGTAAAAGTTTGTACCCCTGGATTAGCTGGGAAATTCCCAAATATTCTTAATCCCAGAGTAACTCTATTGGAAATTGAAGGCCTTTACTGTGACATGCAGTTTAAACTAGCACCTAATGATGTCAATTTCAACATCCTGTTTAATAATACAATGCAAATTTCTTGGTAAAATTATTTATTGATTATTTTACTGAGGCATTTAATGTGATGGACTGTCTGAGTGGGAGGGGGTCATCAATCAGGATAAATAGTGTAGCTTCGTTAACAACCCCTGCCTTGATACATTTGATTCATCGTGCAATATTAGACATTTTTACAGTTTTCCTTATCATTTTGGAAGTTTTAAAGGTGCTATAAAAATATTCCTTATCATTTTAAGAAGTTTAAACCAATTTTTTCCCTTTTTCTGTTGGTAATTAAGTATGATTTCATGTACATTTTAAATGGATTTTGTGAATATATAAAGTGTCCATGATTGTGTCCCCAGAGGGCAGCAAATCAAGCACAAGACCCCAAGATACCAAGGACACATTACTGTAGTCAGGCAGACATCAAGTAGTATGTTAATTAGTCATCGTTATGTGCGTTTCTGTTTTGTAAATTTATTCTCCCAGCTGTTTGGAAGGCTTTTAAAAGCCAAACACATAGTCCTTCATTAAACACAGGTATTTGTATATGGAGAAAACTGATCATAGAAAGTTGTCTAAACAAATTATAATTAAGAGTTTATTTGATAAGCATCAATAATTGAAAAGTGGATGATAGGCATCTATAGTAGAAAAGTGGTCAGCCATTAAAGGATTGGATCCGTAGTCATGCAATGTTTGATCCTGTGGCATGATATACCACTGAGGCAAGATCCCTGATGTCATGACAACCACAGTTTTGGGGTCATGTATACCACAGTAGGCAGATCCCTATTCATATACCACAGTTTTGGGGCAAGATCCTTAATATCATGACATACCACAGTTTTGAGGCTAGATCCCTAATATCATGTCATACCACAGTTTTGGGGCTAGATCCCTAATATCATGACATACCAGTTTTGAGGCTAGATCCCTAATATCATGACATACCACAGTTTTGAAGCTAGCTCCCTAATATCATGACATACCACAGTTTTGAAGCTAGATCCCTAATATCATGTCATACCACAGTTTTGAAGCTAGATCCCTAATATCATGACATACCACAGTTTTGGGGCTAGATCCTTAATTTCATGACATACCACAGTTTTGAGGCTAGATCCCTAATATCATGACATACCACAGTTTTGAGGCTAGATCCCTAATATCATATCATACCACAGTTTTGAGGCTAGATCCCTAATATCATGTCATACCACAGTTTTGAGGCTAGATCCCTAATATCATGTCATACCACAGTTTTGAGGCTAGATCCCTAATATCATATAATACCACAGTTTTGAAGCTAGATCCCTAATATCATGACATACCACAGTTTTGAAGCTAGATTCCTAATATCATGTCATACCACAGTTTTGAGGCTAGATCCCTAATATCATGTCATACCACAGTTTTGAGGCTAGATCCCTAATATCATATAATACCACAGTTTTGAAGCTAGATCCCTAATATCATGACATACCACAGTTTTGAAGCTAGATTCCTAATATCATGTCATACCACAGTTTTGAGGCTAGAATCCCTAATATCATGACATACCACAGTTTTGAGGCTAGATCAATAATATCATGACATACCACAGTTTTGAGGCTAGATCCCTAATATCATGTCATGCCACAGTTTTGAGGCTAGCTCCCTAATATCATGTCATACCACAGTTTTGAAGCTAGATCCCTAATATCATGTCATACCGCAGTTTTGGGGCTATATCCCTAATATCATGTCATACCACAGTTTTGAGGCTATATCCCTAATATCATGTCATACCACAGTTTTGAGGCTATATCCCTAATATCATGTCATGCCTGATCCCAGACCATGATATACGGTTGTTGTTATGGTTTGGTTCTTTTTTTTTGCCCAGTTTCTCCCTCTTACAACAATATAATGGGACTGCATGTAACATGATACTGCAGTAATCCCCATAGAATTTGAAAATAATAAGAAATCATGCACACAGTGTCCCCTTATCAACCATTCTTCAGATCAAATCAAAGTCAATAAGGTATCAATGACATGAAATTATTTATAGACTTTTCTTTGCCCGTTGATCAGGTCTGTGACAACATATGGGACACTCATATAGCATTTGTGAATTAATTTAATGTGCTTGATATCTGGTATAACCCTTTCCCTCATATAGACTCATTTTGACGCCCTCAATAGGTACCACATAAAGCCTGATCTGCAGAAAACCACAGTTAAACCTTACCAAATTAAATTACAAAATCATCATTTCCAGACCACTGAGGAGCAGCGAACAGCATAAAACCTGATCAGCCTGCAAGTTACTCGCAGGCTGATCTGGTTTTATGCTGTTCGCATAGGTCTTTTCATGGTGTCCTCTATGAGGGAAAGGGTTAATGCTTGCAGAGGCTGCAGTACCATTTATAGGTGGAAATATATGTAAATTGTCCACACCACGATACCAACAAACAAGCATGGTGGAGGCTAGGACATGAGAAAGTGTCTATAGAGAGCTGTCTACCCAAACAACACAAGGTTTTATTGTTGGCAGAGGTCCCTGTCTAGGTTGTTTTTAGGGAAAAAAAACTAGTGCCTATTTCTCCAGCCTCCTCAGACAATTGGTCAGATTATCATAAAACAAATAATTGACTAGAGGGAAAGACAGGTTATATGCATCTGGATTGTAACAGGAAGTGTGAGTCAGAACGGAGGGGCCTCAAGGTGCCGGACTGTTGTTCCCGTTACTTCAGCCCGTCCGCTTCATATTGCGCAGTACGTCAGTCACTTGGTTGATTGATTTGTCTGTTGGTACACTCATACAAAAATTTGGAAATTCATTTCATTTGCAGCGTAGGAAATCAATTTTCATAGCCATTGTTAAAATCATTTTTATGATTAGTTTTTGACCATGTTTTATAGAAATGAGTCTGAATGTCAAAATATACATTTGCAGTTGGGGCCTCCATTGGCAAGTGGTTTTAGTCACCAATTTACTATCACACAGCCCTTTAGCGCTGTCCAAGTCTGGTCACTAAAATTGATTTTTCATGTGAGGAAGCCAGATGGTTTGTAGTAGATTGCATGGTGGCTCTACCTTGGTGCCTCTAGTTCATTTGGTCTTCTTCCATTTACAATGGTGTTGTTTTTTCTATATGAATGAAACATGTTTAAGCGTCAAATAGGAAGCCAAGTTCTTTCAACCTATACTTATTCCTCTAAACAGTTCCTGGATTGGACCAGTACTTTGTGCCTGGGAAGGTCTTGGAGAGTCCTAATGCCCCCATAGGGGTACATACCCGTAACCTCCAGGTCTGCATTCAGGTATGCTATTACAGGACCTGGCGTCCTTTAATGAAATACTTTTGTCTACACTGTAAACTTCAATACAATACATGTATATATTAATTGAAATAGACATTTTTTTTAAAAAAAAAATTACCTTTTTTAACTCATGACTAGGATTTAAAAACATTGAAATTAAGAAAGGAATTCACCGTATCTTACATTATGATTAAATATCCATGGCTTATCAGTGATCTTCTAATACAAATAAAGCTAGATGTATGAAGTGCACGTGACACTGTGGCAGGTTATGAAGTGAAGCACGTGCAAAGAGCACTGGAGCCATTCTAGAGATGGGTGGCGAGATAGAAGTGGAAACTTATCTAGATGATGTTTCATACAAATTATAAGGAAATAACTCGGTTATATATCAATGGTGCACAAAAAACAACTGCTTATGAATAATAAGTATGAATCAAAATAAAACCAATGTCAAAATGGACAAGATTTATGAAAACCAGTGCCATGCCAGGGATATAAATAATTGATGAAGAATGGTAAAAATATATCATTATGAAGTACATCAGACCCAGCCCTTGATAAACTGATAAACATAGAAGAGGTTTTGATGAAACTTTGTTTTAATGGGGAGAAAATAATTGCAAAACACTAGGGTGCATCTTGTCGAAATTGTATCAAGATAGTTACTAGCCTTTGGTTTATGAGAACATTCTAAAGGTTACACAATTCTACTCTGGTCATGGTCATTTTTAAAGATTGAATACTTAAAAAAAAAAAAAATTATGTGATCGCATTTAGCACAAAACAGAACCAAAAAAACCCCACAAAAATATGCTTTAGAGTTTTGTTAAAGATTCTTATGCTTATGAACCAGCAGTCAAACTTATGATCTATAAATGTAATTTTGAATTTTTTATAATCTGGATAAGAAATGGGTATTACGGGGTACTAATTCAGAATATTCTTTTGGAATATACATGATATATATAAACTTACACATAAAAATGAAACAGAAAATCTAATGGGTCACATATATTGATTTTCTCTTGTTTTTGTTCTGGAATTAATCATTTCAGTCATATAGCGATGAGCAATGCCCAGCTAATTACAGATAAAGGAAGACTCCGATTGCACAGAGGTGCATGGGTAGAACCACTGACCTATCACAAGCCAGGTGGAAGGGGTTTACATGTATTATGATAACTGCATTATATTGTAATTAACCCTTTCCCTCATATATACTCCTTTTGACGCCCTCTATAGGTATCACATAAAGCCTGATCTGCAGAAAACCACAGTTAAACCTTACCAAATTTAATTACAAAATCCTCATTTCCAGACCACTGAGGAGCAGCGAACAGCATAAAACCTGATCAGCCTGCGAGTTACTCGCAGGCTGATCTGGTTTTATGCTGTTCGCATAGGTCTTTTCATGGTTTCCTCTATGGGGGAAAGGGTTAAGGTGATACATCCAAGTATATGCCTTTGGTGTTAAGAAAGATGATCCTACATTGCCACTATCAACTTTCAAGCACTAACATTTTACATCTAAAAAATCTTTACTCTCTTCTATATTTAACATGCAAGTGTATTTAAAGATAGCCAGAACTACATTAAAAAGAAAATAATTGATAATCTTTAAGAGATCAAATGCTATTTAATTCACAAATGATACATTTTGTAGTATATTCGGAGTATATCAGATACGGGAGCTAGTTATCCGAGCTCAACTTATCAGCAGAGATGTAATCAAGCTGCAATTGCAGTCTCTAATACTGAGGCATCGTCACCGCCGACAAGTAGTTTCTAGATAACCATGACTGGATTGTATGCAAACTATTTTGTAAAACATTTAATCTCTGTCAAAAATCTTGTTTTCAAACAAAAATTATACTTGTCAGCGTCATTGAAATAGCAAAAACACTTCAGACTAAAAAAAACGTATCTAAAAAATGAAGGTCTCATTTTTTGTTAGACGTATTGAATAACCCATGTCTAATTTTATTTTTCTTTGGATGCTTGGAGGAAGGGTGTGGGGGATAGTTTTACAAGAATCTCCCGCTGCTTTAATTTAATGGAGGAGTTAGATGCAAGTATTGATCTAAGTTGCAGGATATCTTGAAACATTTAACAGAGCTTGGCAGATTGATACTCTTGTTAAAGAGGTTTTTACTGCTTTCTAGTTTTGATTAAGCCTACTAGTTTATAAAATAGTTGACTCTGTAGCTTTTAAGTTTTGTTTTTTATCCAGCAAAAATGTTTTGACAGAGAAATGAGGAATTATTTATTTCACCATTTTTTTATTTTCCCCAAACGCCATGTATTCAGGATAATTCATCATACAGATACTAATTAATCAAGATTTTATTTCAGGAATACTATAATCTCTTCTTGTCTTACACCTCTTGAACTTCAAGGGGAAAAAGTCACACACAGAATCAGATGCTTGAAAACATCTACGACATATATCATAATTTAGATTGTGGCTCCTTTTTTTTTTACTTTGAAGCTGTTCCTAACTAGACCTCAGAAGAATTTATATAAGTTTGATAATTCTGTGTAAATGTCAGCTGCAGCACATTTCAGCTCTTGTCTGGTCGTGAAGTTTGCTTTTGAATCGAGCCAGTATAGTGAGCTGTGAGGTGATTGAAGACTGACAGGATATTGATTGTGATGGCGTTTTTCAATTATCATCATACGATCCTTCAGGCATTTAGGTTACAGGAAAAGGCTTGTGATGGCCAGGTTGATGGGGGTGCATCTGTGCATGTCGGATTGGCAGTTAAGGATTTCAGGCCAATTTCACATGGTCAGCATTGGATGAGCAAAAATTGGTAAGATTGCACAATAAAGTTGGTAAAATTGTGTACAAGTCAAAATCAAATAAAAAGATTTTGGCACAGGTCCTAGATTTAGTACCTTTTATTGCAAGGACTTTTTTATGAGGAAAAGGGTAAAGGCATGCACAGAAAATAATGGTGATCTGGTTTTGATTTCAGTTTTGAATATTCTGTAATATTTGTTGGCTTATCTAACAAATAATGCATCAGAAAGACATGCAAGTTATGTTTTGATGGTCATATATTTTGTTTGCATTAGGGGAATATTTAAAATATCCAACAGGAAGAGTAAATCCCAGAAACATTGATCTGAGATAGAATATTCCACAAAATATCTGAAGACCATTTTATGCTCGTCCATATATCTGAAAAAAATAGGTACTCTAACTTAAAAGTTAAAATCAATAGAGCGGTAATTGTTTTTATAGTGCAGATAAACATGGCGTAATGGGACGGCCGAGGCCGAGAGTACTAGATCAATACAAAAATCATCATAGGATTCGCATGGCGAGAGTAAGGCTTTTGATACGGAGCCAACATTTGAAACCAAACTTTAAATTACACAAAGCTTTATCCAGTGCAAAACTTTAAAAGATTTTTTTTATATATATTATACATAAGTAGTTTGCTATAGGTTGGAAGTAATTTAATCTAATTATCTGATATGCAATTCAATTATAATAATGAAGGTTATTTAATATTTTGTGTTTTGATTAATATTCGCAGCCATAGGTGAATCAGTATAATTAATGGACACAGGGGTGGCAATATGAAACATTTTAAAATGAAAGCTTGACGTATGCCATGACACTCTTGAACCTTTGGAGTAAGGATTTCACTGTACATTAACTTAATAGATAAAGTTAAGTGTCATACTTTTTATTTTTACAGAAAAAACAACAACACTCTTTATATTGAAGCCATAATTGTAAATACATGTACAATTTGGTAAACTGACTGAAGCAAACACCAGTCAACTTAACGAATAGTATATATATATATCTAAGGCATTAATAAGAATGTGTATTGAAGTATGATTCAACTTTTAGAAAAATGTTTTATAACGAAAGACAGACCAAGATCAGCCAGCACATCTATACAGTCTGATCATGGTCTGCACTGTTCTCTATCCTGTTAACAACTTTTCAGCAAATACCCCTCATAAACAACTAATGGTACTGTCCAAAATGTAGAGAGGACAAAGTTAAATCAGGAGAGGGTTAAACTATATAGTTTGATTACCAGACTAGTGGTTCGTTTACATGGATACCCTGGTCTAGTCTAAACTATTGAAGATAAAACTGTACACATACATTGCTTGCTATTGTAACACCTAGAATATGATAATGACAAAAAAATAAAATAAAATAAAAACAGAATAAAAAAAAAATAACATCAGAAAAGAATTAACTGATTTTCTACAGATTAAATAAATGAAAAAAACGAAATTCATTCATTATTCAGATTGTGTCCAATGATTTCATGGAACACAACACTGGTTCCTGTTCCCAGGTCAGATGAAATATAGCTGTTGATTTATTGGACATTGTTTCTGGTATTGGACCCCTGGTCTGTCTCCTCTTAGACCTTTCAAACCAGGGAAACCAATCACTCTTTTGTCTAGCTCGACTTGCTAATTGGGACACATCAACCACTTCTTCAACCTATTTGTTAATCTCTTAGACAACATTTGGAACTCTTTCCTAATGGGCAGCTCTCATGGCAACTTTGTCAAATTCAAGGAGATCCCTTGAATCGTCTAGTGGTAAAATTGTCTGATTTCAGATGGTGGGTGCAAAATGTAGCTGGTCACCCTTCCAGATGCATTATAGTTCTAATACAGTCTAGGACAAAACTTTCTAATTGTGAGAATTTGTTTCATAAGTAAGTTTAGCCCCCTTAACATTATAAAGATGCTTTCTAAGGCAATGGCAGAGCAGACCCAGATTAGTTAGCTCCTTATGGGAACTATCTGATCAGGGTCTCCTCGGGTTGCTCTTTCAATATAATTGTAGCTAAGATTCTACATGGTCTGAACAACAAAGAAAAACACCTGTTAAATCAGTAAATTGATATGAAGTCATAAATCTGTGCATGAATATTCATGAGGTAAAGGGTTAAACTGGAAAAGGGTTAAATTGGAAACCAGTTGGTGCGTGGGTGGGTATATTATAGGTACCTTCGTTACATGCATCAGGGATACAGTGGTACGGGTTCTAAATCGATTTTACGATCATGTGATTCCATGTGATCTGTCATTACTGCCAACTAGATCACCATGTTACTGAGAAGATCTATAGATTAAAAAGAAGTTCTTGAATCACTGTTGTATTGATTGAATAATGTATTTGTAGTACATAACTGTATTTGATCTTGTTTTTCCATGTTTTATAGACTATTTCACCAGGGGAGCGGCAATACCTGATATAATTCGCTGATTTAAATTGACCATGCAATTAGTAACTGGGGAAAAATTTGAAGTCTATGTTTATTTCCCACTGAATAAAGTGTGCAATTTTACACTAGCATGTAGATTAGGTGTTTGGGTAGTGCTGGTTGATTTTCATAGGTTTACATCTCATTTCTGAGTGAAATGGTCTAATACCAGCTGGATCTGTGGAAACATATCACAACAATAACAACAAAATAAGGTAACTTCAAATTTTGCCTTTGTGATCTCTAAAAGAGAAGTGAACTATATTTGTGAAAAATTTGATAATTTGCTTGAATTACACCAGCCATAATTCTAATTAATAGGGGTAAATTTCATCATTTTTGTCTCTTGATTGAAAATACCTTAACATGATTAGTAATTAAGGTGGCAATTTATGTCAATTTAATGAAGTACTTGAATATTTCATATAAGGGGAATGGTGGATTGTGTTTCTACTTAAGAACATAAGTGTTACTTAGTGCTAAGTATTGTAAGTGGAATTTGAGACAGTGGCAGCTGCCTGATATATATAATTTTCGTTGTTTGAATTGATGAATAAGACGAAAATTGTTTTCCCTTGTTACGGTTAGTCCGATAGGTGGCGTGTTTATATGCACGTGGGTTTCGTGTTTGGATATTAAGTTCATTCAGCCTTGGGACAGACCAGCTTGTAGACGTGTTTTTATTTTTACTTAGAGACATTCTTTGCAGATAACGTCTGAAAGCAATGACTTAAAATGTTATCTGATATGATTTATATAACCTCATATTTAAGTTTTGATTTGTTTTGTTGTAACAAATGAATAAACGGTCGGTTGGTCTCCCAACGGCTTATACCAATACTGTGTATATGTTGTTCTATGTGGACATAAGGTATATATAGCTATCTGAGGGAGTCGAAAGGGAATTACATCTTGTCATGCCCAATGAGATTAGGTGTCATGCAGTTTTCTCACCAGTATGCAAATACTCTCTGCTTACTGTAATTCATCAACAAATTTTGTTTAATCTATTTTAAAAGCAATTTTACGGTACATTATTATATTAGTAATTTGTATTCTGAAAAACATGAAGTCTGCAAAATCAACAATTTTTGTGGGGGTTAAAATGTCTAGATAAAACAAACCACAAAATAAAACAGAAATTTAAGTCCCAAACAAAAATGAATAATGATACAGACCTAGCCTCCATTACTTCTATGCCCATTTGTTTCAAGGAGTTTGAGCTTGATACTGATATTTGAACCTGAGATTGTACTTAAGTAATATCAAGAACACAGGGCCTGACCCATGTTGTGGAAAATAAAAATGGCACTTAAGTATGATTTTTATACTCAAACTCAAACTATGTCCATTGGTTTCAATAGGGATTTGAGAATAATACTCAAATCTGAGCCTGTGATTCATACTGAATACAGGGCCTGATCTTGTTATTGATCAATTATCGTTCTTACATTAAATTCTTTTCTCATTTACTCTTTACTTATTTTCCCTTTCCCTTAGCTTCTCAGAAACGTTATTGCTAGACATCTCCTGATGGGGAATTCTTACATCTACTCTTGTTCACTAAATACTTAATGAGACTTAAACAGTAATTTTCACCAAGCACATTGCCTTGATCAGAATGTAAGATTGGATAAGCCTTATTTAGAAACTGCTTGTTACTGTAACTTGTGCTGATACCAATCTGAATGGGGCTATGCTTCTTTTTACACAGATGCCATTTCAGCTGATTGTGCTTCTCGCTCTTGATCTTCACAAAATAAGTACCAGCATTTCCTATTGTCACAGTTTTTCATTCCTTTTTGCACAAGATTCCTGCACAAAGAGAAGAAAGGCAAAAAAAATGTAATTTCCGATTAACAAGAAGCCTATTCAAGTTACCTTGTGTAAGATTCCTAAGTTAATTTCGTGCGGAATGAATATACAAGGATTGGTTACAGCACGGTTCTGTAATTGGGAAAGAGTACAATTGTTTAGGAAGAGTCTAATTTTCTGAAATTTAGCTAACACCATGTTGTTTTATCACACTTTTCCTCTGAGAATTCATTATTTCTAATAATTGCAATAATCATGCACTTACTCAACTTCATTTTTTTCCCTATCAGCCATCTTCTCTTGATCATGAAAGATACACATTTTTTTTCAATTATCATTTTTTCAGGAATTACTTTCCTATTTTCTGCTCCTAATCATTTAACAACAAAATAAGTTTTCTTGCTTAAAACAGAGACATGTACCGAGACAATATCAATGTTGTAGTTTCTTTCCCAAGTTCTTCTAATTGAAAAATATACCCTTGAGAGTACTGATGTGCTTTAGGTTTTCTGAAAGTCAAAAGACTTTGTGTGCACATACACGGTGAATAATGTGAGGATGATTTCTTTTTTCACAGAAATAGATCATGTGGAGGAAGAAAAGCTTTAAAAAATTGTGCTAAGACTTAAAATATGAATGAGATATTGGGTACCGATAAAGACTTTTCCTCTGTATCGATTGGGCCGAGAAGCATAATGGTTACGGCGCATGCGACCATTATATGTGATAGGAGGAGAAAACATTGCACGTTTTATCTAAATGACCGTAATTTTCACTCTGATAGCCTCGTAGATCCAGATAAAGTGTGTGTTGACAAATCCAGTGGCATCCAGTAATTCTAAGGCACGTGCCTTGGTAAATTGTGACATCTAAGCACTGATAGGATTGGTGCAGGTTTTTGATGTGGGTGCAGTTCAACTTGATCATAATGGGGCTACTTAGCTTGTCAGATAAAATACAGAAATGTGATTTATAGCTTGCATAAAGTATGATTTAAAGTAGATATTTCTTTCCATTTTTGTGATATTGATTTCCATAAATATCCCAGGAGAAAGAGAAGTAATTCTCACATTGGTTATTTCAAACTGCATCCTGCCATTTTTGAATAGAGAGAAACTTAAATGAAATTAATATGAATACATGTTGTCTCACTTACTGACAGCTCAGTATTTCTCGATAAATTCAGTTGTTTCATTAAACATTTTTTGTGTCACCTGCCGTAATCAGAGATGACACATAGGGGCCACTTTTTCGTTGTTTGTACATCTGTCCGTCTTTCTGTCCATCACACCTCTGTCCGTCATATTTTTTCCATCACACTCCAGCAGGTGACAAAAGTCCTTGTTCTCTCATCTTGCATATTCTTAGATGTATAGGAAATTATAAATGTCAGAATAAATAATGTACCAGTGTATACATAATATCTTTGACTTATGTAAAGCGTATCCAATATCAAGCAAAAATCAAAGCGCACAATGAGTCGAAAGATGATTGGATTTACATGCTGAACTATTCTTGTAATTCAAACATATCATGCTATATGACACATTTTCCTGCAAATCTAGTTACTTATAGTAAAATGATAAAGCTGCCGACAGTCCTTCAGTGCCTTGAGCGCTTTGATTTGTTTCATAATGTTCCATTCATACATAAGTAGATCATGGCCTGATGTACACAATCGCATTGCATTGATACGCTACTGAGCGACACAAAACGGTTAATATGGCAGTGGTATTTATGCAAATTAACAATACCTGATTTTGATTTACGGAAACGTAAGACTGGCAGCTACCACCAGTCTTAAAACCTAATATCTTTTATGCTTATATGGTGGGTGGGGGGAGGTAATCATGGAGGCAGGAGAGGTGAGGGACTGTGGATAGCTACAGGAATCCATTATTACATCCATCAGAATCAATTAGAGGAAATTTGTCATCTATTTTCTGATTTCCAGACATTACTAATGTAAGTTGCATGAAATATTGATGTTTTCTATGGCTTTATGATGGATGGGCTATTCCTGGAAAAAAAAATCACCTTCAATGGCCCCAAGACTCTGCAGCTTTTTCTAACTCCCCGAACACTAAAATGGGTCATATTACTGGATACTTACTTTGAACATTAGACAGAATTTGAATCTTCAGACAAAAGGCAGGAAATGTTTGTCTAAGTATTACATGTTTCCATTTCAGTTTTTTTCCTCAAGACTGGATGTAACTTAAATTGCAAGCAAATCAGATGAAAAAATTTTCAGACTAAATCAATGAAATAATAGAATCTATTTGGTTCTATATAACAAGATACTTAATACATTTTTCAACTCTAGAATTTTCTCCACATATCCTATGAATTTCTTTAAGTTACTAAAGATTTCTTAAGAGAAGTATTTTTTAAAATTTGAAATACATGCAGTATACATTGCCTTTGTCAACCCTTTTACGAATTTAATGGATATTTAAATTTACCTAATTTCATGTGGTATGTTGGCTGAAAATACTAAATTTTATTATTTTATTTCCATATGTGCATAGATCTATCTAGGATTTAACTGGTTGTTGTTACTTTATCTTTAAATTTCATTGGATTTCACTAACTCTGAAATTATTATCTTATTATTTTACAGTTATTTCAAACATTTTATATTATATTAATTTTGTACATATGTACTATGCATAAACACTTTGTTTTAATTGACAAGCTTTAATATTGTTATAAGCATTTTAGTCTGTTTATTGTTTTATATTACATTGTAAAGCACTTTTGAACATATTTTATGTATGAAAAGAGTGCTATAGAAATATGGTAAATAATAAAAAAAAGTATGTTAAACTTAGATTTTTCTTTGCTTTGCAGAGTGCATGGAATCTGAGCTACAATATTATGTGAGCAAATATAGGAAACCCTGATCCTATAGTTCCTTTTAGAAGCTGTGTTTGGTGATCAGAATAAACTATGAATGTTTGTTGGAGGTTATTGAGTAAAGGTAGTTATTGAAAGCAATGTTAACATGCATTTGTTTGTCAGAGCTTTGTACAGCTTTTCAATGGTTTAACCGATTGTGAAGGAGGCATAGCGTCCAGTTTATTAGAGGTGGAAGAAGTTCCTCTGTGTCTCTCAGAAGCATGGACATACTGTAAGCAGTCTGGAAGGCTATCTCACAGGAATAATCAACTTGGTAAATGGTAAAGTGCTAAATGATAGTAAGCAATTTTAACCACTTGGCCACGGAATGAAGGTCAACAGACCGCATGTTACCTGATCACACTGAATATCTGACAAGTAAGTCAGCATTCTTCAGGGTCAGACAAAAATGAATTTCCATAGGGAAGAGCTTCAAAGAGTTAAAGTAGCGTTTAATTGGAAGCAAGTGTATTTGAAAGGTTCAGTTGCAATGATAAAACACATTGAAACAAAGTGACCTTTTGATAAGCTGAATACTAGATAAGGAGACAATAATTGACCTTTCAATATAAAGAATACCTTTGATGTGGGCGAAGGGCATCATATTTTAATCAATTCCCATGTGTAGATAGAGTCACTATGTATAGGTTGGTATAAAGGTCTTCTGAAGATAAAAGTTGAAGGTGAATGATCTCCTTAATAAAGATTATGGGATAAAATTTGAGATTAAAAAAAACCATTGTTGACTCCAGTTTTAGAATATTACATTCATGTATCAGAGAGGACCATAGCCTTCGTCAGCTGTTAGTTTGGATATTATAGTACAGGACTGCGTGTGCCAAGCCCCAGGGTGCATCAGGCTTTGCACCATGGCACCACAATGATGCATATATCACTGGTGAGATATCAGCTTGTTCAGCAGATCCGAACAGTTACCCACTCTGTATCTCAGTGACACTTCCTCTCTGATGGAAAGCATCATCAAGATAAGGCTGCCGGTAGCGGAGACAGCCACTGTAATAGGAGACAAGCACACTATCAGAAACACTTCGCCACTTGCTGTAGATATGTTAAACATTTGCTGTGATATATCTTGATTTACTCAGCCTCTTATTTGATTTCAGAGGCTTAAAGCTATTAAACCAACATTGCATCTTTTTTTTTCTGCTTGGATATTGTTCTTGATAGATATGTCGAGTCCATTAAATGAGCAATGACTTAAAGTGCTCCATTTATCGCAATAATACCAAATTTGAAATTACATACTAGATAAAAAGACTGAGGTTCAGAAAACCCTTTGAACAATGTTTTATTAGTTATGAAGTCTTAGTGGACATTTAGGATCTTTGGATGTCTGTTTGTCCATTGGTCTTCAGCATTCAGTTTGTCTACACTCTGAACAGCTACTTGAGTTCTTTGAGTTTGAGTTTGGGGAGGCAATGTTCTTATCTTTAATTTCTTGACCAAAGTCAGTTATGGCTGATATTGGACCATTCAGAAATTATCGAAAAATACCAGACTTCACTCCAGTTCTGCTTTTTTCTTGTTAAGTTTAAGAGCTATGGCGGTTGAGTCATCCACGAAATTAATGTCAGATTTCACTTTATCCACATTTATCAGGCAATCTTGATCAAGTGTAAGGTTTATTTTTATGACTATTATTTCTCAGCAGAGTTCAGTTACATCTGCTATTGCACCATTAGGCCAGGTGAGCGAAATAGCCCTCTTGTGGGTAGTTCCTCAATATTTGTATGTAACTCCTCCCTCTGTTGATATTTTGACAATTTCTATTTATACCTAGGTCAAGTGCTTACAAACAGTATCACAAACAAAAAGCACATGTTCTTTTGAGTTATGTAGGTCAGCCGTTCACTTAAACTGGTTGGATAAGCCGGATTTGATTGACAGTTTAGGAACCATGAGAGCCTTGTGTGAGAAACAAATACCCTCCTGCAACTCATGAATGTTTCTGTACAAATTTATGATTTGATGAATATTAATTTTCTGAACTTTAAATGGTAAATAAAACGTTTTCTTTGCCAAGCAGGCTATTCTAAATAGAGTATAGGGCTTCAATAGTGTACGAGTTTGTTCAGGGTGCCTGGATAGTGTAGTGGTAACACACCTCGCTTTTCACCAATGCATCCCAGGTTTGATTCCTGGTCACGTACCTGATGGGGTGCAATGGTCACCCATCCAGACATGTGGGTTTTCTCCAAGCTCTCTGGTTTCCTCCCACAATACTGACCACATAGGCCGCTACCAGAGCCATCAAGAGTGATTAATATAAGTTGTGATAACTTGTTTCGTAATCGATGTAAAATAATATAGTTTTAACTTTAAACTTTGTCCAGGCATCAAAATTAGACTAAGGTAAAGGGTTATCCAACTCTGCAACTAACAAAGATAAAATTTCCAATGAAATTTAAGCATCTAAATTCTGAATGGAGCAACGGAAATGGTGTTAATTGCTTTGTAAACATCTTACCTTCCTCCCCACCCACCTCAACAGTTGTGTCTGATGTCTGTTAACCCCAACCTAATCAAGCAGGTGCCTGTCTAATTGATTGGTGGACCTCTTAATTGCTGTGTAACAAGCAACATTAGGTGGAAGTCGTCTGCTTCAGGGTGTAGACAGACCGCAGGTTTTTAACTTCTCTTTCACCTGATACTAGTAACACTTTGTGACACATAAAGCAGTAAAAAATGCCCAAGAAATTAGTATTCATGGCAACAAAATTCCTTTGCAGCAAAATGCCATTAAAAAATAAGTGCTTGATAATTACTCTTCTAGTTGATATAAATTCATTTCGTCATGGGAATTAATGCTGTCAATTAGAGGAAATGCTACAAAATATGCTTCCAAAATATTCTAATTATATGGGGGTTTAATTAGCATGGAAAATTTGAGAGAAAATTAAACATACAGTAATAATTATGGGAAATATTATACGCCTTGAACAGCGGAGGATGTTGATGATGACTTCCGCAGCGGTTGTTGTTGTTGATGTGAAAGGATCGGCTCTCTCTATGGATCATTTTGTTTACACAGAACCCAAGTGTTTCGACATGTTTCTTATATCAACGTCATATCCCTGTTACCAGAAGAAAATTTATTCCAACTGAATTAATGTATAGATTGCCAAACTAGAATGGTCCGTGAATAAATTAGTCTTGGTATCCAATAAATATTACATTTAATGAAGCATCTTGCAAAAGTAAGAAACTTTCTTAAAAGCAAAATAGTCAAAAGTAAGAAAATTGGTTTGATTATTAAAATCAAGATGATTAGCTATAGCCATTACTCAATGAATATCACCAGACTCTCTGTATTTCCTTGATGACCATTTGTCATTTTTTGTGTACCATTTTCCAGTTTTCAATTAGGCATTTTATGATGGGGCTGTCGTCTGCTGAAGATTTAATCATGATCTTAATTGCCACAGTGTAAATAAACAAAGGCAAGTTTATATACAAGATGATTTTCTTACTGGTCATGTCTTATGTTGTAAAAAGGGTTAACATGAAATAGCTTTAAAACAGATTTTAGGCGTTGATTGGGATTTAAGTAATGGAGAGTGTATAATGGTAATAAAATGTAAAGCGTCCCTCCACCGCGTATTATTGTAATGATACACATTATGAATGTCTTTCAGTCATACGGAGACGGTGAAACAGACTATAATTTACTGCAGATGTTTGTAATGTTTGGCCGCAACAGGTCTCAGTGTGCATATAAGACAAGTGTTTGATAACAGCTATATATTTATCAAAGAAACGGTGATTCAGTCTGAAAACTTTATTAATTTTTTGTGATTACAAAGCATGTATTTATTTTCATTTAGTTGTCATCTCAACAGAAAAGTGTGCATAACCTTTTTCTCTAAGTAGGCATTTTTCTACCAATGAAAATTGTTAAAATGTTCATACGGTCTTATCTTGCACCAACATCCGTAAGTGGGTCAAAAGTGAGGTTCAATAGCCATGCCGAAAAACACCATCCAAAATGGTAATTTTTTTTTATTAATTACTCATTTCTTTATTGATTTTAACACCCCCATCAATATCTAGTACAAATTTTCATGAATTTTTTTGTCTATTTCACAATTTACCAAATTCCAGTATGACTCTATTTCTGATTTTATTGTTTGACTCATTATTATATACTAATTATAGAAAACTCCATAAAATAGTGCATTGCAATTCTTGATTTCAACAAATATCATATTATTGTTCAGTTATGAGCAAAGTTTTCTGCAAATGTTCCTTTGGAGAGAAATACAATGGCAGTAAACTCCAATGACATGTTCCAATTCGTAGATAATTGCAGACACTTGCACAATTCTCATGTCATTGTCATTGAATTGGAGTTATTAGTCCCTCGTGACTCTCCATACAGAATCCAAAGAAGGTAAAAACCAGTGATCAAAGTGTGATGTATATTCAGATTTTATACATTTTTATTGAAAAAATAGTAGAATGATCCTAAAAAAGGATTGAAAATAATGTTCCCATATGCGAGTCCCAATTTGGATTCCCTTATTGTTCCAGCAGGATTTCCCATTATGGTATAGTCTTTAAAGATTGTTACTTTTCACAAACCATCAGTGTAAGGCATGTGCTAAAAAGAATGTATGTCTTAAGAAACCTGTCCAAAAGAATGTTTAATATCTGGTGTCTTTGCCTAGGTGCTCAGTGATTAACAGGTCATACTTACGTTGGCATGGCAACACTCACACTTGAAAACATTGCTAAAATATTACTCGATAATTAGTACCGACGGGATATATATTAAAGAGAATGCTTCTTCTCTCATGAGGGTGCTGAAAAAATGAATATGGATGGCTCTTTTGGAGCTTCTGACTTACCATTGTGATTATATTTAAGGTAAATGATAACAAGTTTGCACTGTAATCTATTGTCAATGCCAGGAATAGGTTATAGGACAAGCTTGCTTTTGAATGAAACTTAATCAACACAGTGACTGGTGATGTAAGAGACATTGGAGATGGAACGAATGGTCCAATAAAGCAGCCGGTTCTTGCTGTGATGTGTGACATTTCATCATGTAGTCTTATACATTTCCCCCTAGATGATTGTGAATAAAGAGTCAGAGAGAGAATTCCCCCAACCTTAACGAGAGTTATCAACATGTCAGAAAATTAATTGACAATTGAAAAACATTTCCCTCACACCGCACTGGCATCACACGCTGTGGTTCGTGAGTTCATTACAGCTAAGTAGAAGTCTGTACTGGGGAAAGTTCAGGTTCAATACCACACAGTCTGGTTTCTTTTTATGTCATGGCAGTTTGTATGTGTGTAATGACCTCTAATGTTTTGGAAAATTATTCATTTTGGTGGTAGTTCTAGGAAATATAATGCATGATTTGAGTTACTTGAAATATATCTTTAGACCTTTCAACTTGGCTTATTTGAGAAATTCATTTGCACAAATTTTGTCCATAAGTTTTGCTGACACCATACTCTCTATTAAGATCCTTAGCCATCCAGTTGGGGGCTAACCTAGGAGGATTTGACATTTTTTAATTTTTGAGTCTAAATTCTTTGTTACACTAAATGAGTGTTCACATAATTTCCAATATAAATGTCTTGTGCAAATTAAGTATAATTTTGAACAGTTTTGCAATCACAAACAGTTAATTTGGATTGTATATTGGATAGGTGAGGGTCAAGGTCAAGGACACTGATACTAAAAATGGAAAACAGTCATTGATGGATTTATGGAAGAAGGAGTCTCAAATTGTGTTTGCCTCTCCATTCTTAAATACTGTAACCACCTTTTTTATGTAGAAGTAAAACTCAGTCTATTTTTATACACTCTTTATCACAGCCTGTTAAATCATTAAAAGGTCAGAGAGAAAAAGGTAAAAAGAATGATGATATACATTTAATTTTGTTAAAATATTTGAATATCAAGAAGTTGATTCCAAGATTTTGAAAGTGTAGGATGCACTTTGCAACCTATATTCTGAAACAGTAAAAGGTATTGTTTGCTGGAGTCAGCAGGGTAAGTTATTTTAATTATTTTTAATAATTGTAATCTGTTTACAGTTTTATACCTTCTTGGAACACGGAC
This sequence comes from Solen grandis, assembly GCA_021229015.1. NCBI lineage: Eukaryota > Metazoa > Mollusca > Bivalvia > Adapedonta > Solenidae > Solen > Solen grandis. The sequence continues at coordinate 20,075,433 of CM037787.1, read as the reverse complement.
ATACTATTTTAAACCTGATGATGAATTTTCATGAGGTTTAAAATCATGCCTCGCAAAACAGGTGCCCTTTGTAGTCCTGGAACAATGACTGGGTTGTCGTGGGTGAAAAATGAGGACAAACCTTATCACTTATCAGCTGGAGGAAAAGTATCATGATGCAGGGTACCGGTGCATGAATATAATGGGTAAAACTATACCAAAAAGTGTATTGTTTACCAGTTAACAATGAGGCTTTTATAGATGCTTGATTTGATTCTTTCAGTAATCTAGATAATGTGGAAGGGGAATTCAAACAAGGAGTCATCAACCACTAAAGATGCTTATTTTGCCATCAGATCTGTCAGGAAATATCCTGTAGCTTCTGATTTCTTCTCCATATCGCAGATAAGTGAGGTAATTTTTCCCTGGTGCTCTGGGAAAATGTGGAACTAGTAAGAAGATCCATTTTCATGAAGAAGCACCTGGCTTAAGTTGTGAGGGACGGCACTGTCCATATGACCTCCTTCATGTAAAGTGCCTTGAGCGCTTTGATAAATAACAAACACAATATATTTTGTAAAGCTTTTGTTCACTTTTGTTTTGCAACTAAATATATAAATATATATTCATGTCTTGTAACAGAGAACAAGCAACATGATATAAATGAGCTCTTACCTTCTGGTAGAATAAAAATGAATTAACAGTTCATGACAAAATGAGGTTTTAATTTTCCCACCATTTAATTGGTTCAGTCTCAGATACTGATCATTATGATGCCTTTTGGCCACTACAATGATCATTCAACTTCGTGCTCAGGTGAGCTAAAATGCAACAGATGAGTGTTGCAGCTGCATGCTGTGCTCTGGGGTTCTTTTGCTGACCTATTTTAAAATCCTTATGATAATATAATACACTAGCCCATTTTTTTGATAATACAAATGAATTCTTAACCTTCACAGAAACTGTTAAATGGCAAAGTTGTAGTGATATTTAACCATAACATTCAATGAAGTTTGACCTTTAATCCTATAAGCATGAAAAAAAACCGGAAGGACATTAACGTTATTTATTTTTAAGTTTTTGTCAGCAACACTTTTCAGTGTTAGTTATTTTAGATTTGGTCATATTAACTGTTAAAATCATTTCTGAAATGTAAAATCATAGAAATTAGTCATGTATGTTGTTTTCTCTATTAGGGCCTCACACCTTGGTGTGGATATCCTGTAGTAATTGCTCTGTCCATCCATAATCCTTTTCTGCTCTCTAACTTGAATAGTTTTCATTGGATCTTAACCAAATTTGCCGAGAATGTTTGTAGTTTAAAATCGAGGCCATGATGGATAACCAGCCAAATCACTTTAGGCACTTCAGAGTTATGGTTCTTTAATAAGTCAAAATTTGACATTTTAGCTTTGTCTGCTATCTAAATCAAACATTTTTTTTGTATCTTCACTAAACTTGCTGAAAATATGTGAAGATATAAAATCTATGACAAGTTCAATAATTAGCAAAATTGTCTGAGGCACTTGATAGTTATGGCCCTTGGCCTGAAATAGCCAAAATTGCCTATTTAGACGTCAGTAGTCCACCCAAAATCCTCAACTTTATTTAACTTTCGGTAATCAATGCAATTCCTAGAAAAATACTTCATTAACATTGAAAATTAGCTAAATTTAAAATAAATATTATTAGGACTGGTAGATAAGAAATATTTCCCACATTTTTATCTTACAAAGTATGTTACCGGTAAGTATAATCAATGCTGCAACAGGAAATAACTTCTTACAGTACAAAGATAAAAAAATATGTCACTGTTAAAGCATTAAGACCCTGCTACATTATTTTGCTTACTTACATGATGTGCTATTTCCTCTTAACCCTTTCCCTCATAGAGGACACCATGAAAAGACCTATGCGAACAGCATAAAACCAGATCAGCCTGCGAGTAACTTGCAGGCTGATCAGGTTTTATGCTGTTCGCTGCTCCTCAGTGGTCTGGTAATGAGGATTTTGTAATTAAGTTTGGTAAGGTTTAACTGTGGTTTTCTGCAGATCAGGCTTTATGTGGTACCTACTGAGTGCATCAAAATGAGTATATATGAGGGAAAGGGTTAAACAGCCCTCCATTCCCTTCTGGAAGCTTTATGTGGGCCCATCCTGACAGTGTCAGTGATCTGGTTGCTACAAACTATGAATTTGAAAAATCAAAGTTTTTATATACTGTGGTATAGATTGCATATTTTGTAAACCATAATTATTTCATAAATCGCTAATGAATTATGGGTTTTTAGTGATTACAGGGAAGCAATTAGTATTTGCTCTCACATTTTTCTTGATTTAAGAGTACCGGTAATATTATGCATCGATGATTTAAAACTCTCCCCTGAGAAGTGGGAATAATTACAATGATGATTCTCATTGCGGAAATTATGACTTTTTATAAATGTATGAACTGCAGTTTTAAATTACGAAAATTCATTTTGTAATTAAGATATCAATATGAAAATTTAATTCCTGAAATTAACTGAAAGCAATTTTAATGTGTATTTTTAGTTTGTTTGAAATCTAAATATATGTGTATTCTTGTGATGATCAACTGTATCCTCACAAATGCATATAAAATGCTTTCTTTATTAAAAAGAAGAAAAGTGGGTGTCAATTTAGATCAACAAATAAAAGAACCAGGTATTATGAAATAGGTTAGCTTTTCCTATCCTTTTTTTGGTTAAGTTTTAATTAATGAAATTGTTAGGGATAAGGGTAAACTTTTAGGTTATTCAGTATTTTTTGCATAGTAAGTTAAGCCTCTCTGACAGCTTAACCCTAAACCTAGGTGCATTTTGATGCACTGCCAAACGGGGCGGACCCTGATCACATCTTAACCCTTTCCCTCATAGAGGAAACCATGAAAAGACCTATGCGAACAGCATAAAACCAGATCAGCCTGCGAGTAACTCACAGGCTGATCAGGTTTTATGCTGTTCGCATCAGCCTGCGAGTTACTCGCAGGCTGATCAGGTTTTATGCTGTTCGCTGCTCCTCAGTGGTCTGGAAATGAGAACTTTATAATTAAATTTGGTAAGGTTTATCTGTGGTTTTCTGCAGATCAGGCTTTATGTGGTACCTAATGAGTGTGTCAAAATGAGTCTATATGAGGGAAAGGGTGAAGTTGTGTAATCAGAGTCTGCTGTATTTACACATACAATATTGTTGCTCAGAGAAAAATCCATTATTTTATATACCTAAGTTCAAGTAAATCAATATTTTTTTAAGTCACTAAAGATGTGTACATGAATATTAATGAGATAAAGGGTTAATCAGTCAGTTTGAAACCTTCACAGCTGTTGACCAGACTCATACCAAGGACCTATAAGTTGAAAACCTCTTGCCTTTACCATTAGTGTTGCTTAGATCTGCTAGCATCAAAACGAGAATATTTAAAAGTATGGTAACCTCTCCTGTAAATGTAGCTGGCGTTATTTTGATTATGGGTACTAAACAAATGAAATATAAAGGACAAAGTACTTGAAGACTTTGGGTTTAAATGTAAGATAAAGATCAATTCCGAATCAATATCTCCGTGGCAAAAGCAAAATATATGGCATGGAATAGAATCTAAATTGCAATGCACTTGCCATGTTATGTATTGCATTGCTTTAACAAAATGGCCTTTTTTATGGACAAAATGTCTTAGAACAAAAAAAACTTTCTAATGCTTTCCTTCTAGGTAAAAGCAGTATTATCTGAAAGAGTATTTGCACAAAGTACAGGGATTCAAATGGATTTTATTTTTCTGTAAAAAGTAGATGCTCATATTTCACAAATACCTAGGGTGTCTTGAATAATTTATCTACATCAGTTGTCGGATAATGGTGGGAAAATGAGAACCTCTAGCTACAAGAATAATATTTAATCCTCCGCATCCATTAGGGCATCCTAATGCAATGTCTGTTTAAGTACCCTGATCAGCCTGAAAGGTACTGTCCTTGGATAAGCTTCCCTATTGTTACCTCAGACCAGACTCGTATAACTGGTTATGGTTATTTTTAATGGCTGCAAAATTACTGCCAAGTAGATGTGTCTGCTTATAGTTTTAAGTAATCATTGGCAGTAATCACTTAATAGGACAGCTGTTTCAGCTAGCTGGCATTCCATCATTGTAATCACAAACAAAAAATGTTTTTGGATATCTTTAAGTTGCTTTAAAATCAGTTTTGTATTATTTTTTCTCCCCCCTCCCAAATTCTATGATGCATCAGTTACCTCTTTCAGGAAGATCATCAAAGGGAGATAACTGTTTGAAATAGTAGCTCTTCATTCATGGAGAACAGACTCCTGTAATATCATAATTTAGAAAGTGTGGTTTGAGGAATAAAATGTGAACTTGATATTTGGTAAATATATAGTTCAGAAAAATCAGTCATTACACATGCAGCTTTTCAGACAAATGTCTGTTATTCATTATTCATCTATTGAATTGTCAATTCAGCACGGGCTGGGTTTCATGTTTTATTTGAAAGTGGCAGTTACAGTTCCACATTACTGTTTCATGTTTTCCAGCTGCTGTTACGGTATATGTGTAAAAACTCTGGAGTATAATTTGATTAGCATAAAGTATACTAAATAATGTATGTGGGGGAATAGGAGTCTCATTGTTATATCCTGTTGTGTCCATAATTTGTCCAGTCCATTTTTTTTTAACATTGATGCTGTCTGCTGTGTTCACAGTTGGCTTCAATTAAAATGAAGAATACTGTAGTGGTATTAATGTGACCGTAACATTTATAAATATCAAACTGTAAGGGATTTAACTCTTCACCTCTTGAATATTCATGAACATATGTATATCATGATGAACATTAACCCTTTCCCTCATATAGACTCATTTTGACGCACTCAATAGGTACCACATAAAGCCTGATCTGCAGAAAACCACAGTTAAACCTTACCAAATTTAATTACAAAATCCTCATTTCCAGACCACTGAGGAGCAGCGAACAGCATAAAACTGATCAGCCTGCGAGTTACTCGCAGGCTGATCTGGTTTTATGCTGTTCGCATAGGTCTTTTCATGGCTCGTGTCCTAACTTTGAATAATATCTAAATGTATCAATGGATTTGCCTTTGCTGTATAGATTGCATAGAACTTCTTCCAGGTGCTGCCTGATCTAGGTTTGGTCTGTGTGCCAAGGCTTCATAATGAGTCTGTTCAGGGTTAAGGGTTATCTTATTGGAACATTTTTGGGGTAAAATATCACAATTTAAACTTCATTTGACTGCTTAATTTCTCCTCAATGAAGGTTCACTTTTATAAAGAGTAAGAATTTTATTTAACTATTCTTCATGAATTGAACACTGTTTATTTGTAGTCCAGAAATACCTGAACAAATGCCTATTATTTTTTCATTTGATTTGGTATCTTCCAAAAAGTCTAATCCAGAACTTAAACCTCTAAATGATTGACTGTAATTTAGAGTTTTCATTAATAATTCTGTGCCGATCAACTCACCTGTTAAATTGCATAAAAATTATTCAAGCCAAATCTGTTATATGTTTTTGTTGTTATATTTATTCATGAAAACCCTGGTAATATTGATCATTTTAGAAAACAAATATTATTTGCATGAGTTAAGCCTATATTGTGATTATTCTGATCTATTTACACCAGAAGGCTGAATAGAAATTGATCTGGTAGCATTTTGAAGGAAAATGTTTTTTTAGTATCATCAAAAACACCAACCAAATGTTAACATTGCAAATTATTACTTTATGTGAGTTTGTCTTGGGAAGCTAGCTTGAATTTGTGGCCATTGCGGAGGTAATAGTTTTGTCATTAGGTCATGTGATTCCCCGCATAGTTAGAAGTAATTACAACGGAAGTATGAGGACCAAAGATTACCACAGCTACCAGAATGATCACTAGTACTGTTGTTAGAAAAATAACATGAGGTTAGAAATAGGGTATTGTTTTTATGGCACAGAAGGAGAGCTTTCGGTGTCAGTGGTTTGCATGATATTAAGGAGATAAAAATCCGGAAATACATTTTAAGGTACCCATGGGAAGAAGTGATCACACTGAATAATAATACAGCATTTTGAATTGCCGCACATTCAGTTTGCTTCCTGTGAAATATCACCAGCAAGACTGCGAAGAATTTGAAGCAATTCGTTTGGACGATATTGAACTTCTTCATCTTCACAAGTACAAGTGTCAGATGACCGACAGACCTGACATAGAGGGTTCTTTAGATATTCCACCACCTCCCTGGAGGAGAGAAATAAGTGAGCTCACTTTCTCCCCCTTGTAAAATGGTCAGCATCACAGGACTGGTTTCTCGGTCCTCTGCCCAAGATAGTGTCATATTCACTTTATAAAATCTATGTAATTGTTTTATGATGTTATATCTATGTTTATTATTGCTCTTGTTTTCCTTTCATAGGGGATCCTTTATCTAATAATATTATAAATATTTAACCCTTTCCCTCATATAGATTCATTTTGATGCACTCAATAGGTACCACATAAAGCCTGATCTGCAGAAAACCACAGTTAAACCTTACCAAATTTAATTACAAAATCCTCATTTCCAAACCACTGAGGAGCAGCGAACAGCATAAAACCTGATCAGCCTGCGAAGTACTTCGCAGGCTGATCTGGTTTTATGTTGTTCGCATAGGTCTTTTCATGGTTTCCTCTATGAGGGAAAGGGTTAAAGAAAAAAAGTCTGCATGGAAATAAATCTTATCATTACTTTATTTAGTGAATTATTGTTTTTCTTAATATCAGTTTATAATAAATACTCAGATACTTTAAAAGTTAATGTGTTAAATTACACATTAGTATGTTCCAGTATGGATTTTATTTTACTCAACTGACCAAAAACAAGAAAATTTTCATTCGTTTTTATCCATTCTTCATATACTAATTGTGCCTGTTATGGTTCATATATATTGCATGAAAGCGACTTAAATCCCTTATGTCAGTACTTTGAAGTGTTAATGCCATAAGCAGCCCTTTCTTTTTTTTTAACTATCACTTAAATGTTTTTGCAGCTTGAAATTATTAGCTGCCAAATGAGGAAAACTGGAAAAGTTTAAGTGCAATTTCCCAACGTGCTGTTCTCATGTTGGTAAGAATTACATCTCAGATTCTCCAACCATTCCCAATTCAAATCATCTATTTTTGGATGTAGCGTTTCCTTAATAGACTTGCGTGTATATGCACCAAGATTTGTACAGCTTGGTACACGCATTGTAGCAATATTTATTTATATATACATATATAACGTGCATTGTTTTCTCCTCCTCCCTTGCCCCATAGTAGTAAATTAATTAAAGGGAAAATAGATGATGTGTAATAAATGATGAATGTACAGGCTCCTTTTTCGATGGGCAAGATCTTATTGATTTGCTTTCTCGGAGTGGAACTTCAGAGAAAATTGTGTGTGAGAATGGTTGTTGAAGCTGTCAAAAGTCGACATAAGTGATGAAGACATTGTTGTAGGAATATATGTGTGTTAATGTCTTTGTAAATGTAAGTTGCTGTAACAGGCATGCAATGTGACTGTAAAATAAGTTTTCATCTTATATCATAAGGTTGCAGTTAGTTCAATTTTTATAGTATAGGCAAAAGAAGTAGGCTTGTATACAGGTGTATGCATATATGCACATGCATACGAAACTATTGCAAAAGTGGAAACAAAATAAATTTGAAAATAAAAATTGAAGCCTTACTCAAGTTAGATATCTGAAATTTCCCTGGAATTGAGGTTAGGCCTCAAAATTGGCTAAATATTGGGAGCATCTGATCTCTGCAGTCCCTGGCCGTCTGATGATCTTAAAAACTATGTGTCCAGTAATGATGCCTGATGTTTTTGCATTCAAGAAGATTACCCTGACCAGCATGTAGGTAGTTTCTGAAGTAATGACTTTTGGTCAAGGTGATGAGTGGGTTTTGTATCATTCATTGTATCAAGACATTCAAAAAAATAAAAAAAATGTGTCCATTGCTGCTTGTTCCATTTGTTTGATTCCTCAAAATGTTTTGGCGCTTTCCTGCAGACGGGTGCCAACCACGATTATCAGTCTCGAAATGAAACTGTTTGACTGACCCATTTCTCTTCACACTTTCTCCATAACCACTGGAAAGCTGTTTCAGCTGTCTTTAATGTAGCCTCTGTGATACCAGGTGTATGGTAGACTCGCTTTAGTGACTGCCCTGCCAACTTGAAGAGGCAAAGTCCAGGTCTCCTACTTGTGTGGATGGCACTCTGCTGCCAGCTTCCTTTCATGAGCTTCATCCATTATTAATTCCTATGGAAGTTTATGCTCTGGGATCACAATCTGTATGCTTCTCTTGGATGTGATCACAATGTCTGGTAAAAGACTATTGCTACCTACTTCAGACACTGCCACAGATCTGTCGGCATTTTCCTTTGGAACCTAAAGCTGGAGACCTGAACATTTTTTTAAAAAAGCCGAAGTCCTCCAATTTAGTAATTTATAAGATTATAAATAGTCTTGCAGAGTCAGTCCAATGTAGTCATTTATAGGATTATAAGTAGCCTTGCATAGTCCCATGTAGTCATTTATAGGATTATAAGTAGTCTTGCATAGTCCCATGTAGTCATTTATAGGATTATAAGTAGCCTTGCATAGTCCCATGTAGTCATTTATAGGATTATAAGTAGCCTTGCATAGTCCCATGTAGTCCTATTTATAGGATTATAAGTAGCCTTGCATAGTCCCATGTAGTCCTATTTATAGGATTATAAGTAACCTTGCATAGTCCCATGTAGTAATTTATAGGATTATAAGTAGCCTTGCATAGTCCCATGTAGTAATTTATAGGATTATAAGTAGTCTTGCATAGTCCCATGTAGTCATTTATAGGATTATAAGTAGCCTTGCATAGTCCCATGTAGTCATTTATAGGATTATAAGTAGCCTTGCATAGTCCCATGTAGTCATTTATAGGATTATACGTAGCCTTGCATAGTCCCATGTAGTCATTTATAGGATTATAAGTAGTCTTGCATAGTCCCATGTAGTCATTTATAGGATTATAAGTAGTCTTGCATAGTCCCATGTAGTCATTTATAGGATTATAAGTAGTCTTGCATAGTCCCATGTAGTCATTTATAGGATTATAAGTAGCCTTGCATAGTCCCATGTAGTCATTTATAGGATTATACGTAGCCTTGCATAGTCCCATGTAGTCCTATTTATAGGATTATAAGTAGCCTTGCATAGTCCCATGTAGTAATTTATAGGATTATAAGTAGCCTTGCATAGTCCCATGTAGTAATTTATAGGATTATAAGTAGCCTTGCATAGTCCCATGTAGTCATTTATAGGATTATAAGTAGTCTTGCATAGTCCCATGTAGTCATTTATAGGATTATAAGTAGCCTTGCATAGTCCCATGTAGTCATTTATAGGATTATACGTAGCCTTGCATAGTCCCATGTAGTCCTATTTATAGGATTATAAGTAGCCTTGCATAGTCCCATGTAGTCCTATTTATAGGATTATAAGTAGCCTTGCATAGTCCCATGTAGTCATTTATAGGATTATAAGTAGTCTTGTATAGTCCCATGTAGTAATTTATAGGATTATAAGTAGCCTTGCATAGTCCCATGTAGTCATTTATAGGATTATAAGTAGCCTTGCATAGTCCCATGTAGTCATTTATAGGATTATAAGTAGCCTTGCATAGTCCCATGTAGTCATTTATAGGATTATACGTAGCCTTGCATAGTCCCATGTAGTCATTTATAGGATTATAAGTAGCCTTGCATAGTTCCATGTAGTCATTTATAGGATTATAAGTAGTCTTGCATAGTCCCATGTAGTCATTTATAGGATTATAAGTAGCCTTGCATAGTCCCATGTAGTCATTTATAGGATTATAAGTAGCCTTGCATAGTCCCATGTAGTCATTTATAGGATTATAAGTAGTCTTGCATAGTCCCATGTCATTTATAGGATTATAAGTAGCCTTGCATAGTCCCATGTAGTCCTATTTATAGGATTATACGTAGCCTTGCATAGTCCCATGTAGTCCTATTTATAGGATTATAAGTAGCCTTGCATAGTCCCATGTAGTCATTTATAGGATTATAAGTAGCCTTGCATAGTCCCATGTAGTCATTTATAGGATTATAAGTAATCTTGCATAGTCCCATGTAGTAATTTATAGGATTATAAGTAGTCTTGCATAGTCCCATGTAGTCCTATTTATAGGATTATAAGTAGCCTTGCATAGTCCCATGTAGTCATTTATAGGATTATAAGTAGCCTTGCATAGTCCCATGTAGTAATTTATAGGATTATAAGTAGCCTTGCATAGTCCCATGTAGTAATTTATAGGATTATAAGTAGTCTTGCATAGTCCCATGTAGTCCTATTTATAAGAAAGGGGTCTGAAAAACAGGAGTTCTTTTCTCAAAATCTGGGGTCCAGGTAGGCTTCCAAATAAGGAATCCATCATCATCATAGAACCCTTATATGTTTGTATATACTGTACATTATAGGCAGCAACTGATTTTCTTCAGAGGACATGTTTTCTTCTAATCAAAATAATATTAATATGATGTAAAGCCTAGCTAACAAACAAACCATGCTTCATCAGATACTGGAATAATTTCTGGAAGAAAATTGATTGATATTTGATTTGACGTATTCATGTATCTTCAGTTGTCAGTCCTGATTTACATAAATAATTGATCCCTACCTCTCAAGTGTCATGTTATAATCCAATGTGTTATCTATTTTCTTACAAATTGTCATGTTCAAGTCAATAGCAGTATCTAGGGAGTGTGCGTTATTGCAAAATACTTCTCAGCTGATTGTTGTATAATTTCACATACTGGAAATACTAGTACTAATATGTTCAAATAAATGGGGGATGTTTTTTGGACTTCGAGGTTCTTTGGCATTGATACTTATGTGTGTCATAAGTTTTTGTTTGCATGTTATTATTTGGAAATGGAATTCTGAAATACAGCTTCTCATGTGCTGGAGTTTGACTTCTGCAGTTTACAGTTTATTAATTATGATATGCATTTTTTTTTTTAAGAAAATAATAGGAAACAAACAATTAGTTGTTTTTGGCTGCACTCTTTTTTTTGTCCAAAAAAAAAAGTCTGATCAAGATGTGCCTTTGATATTGCAATATGCAGCTCACAGTATGTATCATGTGATAGAAAGAAAGAGAAACATTCTATAAAATATCTTGGTCCGTCCTTTTGACTAAAAAAAAATAGAGCCTGAATTATTCAGACTAAATTAAGAGGGGTGACAGCAAAACTAGGCTAAGTGCTTATATAAGTGCTTTTACCCCTCGCCGGCAGAAAGACAGACAAAATCTGTAAATGGTGTATACATCATTATTTAATACATTTCTTTGCACAGCTTAAATGCTTATGTTTGGTTGGATTGATTTATTAGCATACAATGTACTGTTGTATGGTAATCTTTATTTGTCTAGAGATTGAAGTAAACACTTTTATTCCTGTTTTGATGATTCTCACTGGAAGCAAACAATACATCTTTTTTCTCCTCCAACCACAAAAGAGCTCCTTTTGTTCTGTCCAAACAAGCAGTCAATAGACTGTATGGGATATTTGTCAGTTGAGACATCTAGGCCAAGACAGAAACATACAAACGGTGCCACTCTGTCCCATCACGTGACTAGTGAACCATTCAGTCACTGACCACTGATGGATGTTCTTAGCCCGGTCAAGATTTCACAGAAATGAACATCATTTTGCTGTGATTGGGATTTTCATTGTTTCTTGTTTATAACCTCAGCTTGAAAAGTCAATTGGAAGTGGTTGACCCTCTTAATGAGTTATTCAAGGTATACTCAGTGCCGATACAAGGAAATTAGATGTGTGGCGGTTGTCTAGGGAACAGATCAAGAGAGACTAATTCATTCTGTCTTTTGTACCCTAATTGACATCGGTGTTGTCTTTCAAATTGGCTCACTAGTTGATATTTCAAGAAGTTATAATTCCAATGCTTATTCTTTTGGCGATTATTTTTTTTTACTTGATTTTGTTTCTAAATGCAATTTTTGTCTTTATTTGTTTTTTAAAGTAAGATTAGGTTATAAGGCTATCCTGAAAAATATGTTTGCTGTTTTTTTGTTTGTTTTGACTTTTGCTATTTTTTAACTCTGACAATTGCAAAGCTGATTGGCTTCAAGATGAAGGGATAAACTATTACTAAAGCTTACTTAAGTTTGCTTCATCAAAAATTGTTGTGTTTTCGTTTTTTAATAAAAACTGTGTGGGAAATCATATTGAAAGTAGCATGAAAACAGAAAGAATGGTATAAACGAAGTCGATGGAAAATGCAAAATCAGCAAACAGAAGAAATTTTTTTTAGAAGAAATTTTAGTTGATCGGAGCATGGCAAACAACAATTATTTCAATAATTGCCTTAAGGTAATTGGTTGTAAATTTTTAGACAACAGCATGTGCACATATAGATAACAAACTTTTCCAGTCTAAATGATTTACTCACACTTTGCGTAGAACTTGGGGCATGGCCCATTTTAACTAATGATATACTGATACAATAATACAATAAAGCAAACCACATACTGAGATATTGTAAAGTGTTTCATTATTTACATGTTGTTACCAGAGCATTTGCATGGCGCCCTTAAAATTTATTTGACTTTTAAATATTTTATGTGTAAAATGTTGGGAAAATGACCCATTGAGACAAAAGGAATATAGTCAGCAGGACTGCAGATTAGCTGTGATGCAGAAGTGCTTGAAAAGGGAATTTATGTTTTGTTTTACATGATTGAACCTTTTTTTTTTTTTTTAAATATCGATAAACCTTCTTTGCGTATATTGTCTGCTTTCGCTGTTTGGAACCCTACTTTGTCATATAGAGTTATTTTGAAATAACCTGGAACAATATTTATTATAATGAGATTCAAACTCCCTCCAACGGTCAAGGACACACATAAGAGATTGAGGGTAAAACATTATAAACCTTGTCTGTGCTGTAACTTCCTCATGTAATGAAAAATTTTCAAATGACTTGGTATAACTATAATTGTTCAGTGTCATGAAATGGCATATAAGTCACTGAGCTATGTAGTTCAAAGATCAAGGTCGTGCTTAAAGGTTAAAGGTCAAAAATAGGTACATAATTTTCACAAGGAAAAGCTGTTATATTCTTGTATGGAATTTTCTCATTTTGCATCATCTGACAGTGTTTATGGAGAATCTCAGTGGCAGTTCGAAGGTGGGCCCAGTGTATTGGAACAGTTTCATGACCAGCTGGGGTATTGTGAATGTCAATACATTAAACAGATTTTTTTCAAATTACCAATGGTAATAATCAGTTTTATTTGTCTGTGCCTAAATAGTTTCAGTGTATTATGATAGAGAGATTTGAAATAATATGTGAATATGCTGGTATAAGCAGAAAATGGGGAAAAAAAAGAGTTATACAAAGAGTTTTCACGAAAAGTAAACAGTAATTTGTTTGTTAGAGCCTTTTATGCAGTAATGAAAATACTATTGCAGCATTTGAATGGTCAACTAAATGTTAGTGTAACCTTGACCAATAAAATGTATGTTTAACCTTGACCTATGAAGTGATGTGTGTTTTATTTTGACCTTTAAATGTGTGTTTAACCTTGATAATAATTGTATGTTTTACTCTGACCTTCACATCTTTTAGCCAAGTTTGATTAAAGCAAATATCCATTAGTTTTCTTTATGCCAGATTCGTGACATAGGGCTATCTATCTTTCTTCATGAATAACCGTGGCTAAAACCCAGACAAAAAAAATTTGAAAAATGAGTCTTGCATAAAATATTTTGTGATATACTTGTAACAATGTCCATGTCTGTGTGTCAATCTCAAAAAAAGAATGTTGTTACATTTTACCAGTGTTCTGCATTACATAATGCACTGTCTCATTAAATTCTGTCCCCAGATAAATATAAATCATTGTATCATACATTTAATTACCGCAATGGAGGATAAAGAAGATTAAAAAAGTAAGCTAAAGCAAGTGATCAATTTAACTTCCATTAAAAAAATTAGGCTATTGATTATTGTGGAATGTGTCTCATTAATTATTTAGATGACTTGGAGATATTACGAAAAAGGTGATGTTTTATCTCCCATGTCGCACCTTCAGCAGTGTTTTATTACTTAAGTTATTGTGTAATATCCCCGTGATCTATTTGACAATGTTATTGGTCACTATCGATTGTCTATCAGTGGAGATTGTCCCACCTCACTTGGTTGTCCTGGAGTATTCTGGCTCTTAAGCTCAATTTGACCATGGAGCCTTTGCCCAGTGTATTTGTAGCTAAAGGTTGCACTGCTTATGGCTGTTTCTTGTTTCCATGTTGTGGAGTTGGATATAAGCATTGCTGTAACAGTATTTCAGTTGTATAACATTGTCCGGCACTTACATTTGGAGTACAACCCTGGGAGTATAAAGGCTTTCAGGTAGAATTTACCAGCCACCACAAGCCAGCTGGAAGTCTGAGTGCCACTGCCAGGTCTCAAACTCACATCTCAGTGAGAAACAGAAACTTGTTTCCTTGTCAATATAGCTCTGGACTTTTTCATTGGAAGTTGCTTGTGAAGGACTTACTAAACATTAATCAGCTCCTTTTAAAAAATCAAGTTCCCGGAGAATGTGTTTTGTCATGGTTGTTGTTTGCTGAACCCTCATGATGTAAAAGTTTTTCTTAAAAAACTTACAGGAAAAACAATGGCTTGTTTTCTTATATTTCTGCATTATTTATTTACAGTACCTTGCAAGGCTTGTTTTTGGTACATGTATAATTTGTTTGCTCATATATTGTTTCAGGAAAAGCATATCTTATTCTAGCCATTTATTTTGTCACTACAAGAGTCTTCCCTCCTCCTATGCAATTACAGATTTGTGTCTGCACCTTTTGTAGGATTTGAGGTCGAGCTGAAGAAAATAAAACTCTTAACTAATTGCCATAAATACAGTCTTCTGAAATTTTAATTAGTGTAAACATGAGCAGGGAAGAGACTGCTCTGATTTGGATTCTAGATACATGATGTGTTCTGAAAATCAAATCATTTGTTTCCCAATTAGTGCACAAAACCCTTAGTAAATTGCAGAAATATTTGTGCATTTCTAAGACCTCATTTTTAATAACTTAATGTTTTAGCTTTTGCGTCAAGTAACTGAATCTGTTAAGTTCCTTGTAGTTTTATTGCTTGCTTATTATCTTTTATTTCTATATTATCTGTATGTAAACTGTCAATATAGTGATATAATTGACAGTATTTTATAGGACATAGATTGAAAAAATTACCAGAGGAGTTTTTCCGCTGCATATTACTGAAATTCAAGGCCAGGAGAAGAGCTTGCAAAATAGATGGTCCCTCCAGTGTCCAGGGATAATTTCCTGTGTGCCTCCTTCCTCATGGATACCAGCTTCCTCATGGGATTGATAAACCAGAGCTGGACTTTAAAGAGCCCTGGGGGAAATCAACAGCAATTATACAAATATACAACAGGAAATGAGAGAGTGGGTGGTGGTTCCAGGCACAATTATAGCTGGTTCCCAACTTCATTAACTTCTGACAGATGGGTACAGTTGAGCTGTTTCTATTGTAACAGATTTAGATCACCCAAATTTCAACACTTTTGGTTAAGTTTGGATGCTTTTAGAGCAGTTTGTTGACATTTCTCTAGATATATATTCTGAGAGTTGACTGAGATATTATTCGAAGTGCATACAAAAATAGAAGGCGATGGAAAAGTTTTGTGGTTAGCCCATGGTTTTTAAAAGAAGAAATAAAGCCATAATTGTTCAAATCATTCTGGTCCACTGAACAAGATAGCCACCAGAGCAAGAAAGAGAAATATCTTCAAATGACCTCTCCTCCTTATGACCACTGGGCAATCCATAGGTCATGATTTATCAATGAGTATCAAGTCAAGTTGTTCATATCAACCCCATTTAAATGGCATTTTTAGGCGGTGGCCAACCTTCTGTAGTAGCTGGAAATTGAAAATAGGTCTTGCTGGCCTTACTGATTTGCATATTTTCCACGGCAAATTTAAGTGTAGCGCTCCGCACTTAGTGTGTATTCATGCAAATTGCAATTCTGCACCAACAAATACAAGTGGAATATGTTACACAGACGTTTTCATAACAGTAACTGCTTTTAATGTGTTATTGTTTTTTCACATGTTCATTCTGTTAATACTGAGCCATTGCTCAGTAGCCAGGTATAAATCACTTGAAGTGATATCATCTAGTTTTGCCAGAAAATAAAAACCTGGACAATTTAATTGAAGAAGAAAAAACATCAGCTAACAAGAGAAAACTAAGTCATATTATTCTGGAACAATTTTCAAGTTACGTTTCTATATTGCTGTTTTTTTTCAGATTTTTAATAGAACAATTCAAATACCTGTTGGTTAATTTTAATTTTTAACTCCATACTGGGATTATTTTTATTACTGCCTTGAAAACAGTTCTGTTCAATTTAGTTTGAAACTGGTAATGATTTGTTTTTTATTACTTACGGCAAATTGCATTGTAAATGTATCATTGGAGACTAGATACTCTTTTATATTTTTTGCTTTTTAACTATAGAGAAACTCAATAAACATAGCCATGCATGTGAAGTTCAGTTTATGACTATCTTTCGTGCGTCGTTTGAGATAACAATACAAGTCTACCTCTCATAAAAACTTTGATTTTATATTGTTATAATCTATAGTAGGACAAGATAATGAAATTTTCAGCATTTGTATACAAATCGGTATGTATCTGCAATTTTTTACATCAAAATCAATTTCAAAATTGTTTCTAGACTCTGAGAACAAGGCCCATCCTTGTGTTTCACAAAATCACCTCAATTTGAGGTGTCCCTCAACTCAAAACTATGTACAGACACTGAGAGTAGAAATTTGGCATACATGCTACATGTACATGTATTTTTTATCATGCTCTTTCTGAAAATAGTACTTAATTTCTTTAACATTAGTTAAATTTAGTTAAAGCTTACTTATTCTGTGTCAGTTAGGAAACAAGTTCTTATACCAATCCCTCTCAGTGGTTTCTGGGTAAGACCAGTACTTGAAAATTATGGTGAATTATTTAGTTGAGAAAAATCTCATGGGATAATGGAGGAATTGAAAAGCCTTAACCCATGACCTCTTATTTAGACATATTTTGATGCCTCTGCAAACAGCAGACTCGAATCAGACAGTTTCCTCCAAGGGAAGGATCTGCATCGTCTTCATCTGGACTGTTTAGCAGTGCTCCTATTGTTCCTGAAAAAGTGAAATGAACCAAGTAACCATTGGTTCCCATGTGACTATGGCCTGTAGTTTTGTACAAAGTGTGAAGAATTTAAATAAAGAACTGGGAGTCTCCTTAGTGCATTTACTGAGTCATTGTAAGCTATGTTACATTCTGTAGAAAAATTCAAAGAGTTCTCAGTGCTGAGAAAAGGATGCACTTCTATTTCCCTGAAGTTGAAGTTATTTTTTTTATTAAAGACCCTATGGTTCCAGATTCCTTGTGCGGTGTACATTTCTTAAAGCTGTGAACAAATTGTTACTTTTATGTCTTTTACTTTATGTGGGGTTTTTTTTTGTGTTTTTTTTTTTTTTTTAATTTCATGTGCACTTCTACATTGGCTTCAAAAGCTATGTTGGCTCCAGAAAATAAAAAGGTCAAAAAACAATTGTGGGGTTAAATTTCACTGAGAATGCACGGAATTCACAAAATCAGAAAATAAATCCCATTTGAATTAGGAGACATTTTACAATATTTCATCTCTTTCATCCTGTCTCCCTAACTTGAATATATATTTTTTTCAGAAAAACAGGTGCCAATATACAAAACAGCTCCAGAATGCTTGGAATGTTTGGATACCATGCAATATTTAGATTTATAGAAGTCCATTCCCAAGAAAAAGAAATCTAGATAAATATTGTCATATTTAATGGTAAAATTCAATCGCCTCAGGAGCATTTACTTTATCAACCATGAGCTTTATCTTTAACCATGTATAGACATTTCCATATTCAGCAGGAAATGGCCTGGAACTCATTGGCCTCTTGACAGGGATACAGCCTAGGGAATGGTTCCCAGCTTTTAAACATTTTATGACTTGAGGTAATTTGCTTCTGCATCACACTCCTGTATCTTTAAATAGTCACATCTTTTTTTGGCTGATTTTGCGTGTGACAAATACTGCTTTGAAGGATGATATTTTGTGGTATTTATGCATATCTGTACATGGGCAGATGTCTATATGGATAATCAATAGTTCTGATGTTTCTTTAAATAGTGGTTACTTAGTTATATTTCTGCCATCCTTATTTTATAATACCATTGTCTTAAGAATGTGTGTAATACATTGCAAATCTGGAGTCGGGGTAAATGTCCACATTCAGGTTTCAATCAATCACGGTGTTAATTTAGACTTTAAATCACCAATCCTCCAGTTATTTTCACATTGCCAGTCCTAGAAAAATGATTTACATTTGTACTCTTACTAAATAAGCATTATGATCTTTTTATGGACTAAAAGAGTAATTACATTTTTGTCTATTTTTGATAAGGAAAAGCTGCAGTGCCATATTTAACTGAAATCTCAGTTTACCATTTCACCTTTTTAACTATAACTTTCAGATTTAACTTCTCTGCATTCTGAATCTCTGTCCATGCAGGTTTTAATTTATTCATGCATTAGGAATAAACTGCAGTCTCTTGCAGGCAGATCTGAATTTAATCTGGTCTCATTTATTGTGTTTCTGCTATTTTGACTTGCTAAAGAATTTGTATTGTTTGCATGATATTATGAAGAATGCATAATAAATGTATGTTATAAATTACATTTTTTCTGTTTTCTCCGCCTTTTTTTTTTATTTCAAGACAATCTTCTACAACAAGGCTACAAATTCGATTTGGTGAGGCTTCATATTACATCCATGCATCAAAAGATTGTATCTTGCAGGCATTTATCTTGTAGCATTTATCTTGTTTTAGCAGCACTTTTAAGGCTGTCTTTAAAGGGTCAAATTGATTTTATTGTCATGTATTATAAGTCTGCAAAGTGTTATTATAAGCCAGTTGTGTTTCTTGGTGATTAAAGTCAACTTCAACAGCCATGCCATTGAATATCAAGGTCTGCATTTAGTGCAGTCCAGTACTGATCTCTTGCATTAGATTGACACAAGCGTGAGATTTACCAAGTCTCCAAATGTCTTACCCTGCCAGCAGAGGATATGTTTTATTGAAACAAGGATACTAAATTGCATTTTCCAAAGAAGAGATGAAATCCTTAAGACATTTGTTATTCAGAAAGTTTATTTCAGATGTAACTCTAACATTGTTTCTTGATTACTTTGCAAGGGCTTTTGTTTGAAGAAACAAATGAAAAACATGCCTGGAAATACAGCACAGGCAGTTTACTGCAGCTTCTTCAAATAAAAAACCTTGATGTAACAATAGATTTTGTGGAAGTTAACAGTAAAATGAGAACCTGTGAATTGGTTGTATACCTAGAAACAATTTGTTTTGTCAGATTGGAGTTCTGACACTTGATGATGAAGGGATAAATTTCATAAATTTGATTTAAAACGAACAGAATCTGTTGTTTTGTCTTAACTCTTCACCTCTGTTTTGATGCCTTAGCAAACACAGCAAACCCAGATCAGATTGCTGTTTCGGTCTGATCTATTTTTTCATGCAACGTTGTGGCTCAGATTCTACACAGTCTGCACAGAAAGAAAAATCCTTTGTTTCAATTATTAAATTTTATTTGTTAGGTCATGTACATGAATATTCATGAGGCAAAAGGTTAAAGATAAGCTCCAATATCATTTGTATATGCAATCTACACAATTATTCAAATTGTGAAGCAAAGTTTAAACAAAGTTGAACATTGTGAATACTTTTTGTGTCACCTGCTGCAAGCAGATACAGATATCTAGCGATACAGATATCTAGCAGATACAGATATCTAGCGATACAGATATCTAGCAGATACAGATATCTAGTGATACAGATACAGATATCTAGCAGATACAGATATCTAGCAATACAGATACAGATATCTAGCAGATACAGGTATCTAGCAATACAGATACAGATATCTAGCAGATACAGGTATCTAGCAATACAGATATACAGATATCTAGCAGATACAGATATCTAGCGATACAGATATCTAGCAGATACAGATATCTAGCAGAAACAGGTATCTAGCAATACAGATACAGATATCTAGTGATACAGATACAGATATCTAGCAGATACAGATATCTAGCAATACAGATACAGATATCTAGCAGATACAGGTATCTAGCAATACAGATATACAGATATCTAGCAGATACAGATATCTAGCAATACAGATACAGATATCTAGCAGATACAGGTATTTAGCTATACAGATACAGATATCTAGCAGAAACAGGTATGTAGCGATACAGATATCTAGCTATACAGATACAGATATCTAGCAGATACAGGTAAATAGCTATACAGATACAGATATCAAGCCGATACAAATATCTAGTGATACAGATACAGGTATCTAGCGATACAGATATCTAGCAGATACTTGACACTATAGTATCACTTTTCCATCATCTGTCAGTCCATCACACTTTTTCTGTCATGCTTCGCAGGTGATACATGTGTTCCAAAGAACACTCTCATTGTTTGAAAAAGAAACCACCTCTCTGAAGTTTGATCCCTGGCCGCGACATACCAAAGTTGTAAAAAATGGTACGGGTATAGCTCCCTTGCATGACGATCAGCATGTAAGGGTAATTCGAGAAATGTTTGGCCTGGTGTCAGGATTCTGTGACCGAGTGTGGTATCATTCCACATGTCTACAGCGTGATATTGCAGTGGCAGCACTAAATCTGTCTCAAGTAGACATGGTCTCCAAATGTCTGTAATACTGTCGGTAGGACATTAAATGCAATAAACAAGCATACCTCTCTGAAAGTTCAAGATGGCTGAATGTCAGAAATATTGAAGGAAACAAATTGAAGGATTTATATTGATGTAAACAGATTTTTAGTTTGGTAATTCTAAATCAAATGTAACAAAATATTTATAGACAAACATCTGCATGTATGTTTTCATTTTATTCCATGAATCCAAGTATAGTAACTTCTAATCAAATTTATGGTAAATATGTTTTACTGCTTGGCTTATCTTCTGTTCAAGTTTTATATCTTTTATATGCTATAGAAAAGAATATTTATGTGGATTGCCTTTTAACATTTATGTATTTCAGCCAGTTTAAATTTGTTTCAGTGTGACCATTCTGCAAACATGGCACTCTGCATTACTGTTCATACTTCAAATGTTAATAATAGTTGTACCATATTTATACTTGCCTCCGTCTTGAGTCAAAATCTCCATAGATATCTGACATTTACTATTTTCTTTGCCACACACGTCTAAGGATATTTTTGGATTGTTGAAAATTGTGAAATTCAATATGTCTTTCCACAATAATGTGGTGGTAAAATATTTTGTGGCTATGTATTAAGTTGTTTTTGTTATTTGAATGGCAGAATTGAGAAGGTGTAACTTTTATGGCTGAAAATATTATATTTGTCACATCAAGTAGCATATCTTATCATGCAAGGTTTTAATACCTTAGACTGGGGATAGCATGAATGTTTCCTGTCAAGTGATTTTGACTAGAATGGAGAATAACAGCTTTTGAAAGCTGCCAAAATTGACACAAATGACTCACAGCAAGGCATTATCTGCCTATTTCTTCAGAAGTGATTTTCCTGAAAGTGGAGAGCTGATGAATGGTATTGAGGGGAAGAGTTATTTCCCCTGGGATCTTAACTGATAAGGCAGATAGGATCTTCTTCCTTCTTTCTTGAGCAAACAAGAGTTTTTGTCACTAATGATGATACTGGCAATAAATTCATATCCCATAATAGTTTGGCCATAAATTTCCTTAAGATTATAATAGTTTCTTAAGTGGAAAGATAATCATTTAAAGGAAAGAGTCATTTTAAAACAATGATACAGAAACTATAGACAGAGATTTCTTTATTGTGGTTAAGCTAGAACATACTTTCAGAATGCTTCCCTCTCCTTCGGAAGACATATATTTTCGACGGTGGTACTCCAGTACACGAAAAAGATTATTAAGTTACAGATGAGCTTAAACATCCCAAGGGTACCAAACAAAAGGTTATCCTAGGAATTGAAAAAGACAAAACAATATAGAAGCTGAGGTAAAATAACGCTTAGCAACTTTGGTTTTAGTCAAATCCTGGCCAGGGGGACTTTTATCTCTATATTCCATACAGACTCATTTTGACGCATTGACATACGGTGCAGGCCCAGATCAGACAGCTCCTGAAAGGAACTATCTGACCAAGTTTTCTGATCAAGTTGGTCAAAAAAATTATGCTCTAATTCTGAACAGCAAAAGAAAATTCCACATATTAATACATGTAAATGGTTTAAAGTTCAGTGGATAGATCAATGACCTTTTGAATTTGTATGATTAAGCCCTTTACCTAATGAATATTCATGTACATATTTATTATTTGATGAATAATTATTGATTGATCTTTAAATGGTTTTTGAAATAATGGATTTTCCTTGCCACAAATGTCTGTGTTAAAACTGAACTATAATATTGTATGAGCCATCAGAGGAGACCCTGATCAGACAGCTTCTACAGGAGCTGTCTGATCTGGGTCTGCTCTGTTTGCCTTTGCGTCAAAATGAGTCTGTATGAAGTAAAGGATTGAACATTAAGGATTACAGTTGTAGTTTCACAGTGACCAAGGATATGAACAAGAGTTCATGTGTCAGTATTTGTAGGTAGGTCTTCTGTAACCAGATTAAAAAGTCAGCACTTGGGTCTAGTAAGTCATAATTTTGGACATGAATATTCATGAGTCAAAGGGCTATACTGCACTGAAACATTTTGTCTTTTTGTCCCAATATCACCAAGAACGGTTCGTCAAAGAAACCTTTCTTTGGAGAGGGAGTCACAAAAAGTTCGCGTGGAATGGAAAGGGTTAATGTCAAGGTCATATGCAATGACAGTGTGACCTAACACAAAGCTTAATGTCCCAGTGGATTTAAGCTCCTCCTCTTAATGACTTTAATTTTCTTTTTAAAATCACATGACTGCACACAATCAAGAGTACATTCCTTTTGATCATTATGGCCCATTGACTGCTAGCATGATGAGCCTGTGGGCTTTCTGCATCTAGCCATGACCCATAAAACAGGTGCCAGTCTCTCTCCCCTCCCTGTTTAGGATGCCCCTGGCTGTCTACGGAATGGGCGTGATCCTGCCATTCCCATGTGCAGATGATTATATGACATATGTGCTGGTTGAGAAATGGTAATAGTTGGGTCCGTTTTGATGTTTGGATTATAGCAATGAAATGTAAGATTTGTTTAATTGTTTATGCTGCAAGCAAGGCCTGTTTTTTTTTAACAGTGCATAATGCCATTAAATGGGAATGAACACACAACAATTTGAAATTAACATGTGCTTAATTTTTTTTTATTGTGTGGGCTCAAATTAACTTACATAAACATGTTATCACATTTGTGCATATGTTGAAATAATTTTTTTTGTAAGGAAAGGAAAAGGAGCATATGATTATTTTCATTTATGTGTGCAAAGGTGTTGTACTTTTTTGTTATATCAATTAGCAAACATTACTCTCTATTAAATCACATTTTGATATTGGAGCAGTGTTTTTGGCGACACATTTATTGACATTACAAACTCTCACGACAAATGAAAGAAATTCAAGACAGAAAAATAAGTGTATGAAACTGGTATTTGAGGGAAGAAGATCTCAAAGACAAAATTTTAATGTCAGTAACACTATAAATTAAATAGAAATAAAATGTTGATGTATAAGGTTTGTTATTGCAGAAAATTTCATGAACTGTGGTATCAGAAAGCTGGTAAATTTATTTACATTCATGGCTGAGAAAACATCAAACACTTAGCACATTATAATTCAGTAGCTTTTTATAATCTGTGCAGTCTGTCCTTCTGTCTTAAGCTCATTTTTCAGCATATCAGCAGACTGACACAAACTGCCATAAATAGTAACAAGAACTTTTATCTTCTGCAAGATGGTTGTCTGTTCCAGACGCGTGCTGAATGAAGAGAAATTATGTTTATGTTGGTAACCATTTGACTTCTGCTGATAAATCAAGCTTTCTTTTGACAAGGTTTTTCAATGGTCTTCATCAGTTTAAAAAGAAATAATCTGATATATTTAGTAAAGTTATATTAACATAAGTCTGACAGATGTATTACTTAAGGTGTTTATCAGGCGTAAATCTACTACAAACACCAACACGGATATAATGGGCGCAATGTCATATCGCTATATGGAGGTACTGAGCCTTACATCAAAGTTTCACTCTCTACTTCATAAAGACAAGCATACGGACTGACTCAGATCAGACAGATCAGGGTCTCCTCTGTTTGCTCATACAATATTGTAGCTCAGATTGTATTCAGTCTGCATAGCAAAGAAAGATCCATAGTTTTATACATCATTCAAAATTCAGTAAATTAACACCCTATTCATCAAGCCATAAATTTTGTGTATGAAAATTTATTAGGAAAAAGGTTAAAGGTGACCTGGATTCTTCCTATGCCAAGATTTTTTTTTTTATTTGCTTTCAATGTATGCTTATGTTTGATAAGGAATTCTTTCTCTTTCAGATATGTTCCTTTTGTTTTAATTACAAAGTTTGGTCTTATGTGAAAAATATAAGAGAGAACAATTTTAGTTTTCATGCTGAAAAACAATACAGTGTAAATCTATGACTGCCAACTCACATTATAACATTAATGTAAATATAACTATGCAAACCAAGACTTAGAATTTTCAATTCACAGATCTTTTCATATTTATTGTATGTAATTATACAGTGCTGTTTATCTTAGATCAAATAGAGCTGGTCTGTATATCTCATTTTTTCTTTACTTTAGTTGTTTTACACTTAGAAATTGGTGTTACTAGTTTTTGTTTTTAACCCTTTCCCTCATATAGACTCATTTTGACGCACTCAATAGGTACCACATAAAGCCTGATCTGCAGAAAACCACAGTTAAACCTTACCAAATTTAATTACAAAATCCTCATTTCCAGACCACTGAGGAGCAGCGAACAGCATAAAACCTGATCAGCCTGCGAGTTACTCGCAGGCTGATCTGGTTTTATGTTGTTCGCATAGGTCTTTTCATGGTTTCCTCTATGAGGGAAAGGGTTAAACATAATGAACCATTGCATTGGTTCTCTCATTAAACACAGAAAAAATGATGTTTTGTACACAATTCTTCTATCTCAAGATTATTTATCAAAATAACCTAAGTTGAGAGGAAAATTTAAACCTTGCTGTCATAGAAATCCCACTTATCTCATATTATGCATGCATAATAACAAAGATGTTCACATGCTGATATACTGGTATATGTTAAAGTTTCAAATAAGAGGTTTTCTTGTATATGACAGTAGTAAGCACTTCTGTCATCTAAATATAACAAAACAGGAAGTTTTCCCCATGTAGTAGGCAGGAATTACAGAATGATTTAACATTCAATCCTTGGAGAGAATTCATAAGAGAAATATAAACTGACTGAAGCCTACTTCTGTAAACCATTCATGCATAATTGAATTAGATATTCTAATCTTGGTTGTATTTGTTGAGTTTTCTAGTTAGAGAGATGATGTATTTGATGGCATCCTGGTAAGTTTCAAATCCATGCCATAAAGCCTCAAATTTCAATCCAGTTTATGCAAATTCTCTTTGTGGAATCAGACTTCTCCTTAAACTGACGTAGACGACAGTGTTCATACTCAGTTCTGCCATGACCACATAAACACTCCAAGGTATATCACAGTAGGTTAAGATGTCAGCTTCAGAGTCTTATAGGTACAAGGTGTGTGTCTTTTAACAGATCACTTCCCTATGCTAGAAGGATAATCCTTTTAAAGTTCAGACTATGTACATACAGAAATAGAAGGAGATGAAAGAGATGTGTGGTCGGCATTCTCTTGTCATAATGATGAAAGGAAACAGCTCAGGCTCCGGTTCCCTGTATCCATCTCTGTCCATAAATCTGACACTAAAAATCTTAATTATCTGTTTTCTATCCAGTTTCAATGAGTTTAAAGGATTTTTTCTTTTTCAAGAAAGATACAACATATGAAAATTTGTGGTCACATTGTAGGGATGATGAAATTTTATGTTAGAAATACTAGATTTAGAGAGGAAAGTGCGGTCATTTAGGCATAAGTGATATAAAGGATATTGCGTTCAATATATGACTTGGTATCTAAATGGCATGGGTCCAAGAGAAAATGTAGATCTGAAAACTCAGGCCCTGGTTTCACTGAATCAATACTAAGATCAAAGCATCCCAAAAAATGACAATTGGATCTATTAAATTAGGTGAAATCAATCTTACCATTCAGTATGGTCATCTTTCTTTTTTGTTGGTTTTGATGCTGGGTATGATATTATTCTGGCTTCCGTAGAAAGTAGGTTTTCCTGTCATACATCTTTATGTGCTTGCAAAACAACCTTGCAGTAGGAAATGAGAGTGATTCGCAATTCGCTATTACTACCAGCAGCGAGAAAGCTATGTTTTGACTGAAAAGAGAACTGATCTGTATTCATCTCTTAGAAATCCCATATAATGAGGAAATTCACTGCTTAATTCGGAAATAGAATAGTCTAGAGTTTTTTTATTTCCAGTAGGCAGAATAAGACTAAAAGGAAATGGTACTGTAAAGGAAATCTAGAGATGTTTCTAATTAGAGGCAGTGTTCCTTTCAGTAAAAGACAAATAATCAGAATTTCTTTACAGCATTGCATGCCACTCTGTACCTAGACAATAGAAAATTCCAGGTCTCGGGCTTAATTAAACTTATTAATTTAACATCAATTTTGGAGATTAATTCTTACAACTCACACTAATGTCTTTTGACTGTTCCTGCGTTGGACCTGTACTTAGCATCTGGGATGGTCAGGAAAAATCTGTGACCCCCATCGAGGTTTGAACCCGAAACCTTTGGATTTGCATATGTTACCACTGGACCTCAGCATACATTTCCATGGACTGCGCCTAGGTTTTGAAAGTGTTGAAGAATGTGCAGACAGGAATTAACGATTTGCCTGTATTATATGACACTAAAACAATTACAAGAGCCAGATTGATTAAGATCCTGCTATAGTACATGTCAATACTTTGAAATTCAAGTCAACCCATAGCTTCCAAGTGTGTGCACGGGCAAGTTTTTGATTCCAGAAATCCATAAACGTGTCCTTCGATAGTTTCCGAATAAGTGTACCGTCTATGTTTGAGGAGTCTGTAGGAGAATGCAGTGTTTGCGGATATTGATCCTCAGTCCACTAATCATCGCATTGTGTCAGCATTGGTTTGCCGGTGCAGTTGAAAATCGCCAGGCTTCAGTGCCAACATAGATATGTCAGTCCTCCCATAGGAGGAAAACTTTAATGTAGCAGTGCCTTGTTCCCTATATGATATCATCTTTATAGAGGTATTGCATGTTTTGGTCAGATCAACCAATGTCTCTGTCCTTTAGTTTACAGAATTTAATGGCCAGTTTTTGTATCATCTGCTGTTAGCAGAGGTGACACATAGGAATTCACACTTTTTCCTCATGCTATTTCAGCAGGTAACACTTGCATTCTAAGAAACTTTTCTTGTTTATCTATTAAGGGTTTATATTCATTTTGTTATACCCAGTATTTTTCTATAAAATGTAAAAATGTAGAAGTTATTACACCCCCAGATATGAAGGACATAATGGCTATATTTTTGTTTTGTTTGTATCATAAATTATCAAAGCATAATTTGTGTTTATATGTAACTAAGAAAGGATGTGCTTGAGAATAAATTAATGCTAGATAATGGCTTCATTCCTGTCTCTTATTCTTGTGATTTGCTATGGTACTTTGTTTGAAAAAATTGAAATGGTTGTGATTTTTGAGGTACAGAAAATCTACCAGCTGCAGGTGTGCAAATGGCTCAGCGGACATATTAAAATTTAGATGGCAGCACCATCATCATCAAAGGGTTGGTTGGAATCACATCTCTTAGATTATCAATTATATCTTGAGAAAGCTCTTGTCAGACATGTCCTTAATCTACAGTTTTACAAGATTGTTTCCTATCTTTACTATGAATGCCACTTTATAATGTCTGAAGAGCATTATCAAACACCTGGGCACACTCAAAAACATGTGAAATATATCATGTAATAGTCTCATTTATCCATATTAAACATTGCTTGTTCTGGTGCAATTTTTGTTTCTCGTTCATTCTTTTCTGTAGACAAATGAGAAGAAACTAGCCACAAGAAAAATATATTGACTTAATTGGTAAAAACAGTTGTCTGGAGCTTAGAAGGTGAAGGCTGAATTTTTGATGAGCATGGTTCTGGATATGTATATGAAATTACAGGACAGATCAATATCTAGTTTAATGAAGAAAACAAAGAGTACCATTATAGTGGTTTTCATAATCTCTCTCTCTCTCTCTCTCTCTCTCTCTCCCTCAAAAGAAAGACCCTAAAGGCCCAATAAACATACAAACCAACATTGGTTGTTTTTATTCCAGAAACTCATTATGCCAGAACACAAGGTGTGCCATATTGGTACCAGACTCATTATGCCAGAACAGGTTGCCATATGGTACGATCTATGCCAGAAACAAGGTGTCATTGTACCAGTTCATTATGCCAGAACACAAGGTTGCCATATTGGTATCCAGACTCATTATGCCAGAAACACAAAGGGGTGTCCATTTTGATACCAGTATCATTATGCCAGAACACAAGGTGTGCCATATTGGTACCAGACTCATTATGCCAGAACACAAGGTTTGCCATATTGGTACCAGACTCATTATGCCAGAACACAAGGTTTGCCATTTTGGTATCAGTCTTTATTATGCCAGAACACAATGTGTGTGCCATTTTGATACCAGTTTAATTATGCCAGAACACAAGGTGTGCCATTTTGATACCAGTTTAATTATGCCAGAACACAAGGTGTGCCATATTGGTACCAGACTCATTATGCCAGAGCACAAGGTGTGCCATTTTGATACCAGTTTAATTATGCCAGAACACAAGGTGTGCCATATTGGTATCAGACTCAGTATGCCAGAACACAAAGTGTGTCATTTTGATACCAGTTTAATTATGCCAGAACACAAGGTGTGCCATATTGGTACCAGACTCATTATGCCAGAGCACAAGGTGTGCCATTTTGATACCAGTTTAATTATGCCAGAACACAAGGTGTGCCATATTGATATCAGACTCATTATGCCAGAACACAAGGTGTGCCATTTTGATACCAGTTTAATTATGCCAGAACACAAGGTGTGCCATTTTGATACCAGTTTAATTATGCCAGAACACAAGGTGTGCCATATTGGTACCAGACTCATTATGCCAGAACACAAGGTGTGCCATATTGGTACCAGACTCATTATGCCAGAACTTTTTTCCAAAACACTAGGCCATTTTTGTTACCAGCCTCATTATGATAGAACCCGAGTCATGTTGCCCATTCTGTCTGTGTTATTTCAGCTGGACCAGTCCAGTTTGACCTAAATGACTCAGCAACTATAGCTCTTTGGGAGGATCATGTGCCTTGTCAAATCAAACAAATCAAACAACTCTCCCAGAAAAGAGACAGAATTCATCAGATTCCCTATAGATAGTGGGATAGTGTCATATTGCTCAGCATGGCCAGAGTTGATTGGATTATGTTTAAGGAAATAGTGATTATTTTCCTATGTGTAAGTTGGTCCCATTTCAAGAAAAGGTTTTTCATTATACATTTTGATATAATGTCTATGTGAAGAAGGAAACTGACATTGTCAAGCTTCACAAAGGATAGAACGTTATGCATTAAATAATTATTGTTTTTAAAAAGTATGATTTCAGAGGAGGAAGTTTCTGTATAATAAAAAAACAGGAGAGAATACATATCTGTTAATATTTGAAAGTTTCATTGTTTTAATATAAAATGGCATTTGCTTAAAAAAAAAAAAGCACTCACAACTGCATCATATCTCTTTCCCCCCAACAAGCAATATCTATTTTCATTTCTTGAGAGTTGTCAAAGGGATT